>BLKM01000341.1:1037238-1370821 GCA_013340265.1 Coptotermes formosanus | reverse complement strand
TGTGCTGTAGAGGGCGAGTGATATTGAGTCCTTACTGTACTGTACTCGTCCTGTGCTGTAGAGGGCGAGTGATATTGAGTCCTTACTGTACTGTACTCGCCCTGTGCTGTAGAGGGCGAGTGATATTGATCCCTTACTATGCTAAATGTACTGTTTGGTTCAACTGATACTTACATAAAACAGAACGGCGGTCTACAGCGTCAGTGAAATATTTCACAACTTAAGATGCATAATGAATCTGTAGTCTTTGAAGCCCCCTGACGATGATGGCTTGACCATCGAAACATGTAGGGGTTACGGCGACATTAATAAAGGTATCATTTGTGAGAGCTGTGCATAATTGTTGGTTTGTTTTGACAGTCTCCTCAGTACATTGACCCGAAATCCTCGGCGTACGATCGTCTTGCGGAATAAGTGACCTCTTGTGTGGTCATAGTTTACTGAATGCACTTTCTTTATATAAGAAACCGAAATTTTTACCACAATTCTTTCAGTTTTTGCCCTTTGTTATTAAGGACACGATAAACTAGAAGACCATGTTAATTCGTATTATTTTACTTCCTATGAACGCACTATATGGTGGCTGACATGCAGTTTTTGCGGTCATTGATCATGAGTATAGTTCAGTCGTATAATAGTGGCTTTAGTTGCACAGAGTTGCCTCCAGTTTCATGTAGATTGTGAAGAAACAACCGCGCAAGCTAATAATGATGTAACAGCGTCCCTTTACCAAAGCATAGTCTAATCAGAAATTGCCTAGCCACTCCCATCCGAACAGCGTGTCTAGACAATTGTGTTAATAACAGCAATTATTAATTTTCGACAGCATTTCATACGTTTCTATTATAATAAAGGGCACCGGGATTTACCGTGATAAATAACGTACAGTTGGAAATACATAGATACGATCTTAAACCTTGTATCGCAATTGGTAGACACGAAACAGCAAGCCGCAACTTGGCGTGACCTCGACTGAAACGAAATATTTAGAGCAACGTTGAATGTCTTATAATCAATTCTTATTTCGTGTTGTCACACAAGTAGGTTATAAATGAAAAGAACCCTGCTAACAAATTAACTAACCGCATGCAGGAGAATTGTGCTAGATAAACGGATAGTCGTTCGTCTTCCCGGAATATTTTCCACCTCTTGTAGAAACTGAAGTCTCATTACCGTGTTCACAAAAAAAGCCCGGAATTAGACCTTGTCATGAGTAGGTTAAATCCACGTCGACCTCATCACACCATGTTTCTGTAAGATACATTTTACTATTACCCTTCCATCTACACCTTGAAATACACTACAGATTTACAGATTTTGCTTTAACATTTTAAAGCCTAGCGGTAACTTTACATACGAGCAGGTTTAAAATTTAAAAATTCAACGTGGTGCCCACATTGCGTTTATGTGTTTTGTACGGATCTCAGAACAAACAGCAACTTTTGCCTTATAAAACATTAAGAGACTGGTTTTTATAACCGAAGTGGAGAGTGTTTACAGCGCGGTGCGCACTGAGTCCTTATATAAAACAGATACGCTTCGTCTTTAAAGGGTTAAAATTAATAGTCATGAAAACTGCAGTATTTGTAATTACGCTTGGACCTAAACCTTAGGCTTATTAGCCAGTTAGTTGGTTATAGATCGCCGCATACAGCTCATGTAGAGTGGCGGTATCCAGCACTCGATCCGATAGTTATGTCTCCGAAACTGTTGAGCAAGTCTTTTTGAAATTATACGTTATATATACATCAAAAATTTGGCGAATTTTATTTTGTTTCGTATTTATTCAAGAAAATACCTAACTTATTATGAAGTTAAAATCCAGTGTTAGCGATTTCTTGAAAACGGTTTTATGCTGAAGAACTTTGTGTGCAATATATTACATATCGCAGCTTTCATTTACAGCACTTTCAGCACGTGAATATTAACCCTTTAGTGCGTAGTGGCTACTTCCAAGTGTAACATTGATAAATTTCACCTCTGCCCACAGAGTATACTTCCTGTGTTTTATATGGATCTCGGAACAGACAACGATTGTAGTCGTTATTTCCCTATACATCATTAACTGATTAGTTTTCTTGTAAACGAGACGGAATGTGTTTACTAAGCGGTACGAACTCTAACTTTAAACGGGAACGCTGAATTTTCGTCCTTGCAGTGTTAAGTTAAGGAAAGTTATACCTCCGTCTGTGTACTGTTATATTATCTGTCCTGTAACAGGTTTATTTAATAAATGCATATCAATTCGTGTTGATACTTTTATGGCCTGGTATAATGGTACCAGTGTTTTGGAGGAAAGTGATGCCTTCACGGCTTCATAACGTAGGACTGCAAAATCTGAATCTTCACCGCGTTGTTTCTGGTATCAAGTACGTACGTTAGTATCAGTTTTGTGCGAAAAGTAGCAAATAACTAATTCTGACTGCACGAACTGCTGGTAGCTTAGACGTTTCTATCACATATGAAAACAACAGCCACAGAATAAGCCATAATATCCACCTTTACACCAAAAACGCCGAATTTTAACAGAATTATATTTTGTGATCACGTAAAACTGATTTAAGTGCCCAAAACCAAGGACAAATTTTTGAATGTCGTGAGAAATCCACTATCTCATTTTAAAGCTGTTAGTTACACTTGTTTCGGTAATAACAGTTTTTACTGCGACACTTTATGAAGAAACATGAAAGCAGTTGAATATTTAAGTTTTGATGGATGATCTGACGTTTCAATTGCTAAATAATTACCGCCATTTTGAAGGATCGTCGTACATGTGCTGCGACTGCCTGACCCTGAAGATGACAGCAGTGCAATCATTCGAAACGTCAGTACCGTCTCACCAACAGACAGGGCTTAAAATCCCAGAAAAAAACTTTAGTCTGTTAGCTTAACCTCGCTATGAGAACCTCATATCCCGCAGGAAAGAAGAAGTTGTAAAAATGCTGTTCATTCTGTAGCGGATAGCAAGCCGTTGCTATGAAACTATTTTAATCCGGTGGCATTTTTTGTAATTTCTACCCAAGAATATACTGAAGTAATCTTGAATAATGATATGTGTTTTTGTAAATATTAGGACAGACTACGTTTCTTCGAAGTGGTTAATTCCATTCCATCGTCACGACATTCTTTGTTCAAGTCACATTTTAGCACTCTGTCCCTTTGGATATTTCTGCTCTAAGGATGTCTCCTTTTGTAGTAACAGTACAGCGAATACAGTAGAACTGTGATTTCATTATTGACATACATTCCAGTGCAACCGACCAGACGGTAATAGCAATGAACTCTGCGTCAACCTAGCTATGAAATTTCCGATGCCTCTTTAACCACTTTCAAAAAGCAGTAAGTTCAGATCCATATCTGTCAGTTTTCCCGGATAGTGGCTAATGTATAATATCAGCTTTCGGTTTAGAACTCCAGCTTCCTTCCACCGTTTCGACAGACACGGTAGTTCCTATATGAGTGATGAAATTTTGTGAATAGTGTGAATTGCCTTATCTATATAGAATGCACCCATCGTATTGGCCAGTATCCATGACAAAATAGCCAATCGCTGTCTTATTTACTAACTTCCTTCTTGAGACTATACAGTGTGTGCCACTTGTCACTAGAGGCAACATGTTAAAACATCGAGTATCAAGTGACTCTTGCACCAGTCTGTATACATCTTCCCTTTCCTACGGTATTCAAACTAAAGGTGGCAACTACATTATTTACCTAAACGTCGAAACGACGTGTAGTAAGTGACAGGGCTCAAATCTAACATGCCCTGACATACCGTTACAAGTTGTAGTAACTTGAAATCAGGGGTGCAAATGCACGTAGTTAAAGAAGGCCACCTATGTATATGTGTGTGTGTGTGTGTGTGTGTGTGTGTGTGTGTGTGTGTGTGTGTGTGTTTCGCTGCACCAAACATGGAGCTGTGATTGGGTCGACTTATGAGTGTTCAGTTGCACAAGCACAGGCACTTGTTTTTGTTTTAATTTCTTTTGTTTCCACACGCCTTACACAATTGCTTGTAAAGAAAGAACACAGTACCAAAATGTACATAATGTCATCACTATTCGATACACATTGGCAGTCGGTGAATGACCTTTGTGATGCTGTAAATCACAGTTTTATTTGCACAAACACGTCTGTAGCGACATGTGTAGATTAAATACATTATACTGTTTTCTCTTTTGTTTCAATTCCAGAAATTAAAATATACACTGGACTCCCTCATGGGTCGACTGACAATCACGTCGCCATTGTCGGAGGTGAGTCAAATTGATTCTAATTAAACAATACACGTAGTAAGTTTTATGTTATCTTCGTTGAGTAAATGTTTACAAAGTGTGGTCGCTCGTTTATAAAATCTTGGGACACAAGTGCAGAACTGTTGTGCTGTATCTAATTAACACAACACAACAGTTGCGAACATGTATCACTAATGTGCTGTGATTGGCTGATCAGTCAGGATTATTACAGAAATGGAAGATGAAAAGTTGTAGCATGCACGCCTTTCTTTTCTACGTTTCTTATTCCCATGTTTATTTTATGTTTTTGAATAACACGATATTATTCCTTGATACACGTCATGTTCTGACATTTTGATTGCAAAAAATTGCAAGAACACTAAAATTAAAAGTACAAATTCAAGTAATATTTTATTTTGACCCAAAATTTAACACACACAACACACGCACTGTTACGTGGGTTAAAAGTTTTGCTTCCAGCTTTGAAATCGTCATATAAGACAGAAATTTAAAAATGTGCATTTCCTTTAGATGTTATTGTAAATTTGTCCTTTTGTGTTACATTTAGAGTCTACAATTTTTGCCAATTGTGCTTGAAATCGGTTTCGTGGCAGCGTTTGTTTTCATGTGTACATATTTGTGACAAATTCGGTCTGCCTAATACACACACATATATATATATATATATCTGTGTGTATATATATATTTTTTTATATATCCATATGCATATAAGCACACGTACTTCAACGGATAATTTCTAACCTTTGCACGGGGGTTTAAATGTATTGCGAAAGTCGCTTGGAGTTTCTCAACATTTATTGAAATAGGCCTATTTATTATTCCTTGGTTTAAAGTGATACGTTTTCTGTCCATTTGGGCAGAAAATTTAGTTTAGTAAATGCATTCCAGTGTTAAACCAACCTCTAGTTTCCATTTTCACGGTACGACTGTGTTCACAGGTCTGGCCGAGCCAGCCAGGGGTCAGAGTTCTCGGACAAAAGGCGGATCGTCGGACAGCCACGCAGGGAGTGCCCCACGCCTAGATCCCCCGACCACGATATTCCTCATTCTGTTAGTTCTCAGCGTCCTGCAGCTAACATCGTTTTGTGTAAGGTGACCTATCAGCGCAGCGAAATTTGAAACAGTATTTTAAACACGTTTTTGACTCGCCAAAGGTCCCTGAATTCTGAATGTGTTCTTGCCAGATGCCCGTCTTTAGTGCCAAGTAGGCAGTATCATGTTCTGTTAAAGAAACATAATACCGCTTGCATTGGTATGGTGACAGAGTGTCATGCATTTGCTGTATGGATTTTGTACGAATTTGGCGCATCGCCGTACAAAATGCAGACGAGTTTCAATGCCAATACAATGCGATTCTGGACGAATGTAGTTGACCAAACTACGAAGGCTTGAGTGTTGAACTGAATTCATAAAAACTCTGAGTGTTTGTAAGAGTGTACTGACTGAGGTTTGTTTTCATTGCTGCTTCCTGTCTCCCATCATCGATTTGGTGTCAGTACTGGGCGGACTGTAACACCAAATTACGCAACTTTCTCACTGTGTCTTTCTGTTACGTCATCTAAATGGATGAATGAGTGAGTGAGTGAGTGAGTGAGTGAGTGAGTGTGTGTGTGTGTGTGTGTGTGTGTGTGTGAGTGAGTGTGAGTGAGTGAGTCAGTCAGTCAGTCAGTCAGTCAGTCAGTCAGACAGCCACAGAAACCGCCTTACAGGCAGTTGAATCTCCAGTTATATGAGCATGAGGACGTCATAAAATATGTAAACAAATATTTGTAAACAGCAACTAACAGTTTAAAAATCTTGACATATAGTCTACACGAAGCGTCTTACAAAATCAAAATGAGGGATTTTTAACTTTTCTGAAAATAGAACTGTCTCGTCTCTGATCTCTTACTCCCCTCTGTGGTCCCATATTTTAAAAAAATACGTACTTCTTCCCTGTCACTGCCCTTGAACCCTGCCAGGTATTAAGCCCTGAGGTCAAAGTTATTGGGTCAGTTATGACAACCAGTACTTTGCTTTCAGTGTCAGTGCAGGCAGTTATGATAAATCATTGAAGTGTCTTTTGTGTGAGTAACATCATGAACGAGTTACAGAAGGCCAACGGATTTTTTTTTTTCAGATAGGGGCGAAAATTTCAGGTTATGTATTTTACAATTTAGTGTTATAGGCCACAAAAGCGTACCAAGCACTAGCCATCAAGAAACTGTTGCGTACTTTATAGAGGCCTTGCATTAAATCCTCCATTCTGTCATTTCTTAGTGTGACAATCTACTCTCACCTGAAGGAGTTTATTAAATAGGACTTCGCCTTATTTCAGTGGAAGCACATGTCCTAAATAAATTAAATTTGCGTTTATCAATTTAATGTGTTCCATGCCCGTGCATTATATCATACAAAAACACTAATCACCAACAAAATGCACAGAGTTTTATCATCAATTGTAACACACTCCTACATGTTTCGGCCCTGCTGGATCATCTTCAGGGAGAACTCTTCGCTACTGCTACATTAAGGTTGCACTTTACAGTTGAGTGAGAATGTGCTGTTGACTGTGTACTGGGTACTGGACTGAACTGCAGTTCAGGCCCGGACCGCGGAGAGTTCACGCCTCCCAAAACAACGCAGTACACAGTCAACAGCACATTCTCACGCAACTGTAAAGTGCAACCTTAATGTAGCAGTAGCGAAGAGTTCTCCCTGAAGATGACCCAGTGGGGTCGAACCATGTAGGAGTGTTACGATTGATGATAAAACTCTCTTTGTGCATTTGTTGGTGATTAGTGTTTTTGCCTTTATTATCTTGGAATTGTTTAGTTAATATATTTGTCTTATGTACATAGGCAGAGTTTCTAGGATATTAGTGTACAGTTCATACAGAACTTCCTGCATACAAACAAGAGAAGGATCGCTTGAAGAGTAATTTACTGGACACAAATTATGCCGAAGCTATCCAGATAACAAAAGGAAGGCTAGTTGAATCGTATGTCTCTCTTTTGACTGCCAGCGTGCACTCACTTGCAGAATGTACTGTGTTCAGTAATCAAATAATTATACGAAAATTTTCATAAAGAATTTGACTGTATCCACCTGCTTATGTTTATAAGCAAAGGAAGTTCATTTTCTTTAAGAGAAATTTCCATGTAATTAATATCTCTTGTGTGCCTGCTCTCAGTTACGTTTATAATCGGTACTTATTAAAAGTTTGCTTAAGGCAATATTATTTACTTTGATGTTGATGCGTAGCACAAGAAACAGAAATGTGGGCGGAGAATTAACGAGTTCAGTGGATGACATTCCTGGTAAATACGTAAGAATATTTCCATTACTTTTGTATAAGAAGAAAGTACTTTCCTATTATAATAATAGATTTTCTGCAGTTCACAGCATCTCTATTGTAATATAGGCCCTTATCATTGGAACACTCTGGTACTACCTTAATAGCTACAAACGTAGAAGCGCGAAAACTTAACGAGTTCTACGCAAGTGGCACTTCATTGATGTTCTTCCTCGGTGGCCAACATCATACCTGAGAAGGACAAATTGAAACCAGAGCAAACATGTATATCCGTTCCAGCCACGTAAATTTCCCAAGATTTGTACCTTATTTCTTTGTAACGACCAGTAAGAGGCAGGGCAACATCTGGTGCCAATATCGGTCAATAGCAGTTTCCTGGCTGGAACGCTGTAGCCCGTGGATTAGTAGAGTACCTGCCCAGCGCCTTCTGGGCAAATAAAGACGTTGAGTCGCAGCTGTAACAGCCTCCAACAGAGATAACCCGTCAGGACCAGTGCAAGTACACCTCAAACCTTCTCATGTATATGAACCAAATACAAGAATATGAGCCTTTTAAATGTAAAATTATGCCGCATAAGTATAGTGTAATTGTGTGTATGGACATTTGAAATCGTGCTCTATGTGCCCGTTTTTCGTATTAAGAAATGTGATAATCGACAGATGCAGAACGGATATCAAGTGTTGTGAATTCTAACAAATATTGCGGTGACTAATGAAGCTTTAACAACCCTTTCAACGCACAATAGACCGAGGCAGTAGGCCTAAAAGTTAAACGGTTTTGAATTTTATCCGATAAGTGCCCAATTCCAATTTTGGCCGGGGGTGTAAACTATTTTGTCTTAGGTATTTTTCGTGGTTTTCTCGGCTTCCGAAGAAAAATGCTTCTAGGGGCTGTCATAAATTGAGCCACGATTACATTCTTCCACGTCTTTTCCCATTTATTATTCTCTGTGAACTAATGAGCCGGCTGTACATATAGTCCTGACTTACTATCAATGTCGTTAGGTAAACTGCAAATTAATACAATTAATTAATTGGCGTACAAAGACCTACATACTGACAGGCCCAATCGTATAAAATATGAAATATGACGCACGTTAATTCCAGTTCATTGCGTTTATCATCCACTTAGGAAATTGACTTATAAAACAAATATTTGTCTTATCAAGATTTAGAGGTTTCAATAGCACCACGCTGGCAGTTAAAGGTTTTGAGAGACTGACTTCAGTAATGCCATATCGATCGATGTATTCTCAATAGTATTACTGGAAACCATGTTGCTGTCATTTTCCGCCTTCGTATATACTGGGAGATAAAACTGTCTTTAAAATTGGATTCATGTTCAAATATATGCGTGCATGTAATTATTATACAAATATGATTTTTCCATGGAAACGTGTATGACATTTGTTTCTGGGCTTTCACAAAGATACTAGTAAGGTAACTTGGGAATCGCATACGATTTTCAGAGGGAGGTGAACATTTAAAAGGGGCGGAAGTGTTACGTGAATGGTAGGTACATTTCAGAACTTGCGGACTTCTGTAGAAATATGATCAGACAAATGGCGGGAGTACCAATCTGCAGTTGTACCTTATCAAGTACGTTTTAGGAGAGTTATCTTTCAGCCCTCGCAGAGAGTCGCAAAAAGTACTGTCGTGTAAGTGTGGCAGCAATGAAAGGACCGGGAGTACAGCAGGGCGGACAATCCGTATTCTATCTTACGACACGTCCAGAGCCTCTTCCAAAGCGAGTTCTCCACAGAGTGCGAGCTAATGCTTCCTCTTTCAATTTCCAGTATCCTCTCATTTCCTTAAGGACATCCACTAGCCGCTTGCGTCTTCTTCCTCGTCTTCCCGTCACTTTTATCCTTTCTTCTATCTTTCCTTTAGTAACGTGTTTTAAAAGGCAGTTCCTGCGTAAGATGTGGCCAATCCAGTTAGCCTTCCTTCTTTTTATACAGCAGAACATAAGCCAGTAAAATAGTGTATATTTCCTGCTTCTACAGTATATGAGTATATAAATGTGATTCTAATCCGTATATATCGTTCCTGATGTGCTTCCTGTTGAGACGTACTTTTTGCCATCTTTTCTGTATGGTTTGTGATAGTGCACAATTTTAAGTTATTTTATAAACCTGTGAACGTGCCCTGTTGGTTGAATTTTAATTGAGTATGGAATGTCGTCCCACAGGAATGCCGTATAAAATACGTGAAATTACATGCATCACATGATCGCAGGAGGAGCTGTCAGTCTCGAGGGGTTGGAGCAAAGTTTTTATCTCACAGCGATGGCATCCGCTTTTTTATGGCCCAGGTTGATCACAGGTGAAAAGAAATGCGAAATTGAACTACAATTTATTGCTCAGGTAAAAGTCAATATATTATTTCGTAGGTTTGTGTAGCCAGTAGGTGACTGCCCTGTCTAAACAGACTATGACGCTGCCTATTTAAGGTCATTAAAGGTGTACTTTGTTTAGTTGTTTGGTTTATTAAGGATGCTAGATTTTTTCATGTAAAAATTATGCCAAAGCTAAAGGTAAGCAACGTTACAGTAACATCAGTTATCCTTAAAAGAGACAAGAATTTGTAAGAAGGATGACGAAATCGCTTCCGCATTACAACTACGTGCTGTGTGTGTTTATGCCGTAAAATTGTTTTTAACCTTTGTTCATGCAGAGTTAACGTCAATTGTATGAGGTAAGGAGCTATGAAGTAGTTCACCCGGTTAGAAGTTACTGATCTAGCGCTGTAAAGTAGGTATAATAGGGTGGTGGCGGCGGCGGTGATATAGGAATATGTTTTTGGTACCTCAAAAATTGTTGTCTGTAATTAAATGAATACCTTTGAAAAATTAGATAGTGGTAGCTCCTTCTCCAGACATAAACAAAAAATTCTTGAGAAAATTGTTTTGTCTTGTTACATTCGTGTCTCTATTGACTTACCCGTATTTCTTTGTCTTGTTATATTGATAAACATATTTGAAGAAGTAGAATTTCGAAGTTGAGAAAAAAACAGCTTTCTAGTGTTGACTAAGTAGAAAACAATACATACCTATTTAGTGTCTAAAATTCTAATATGAAACTAAAGTTTTGCCCTATTGAAGCATGAATTTGTATAACGTATTAAAATAGTGCTTATATATGTTGCTTAAATTACGTTAAAACTGGCTTCACGTAATTCTGACGTAAAATATACAGGTAAACAAAAGAAACCGTCGATTATTGCCAGCCTACAGGCTGCATGTTTCGGCTTGTAAAAGCCATCATCAGGCACCAGTTTTTAAAAATGTTTTAAATAAAAGATGCTTACAGTGCCAAGTTGCTAAATAAAAAGAATTGAAATATTGACCACTGTGACAAGACGTACGTAGGTGTAAAACGCTGCCATTAAGAACAGACCCCGATAAGATATTGCGTTTCTACCAGGCATTATGCGCCTGTCTTCTTTCGTGGTGCGTGAGAACTAATTTTTGTTCGATGCCGATTTTAATTGCGAAGGTGTTGCATGTATTAGGGTCGAACGTAAAGTAAATTCCACCAGATTTATGGATGGCATGTAATATTTTTAATGTATTTTTTATTTAGAGGAAATACATACAGGCTTTGTGAC
The DNA here is from genome assembly GCA_013340265.1 of Coptotermes formosanus. NCBI lineage: Eukaryota > Metazoa > Arthropoda > Insecta > Blattodea > Rhinotermitidae > Coptotermes > Coptotermes formosanus. Next base: position 1,359,661 of record BLKM01000341.1, on the reverse strand, counting down.
TTTTTATTGAAGTGTCTCACAGAAGTAAAGAAAATGTTTGCTTTCTTCATGCGAGAGATTTTACGATATCTTACAATTACAAACGTTCCTCATATTGTCGTATAAATGCTGTACAGTAGCCGGAAATAAATTGAGACTAATTTGTAGGGAACTTTAAATTGCATAAATATTGCCTGAAACCGCTAATACTTGCTGTTGATACTGTAAAGCGTATTATGTACGAATTCAGTGCACAGTTAAAAGTGACGTTTGGCACCGGCAGGAACGATATCGCAAATCGTGTGTTGCCTTTAAATGTCTGTTCGTACTACTCGTACATCATTGTGCTTAAAATACGCATTATTTATGCACTGTGATGAACTGGCACTTATGATTTAAGCTTGCTTGTGGAAATCTTTTTGTTTCTTTTAATATTCCGTGTTTATTCCCACTACTCAAAACATTTCTTAAAATTAAAATGCATTGTGGTTCAATATGATTCAAGTAGTGGTGTGTTCTCTTGTGAGTCTGTGATTCAGTTGTATGAAATTTAAACACACGTTCAGAGGTCTGTGTTTTTGAAACCAGTTTGTATAGGGTTGTATTACGACGGTAACAATTCCGAATTAGCATCCATATGTAACACGCTGCCATTACTTCACTGGCGTGAACGCCTTGCCTCTTCTGCTGTCTCTTTCAAATTCTAACATAATTTTTAGCAATGCTCTTGTTGAACATGTGGGCAGCCTTAATATATATATTTTTTTTACAAATTGACAATGCGTTTTGTCAGTTTCTTTCCACGCTCCCTCTTCGCTCCACATCTCAACCCTGTACATGGTTTTAGACACATTTTTAACATAGTAACAACAGTCACCAACCAATGCACTAGTATGTCATTTTTAATTCACTTAACACTCACTATCCCTACATGTTTCGACGCTTGTCCGCGTCATCTTCAGGGGACTGTCACTTTCTTATCACAAGACACTCGTCACAGACGCAGACAACATCACACCAAGAATGACACAACAAGCACACTACAGACGGTATAAAACAATCAACATCACCGATGAATATGTGTGAAATGGTAGACGATTGCACGACGCAGGCATGGTTATCCTATGTGCATTGTGTGCTGTAAATAGTTTTTAACTTTTTAAAGATTTTAACGTATTATTTTACTGAACTCAGTTCTGTTAACATTCTCCTGACTTTAATTTTAGCCACCTTTCAAATATGACGAGTGTCTTGTGATAAGAAAGTGAGAGATCCCTGAAGATGACGCGGACAAGCGTCGAAACATGTCCGGATAGTGAGTGTTAAGTGAATTGAAAATGATATACTAGTGCATTGGTTGGTGATTGTTGTTACTGTATTAAGAAAATGCACGGTGATTAGAACATAAAAAAACATTTTTAACATTCCGTATGCATTGTCCACAATCTCCACTTTTAGAACTGGGGTTCTCGCTAAGTCTTTTTCAGTGGCTGTCAAAATCTGATTATTTCTGCTATTAGGACGCTTTTGTTTGCTTTGTCCTCCCTCGGTTTGCTAATGTTACTGCTGAATAGTTTATTTCACAGCCACTTCTCCTCTTTGGTCATTCATTCTCCGCCTCTAATTTTTGTTTCATTTACCCCATTTCTTGAATGAAATACTAAGGTACTGCTCAAAAAAGTAGGCGAATTATAGGATGGCTGAGTCGAATTTTTCCCTTAATGTGTTATTATCTTCATAACTTCTACTCTATGCAGAAGTAGCAATTGTTAAGTTGCCGAAGCACGCTGCAATCCTTTAAAGGTGAGAATTTACCTGAATTGTAGTTAAATATTCAGTCCGTACCGCGCAGTAAACACATCCGTCTCTGTTATAAAAACAAATCAGTTAATGTTATATAGGGAAATAATCATTGTTTGTTCTGAGATCTGTCAAAATTCATAAGTGCACTGTGTGGGAAGAACGTTAGAATTTTTAAATGTTAAACCTGGTGGCACACAAAGTAACCACTGGGATGTGAAGGGTTAAAGACCAATACATTGTTCTTACATCATTTTACACTTTTCAGTAGAGCTTGTTTATTATTGATAGGGAATGACTGAAGTGGTCCCTCCTAGGAGTGTCTTCTCACAGTCAACTAGCGGTGTGATATCTCAGGAAGACGGTAATCATTCGTTTCCCCTGGAAATGTGACCGAATGGGGAAGCCTCGTTGCTTAATTATTTCGAGCTGTTTGGGCCATAGAAACATTTAAACAAATTAAGCTTACTGGCGAGACATAATTTAGTAATATCGACAAGTACCGGTAAATGTACTGAACCTAGCGGCTAGTAGCCGTCTTTATTAGCGCTCTGTACGAATTTCCACAGTGAGTCACAGCCAACTCTGTTTGTATCTCTTTATTTGGAGATTTGAGCTACAAGTTTCGGCCTGTTATGGCCATCATCAGGTCCCTCTAAAGAACACGAACACCGAAACTCTGCTTTCAGAAAGGGAAGGCCTTTCTCTTCACAATGGAGTTAAAACATACAGCACTGTGTATACAAGTATAAAACGTAGAATAAGGTGTGACGTATGCAGGTACAAACGATGAAAGTATATCAACGGTCGACCATAAGATGTGTAAAAATACGTTATTCCTGTGCTAGCAGCTCTTATCGATGTTGTAATCGGAACCTTCCTCCACAGCCGTGTGTGCAGAGTGTGATGTGGTTTGTACTTGGATATTTTGATTTCCGGTTTTCTTGGTGGTTACCAAGTATGGGCGTAGTTTTCCATATTCCGTATCTGTAAGTATACAAACGTAATATAGGCTGTTAAAATGGAGGAAACTTATGAGCGGATAAATTTTGAATTGGTATATAGATGAAAGTCGTTACTTACGGGGTTGATGCATTTTAACTGTGCACCCGTAAGACAGAGACCGCTACGCGTCAGCACTGTGTGCCCAGTACGTGGGGTGAACACTGCTCTATCTTGCAGTCTTCGTGGCTTTTGGTCTGACAGTGCTAGTATTAGTTCTGGTCGTGCTTATATATGGGATACTCTGTTAGTCAAATATTCGTCTCTTTTCCTGATGATGGCTATCACAGGCCGAAACTTGTAGCCCAAAATCTCCAAATAAAGACATAAAAACAGAGTTGGCTGTGACTGATTTTTTTTTTTTGTGGAAATTGAAACATACACCGACGGGGATTTTGAACATTAAATTCTGTACGATGTGTTAGTACATGATTAAATGTCCTGAAGTGTTGGACTCATTTTTTTTTCATCTTATCACCGTTCATTTTCAAAGTCAACACCTTCATAGTGTCCAGGGAAATAAGTTCTCCGTGTGCTCGCTCAAGCGTCACTGCATGAAGGTGCATAAGGGAGTGGTGGTACAAGACCATGTATTTTTACACTTGGCGCTGGATGGAAGCGAGTGGTCAGCTTCGCGTTTCGGCTTCCTGTCACCTGGGGACAAAGACAGCCGGTGCTAGTTGAACAGGAAGCTGGGTGGACCCCCCCTGGAGTCCAACCTCGTTTTCTCTGTTGTGACGTCGATATTAAATGTGATGTGCCCCGACAAATGGGAGGGCAATGTTCTGTAGAAACGCTTCGACTTCCTACAGCAGTGCTAAAATTCACTTTGTTGCACGTTACGGTCGTATATGTACGAGTGGAACATTCTGAGGACTAAAGATTTTCAGAAAGTTGCCTTGCATTTCGTGGCCATGTAACAAAAGTAAAGGAAGCCAAAAACTGTTTTGTGGTAGGGAGCATAAATCAAAAATAGACTTTCGCAGCATGATTCTGAAGGCCTTTTTTGTGTGACCAGCTACAAAATTAGACGTATCAATTAGACTGGCCCCGCTCTGGACTTAAAATGCGGTTTGAGTAACTTGTACAAGTTTCGTTGATGTGTACACGCTATGTGTGACTTCCTGTCCCTGTAATAAAAATGAATTTATTTCATGATAGTAAGCATTACTGTTTACGTGTCTACTGTCAATATTCCCATCGTTCCATCATATGTATAGCGAAACGCTACGGGTTTGACGGTCCGGGGATCGAATCCCTGTGGGGGCGAGATTTTCCGCACCCGTCCAGATCGGCCCTGGGACCCACCCAGCCCGCTATACGGAGGTACCGGTTCATTCCCCGGGGGTAAAGCGGGTGGGACGTGGCGGTAACCACACATCCACATTCAGTGTCGATGTTAAAGAAAGAGTAGACCTATACCTCTACTCCCCCTCTGTGCCTCCGTGGCAGGTGAGAGGGTGACGTTTACGTTTTTTTGCGTCTTATTCGAGGTATGGCATGGAATCAAATTGAGACAACTCTGCCAGTCTTGAATACGCGTTTATTTTTGGGACAGTATTTAACTCTTCGCGATCACGCGTCAGAACAAACGCTCCCTTGATCACTTCAGCTGCTGCCCCTTACGGAGGGCACATAAAATTTATATCTGCAACAGAAAGATAATTGCGAAACGGATACTTTGTGACACAGTTCTGCGCCTGTCATTTATACAGCATTACAAAACTATACCCATAAAATATTTCCCAACATTTTTCCTAGTCTGGCAGAAATATACTGCTTTGATATTTCATGTTGGGAAGAGTTTTACAATCAAAGGGGCATCCACATATCATCCATGTGGCATTGATGTACATAAATGTAAATAGGAAGGCCTAGGGGCGTTCGTAAAATAAGTTTTTGTCTGTGTGTACATGTGTGTAAACAATGCTGTTTGTTTCTTTGCTGTAACTGGTTCCTGTGGCTGTTGAATGGAGTGTGTTGAGGCTCGTGTGAGTGTGTGAGTTCATGATTAATTGTGTAATTATCCGTTATAAGCTCAAAGAAGATGAACACATGACGTCCATTTTGAAATTCATTAAGAAGAGATAATTAATTGTAAAAGTGTGTGCATAGAAGTGACTGAGTTGAATGTGAAGTGGCCGTTTAAATCAATTATGAAACAAGAGCTCTCGAATGTATCTTATTAATGTAATTGTTACGTAACAAATATTATTACAGGCCTACAGGATACAATTGCCAGTGCCAAATCTTTCTATAATAGACTACTATTACCAATTCTATTTAAGAAAAATGAAGAAAGTATCTCAAGTCTTGTTTCGTAGTTCTTCATTTGCGGATTTACAATCTTGTATTAAACTGCTATGCTTTTTGGCAATTCATAGAAAAAAACGACTGTTATGGACACCCATATTCCTTTTAAATGTACCATATCTTCCAAAACTGGAAATACAATTCCTAAAGGAAACCAAATATCCAGTTATGTATATGTTTATTTGGAACCTGACTGATGTGGTGTAGCTTATGTATTGAAAGAAATGGTATTTCTAACAATAAGATGTACCTATTTAATTATCTTGTAATGGTTAATCGGTAAATATATGAGTCTGCTGCTCGCGTCCCAAGTAGCGAAAAAAATTTTATAAATGGTAAATAAAGCCTAGAGAATGTCGTTGCTTTCTACAGATGTGAATGGAAGTTTGTGCTGATTTTATTCCACTAAATTAAAGGTCGCCGTAAGTTATGATTTAAACATCGCATACGAATTACAAAACCATTATGGTGCACGTACATTTTCTTTTACGTTATATTTATTTCCTTTCTATTTCCCTCCTGCATGTTTCGATCGTAATTATTGTTTTTATGGAGAGATTTAATGATATCAATCTAGTGGATCCAACCAAAAGTGTTTTTGTTAAAAACTTCGGTTGGGTCGACTCTTACGCATATTATTAAATGTCACGATGATGATGATGATGATGATGACGACGACGACGACGACGACGACGACGACGACGACGATGATGATGATGATGATGATTATGATGATCTTAAATATCGAAATATGTAGAAGTAAATTGCAAAGGAAATTAATATGATATGCAACACAGTTATGTGTGTTGTGTTGATTTATAAGTTTCTAATTGATTGCGGTTGTACAAGTACACGTTCTAAAGTGGAGTACGTCGCATATCCTGCACATATATACACGGCGTCAGTGCCATTGTCTTTAACGCAGATAAATTTGCTTACCAAATCATACACGCACAGAAAGCGATAAAATTTTGCAGTTACGTATAGGAAACTGGTCATCTTTTTTTTTTTTAACTGACGAAGACTTTTGTAATTTATCAGGAGGTGAAAAGCTCCACATCATTAACAGATGGGTCTGTAAACTGAAGAAATAGAATCAGTGTTAAGTTTGGACCTAACATCTTTTCACCAGGTGAAGAAAAACATCGTCTAGAAATAGTATCACCTATAATTTAAACATAATGCAAAATTTGACTTAAGAGGCTTCGGAAATAAGGCGACGAAACGTCATTCTAGTATAAGAGTCCAGCGTGTTCAGGACTGAGTCAGAATGTGTGGGATGAACCATCACTTTAGGTTCGTCAATATGGATTTGTATATTTTCAACCAAACACTTTGCTGATAAATTGAAAGCAAAGCTGTCTCAATGCCTCTGTAAGTACCTCATCATGAAAACGTATTGTGAAGTGGAAGCATAGCTCCACGAGTTCTTAACTTCGGTCTAGCTGGAGATGAGTGATTAGCTTCACGTCCCAGCCGCATCATCCCTCGGTTCTCTGTGCTTAGGTGAATGATGTTCGGCCCCAGAGCGGTCTGAATACACTGACGACGATGTGTGTGTGTGCAACTTTATAATCGAATGTGGTCCTCCATCCCGTAGCCTAGTCAATGTAGATTGACCGTGATATGCATAAACATAGGAAAAACGGTATTAGATTAAAGATTTATAATTTCAGTGGCTACTCTGTGTATCACCACGTTCGACATTCAAAAATGTGCTCTCTCTCTCTCTCCCCCCCCCCCCCCCCCGCACAGTGTCTTTGTGATACTCCAGAATAGAAAACTCCTGTTTCCCTAAATTCCATGAACTGTTTGGCCCTTATAAAGCAGGCCGTGATGCTTATGGGATAGACACTCGGGTTTGGTATATAATTTAGGTAAACCTCACCAAATATTATTCGGGTAATCAAATCGAGAAGAATGAGATGGGCGGGGCATGTAGCATGTGTGGGGGAAAAGAGAGGTGCATACAGGATTTTGGTGGGGAGACCTGAGGGAAGGCGACCACTTGGGAGACCCAGGCGTAGATGGGATGATAATATTAAAATGGATCTCCAAGGGATGGGGACATGGACTGGATTGAGCTGGCTCAGGATAGGGACAGGTGGCGGGTTCTTGTGAATGCGGTAATGAACCTTCGGATTCCGTAAAATGCGGGGAATTTCTTGAGTTGGCTGAAAAACTGTTAGCTTCTCAAGAAGGCCTCTGTTCCATGGAGTTAGTTGAACTTCAGCCTTCAGATGGTTTGTAGAAGTTTTAAAATAATTACCTACATTAGGGAGAAGCAGCTTCAAAATGCACCAGAATATGGGGGTTTAATTAGTACATTGACACCCTATTGATGCACCACAGAATGAAAAGAAAGGTTCGGCGTACCCACTGTTAACATTCACTCTTTTGTATTCGCCTTATCAATGAACCGTCGGTACCTGGAATATTCTTCGTAAGGTTCATCCGTTTAGCCTGCCGATGCCTGTTTTAGTCAATCTCGTGAGGTATTCACATTTGGTTATTTCAACTGTAATTGTTTCTCTTCTGCGCAGAGCTGAAACAACATGGAGCGTAGAACTTCGGAAGGTCATGTGCCCTCAGCTAGCCAGTTCCCCTCATTTTGTGGAACCCGGATATTTATTACCATGTTTGCAAGAGCCCGTCACTAGTGCCTGTACTGTGCTACATCCAGTCGACGTTATCCCAGCCTGTTTAAGATCCATTTTAATATTGTCCTACCTAGGCCTGTATTTTCAAAGTGGCTATTTCCCTCCGGTTTTCCCCACCAAACCCGTTTGTGCATTTCTTTTGTTCCCGATGCATACACATGCCCCGCCTATAAAACAGAATAGGTATTTCTTTTTAGGGACGTCCTGTTCGTTCGTGAATCAGAATATGCAGCTAACAAAAATTCTTCGTTTCCAGGTTTTATATTAATTTTAAGCTACTTACAAGGCTCAAACAATACTTTCAATACATAATTTCAAGTCAGTTATCCCATTTTCCTCCCAAGCATTATAGATAAATGGCTACTAATTGTGCCTGTGTACGAAATACGTGATCCAGCTTAGTGTCTTCAGTTCTTGAGGGTCGTCTGTTTCCTACTGTGTATCAAGTGGCTCCATTATAGTACAGTGCAGAGGCTGTTGATCTTGCAGGTGTTGAAAGAGATTTAGAGATCCCTGCGTGTGGGTGTTGTGCTGTACAGTGCATATTAAAGCAAGCAGGCGTAGTGTTAGGCACAAGAATTGTGATCACTACGACGCGTCTATAACTAGTTGAGTTACCTACCTTCCTTCAAATGCATATATATATGTGTGCTACTTTTCTGTACATTACTTCAACAAAGACAAACTACCTTTGTGTCGGATTTGCCAGATAAGGCCTAACATTTGCATATAATCCCCATAACTGTAATCTTGAGCACATGAGAATGTTGCAAAGAATTTTTAGTTATGTTTACCTTAGAACCCCATGTCAAATTTGTTTAGTTAGTTAAATATATTCTACGATTCGCGCGGCCACCCTGTTTTACATTGCACAAAAATTACCTGAACTGTTATTTATACGATCATATACAGTACAAGGCTTACCCGAATTAAATGTCAGTTTTGTTGCCGCCTCAGATATTTGCACTTCCGTCACGTTGGTTTTCGAGGCGTTGAGAAATTAGAAATAACACAAATGCGTTATTCCCTAAGGGCACGTTATTCCTAGTAATTTTGATTAAAATTCGTTATTCGGTTTAAAAACTACAAAGGGGGACAGTGAAACAGGTGTGACAGCATAATGTAATGTTGCCATATACAAGGACGTTCATTGTGTTGTCTGTTGTCTGTCTTACGACAGGTCCAGGGCTTCTTCCAAAGCGAGTTCTCCACAGGGTGCGATCTAGTGCTTCCTCTTTCAATTTGCAGTATCCTTTCTTTTACTTAAGGTCATCCAGTGGCTGCTTACGTCTCATTCTTTGTCTTTCCGTCACTTCTATCCTTCCCTCTATCATTCCTTCGATAACTTGTTTTAGAAGGCAGTTCCTACGCAAGATGTGACCAATCCAGTTAGCCTTTCATCTTTTTATTGTTGGTAGGATATTCCTTTGCTCCTTGACTCTTTGTAATACTTCATTTCTCACACGATCGGTCCAGCTGATCATCTCTATGCTTCACCAGCACCACATTTCAGAACTTTCCAGGTATTTCTGATCTACTTTCCGAAGTGTCCACGTTTCAGCCTTGTACAAAGCTATGCCCCAAATGTAGCACTTCGCTAGTTTCTTCCTTAAATTTAAGTCGAATTTGCTGCTGAAAAGATTCTTCTTCGTGCGCAATGCTCCATTTGGACGTGTGGTTAAAAATGTAATTTACTTATCCAAGTACGGGGACCATAGGCGTAACTTGGGGGATGGCAAGGGGGTAAATGTCCCCCCAGTATTTTTTGGTTACTGAATTAAATAATGGCAAATAAAAAAAATATACAGCAAAAGAAAATTAAAAACTTGCGTTTTGTGGGACCAATCTTTCCCCCCTTTAAATTTGACTTTTTTGTAAAATAAAGTTCCTAATACCCATGGCCGGTTTTGCGCCCCCACCCCCCCCCCCCCCCCGAATATTATTTGCGAAGTTACGCATATGACAGCGACGTTACTTTGCCTGACCACTCACCTCACTCTGCACTCAGACCGTTTCGCTTGACGGCAAGCAGCGTAGCGATCGCCGCTATTCCAATTTGCCGTGAGTTGTCCACGCGTTTTTGTTTAGTGTACTGCAGTTAATATTTATTTAACACACAGAAAATGCTGGTTATGTTTTCCTTCGGTTCGCAGACAGCGTCACATCTAACAAGCACTGTGTTCATTCCGCGTCGTAGTTTTATGAGTTAAGCGAGCCAACGGGAAGTGAATCGCGACAGTTGTGTCAGATAAAATTATGGTCCCAGGTTTCCTCTTTACAGTACAGGACGGTACACCTATTCATAGAAATGGCGCCTCAGATGTTATCAAGTCCAAACGGGACGTGAAGGCCGTCCTAGCTTGATTTATCGTGTTTGGATTCGGCAGAAGATACAAATCAAGAGCCAGTAATAATTAACTGTATAAGCACACATCTGTGCCAGTGTCAATATTTAACTGGCCCCCACCATTTCGGCTCGGATCTGTCAACGTTCCCACATCGAGCTTTAGAATCGATCCCGTGTGAGCAGGAGAATAAGACGTCGCGTCGTTTACCGGACCATTAGCTCCCCGTGTTCTTCATCCCTAGGGTCGGACGGACAGTTTGCTGTGACGGCTGGGATAATCACCCACAGGGACTCGCCCCCCACGAGCCTGGGAGAGGATACAGACAAGACTAAGAGTATACTTTTTGTTTTGAATTGCCTTCTATCACACGAATTTCTTCTTTGGTTTAAGGAAAATTTTTAATAACGTAGCCGTTCGCTATAGTTGTGTAACTGAACTACGCTGTATCAGCTGATGATATATAGCACGGAATGAGGGACGTCATATGGCCAGGGAGGAATATCGGATGAAGTAACGAGGGTCTTACTAAGATAATGTACGTCCGTTCGTATGTGGAGACCACGAATGGTGAATGCAAGAGTCCTGTATGCATTAGGTAGAAACAAAAGACGAGTGTTTATACATCATCGTTATCATCTGAGTCTGAGTCTCGAGTCTGAACATGTATTTCTAATTGGTCTGTCTACCAACGCCAGTTTTTCTGCACTCCAAATCCCTCTAATTGATGTTTTTAACATTTTCGTCATTCACATTGTGTCACATATTTTATACCTGTAGTCTGTCCGTCCCTGTTCACAGTAATTCTTCGTGCTTCTCATCTACCGTTCGTGCTGTTTTTTTCTTCATCTAGAGGTACAGGGTCCGCAGGAAAGGTACTCCATTTAATTGAGACAGACATTTTATTATCTGTAATCGGTAGATATATGTTCGTAAATAACTCCATGGTATAAGTGTGCCTTTGGAAATATGACAGTAAACTGGTCAAGAAATTTTCATACCTTTGTGAAACACGTGTTTGTTACTGCGTTCACACAACCGGCCAGTCTCCTTTCAGCGGTTCCCGCTTGTTAAAATACTTTTTGTATCAATTAGACGGCATGTTCTACATGACTTCTAATATCTCTTTTCTTCAAATCACGTGCAACAAATGATGTTCCCTTTACACATGTCCTGTTTGTACACGCTTTTCCGTAATATCACAGGTTTAGGGCGTGAAAACAGCACTTGATGGAGGCGAGGAGCCAGCTGAATCCAGTTAGCCCTAGCAGACAAAATTGGAAGGATGCGTAAGTGAAAGTAAAGTTAAGTTCACCCTCTGAACACTCGTAAGTTATTGGGGGGGGGGGGGGGGGACCGTATAGCTACACTCATTCTTAACCTTTGTGCAGATTCAGTTTAATGGTCAACCTCACGCTTCTATACCTTTACCCCTGGGGAAAAAGCCCGTGTTGCCCATTGCATAGAAGGTTTGGTGGCACCATACCCGGTCTGGAACTTTTAGGGAAGAGGAAAATCTCTTGCCCTGACGGGATTCGACCACGATTCTTCGGACATCCATCCCACAGCTTGGTCGCTGCACGGAGACGTAACCAAAATAAAATATACAATTAACTGTATGCTCCAGCACCGGTTTTGAGGGCGTATATGGGTCATGGAGGTAAGAAAATTTTAATTTCTTGCATTCTCATTAGATGTGGGTTAGCAACTGTCATCATTCAATGGTCGCTGTAGGAAGATCCCTAGTATGAATTGTGAGATGTATATAAGAATTTAGATTGGCGTGACAGGGGTTGTATTCGTGTTTTCACTTCCACGGTTATTAAAGAAAAGTAGCGTATCAGATCTTTTTATAATTAACCGCCAAACACATTTACTTATTTTAGAACTCACATTGTGATTTCTACAAGAAATAGTTTTATTTGACTGGTACTTATTGATGTCTTTGCTTGCATGACCCACGTTAAGTTACTGTAATAGTGTATGTTAATGTGTGGGTTATTATTAAATATAAACGTAATTTGAGGAAAAATATTTAAAATTTTCCAATTGTTTTGCATCATCGTCATAACCTAACAACACTGAAGAGAGTTTCTGATTTACAAGAAATATTTAGAAGGTGAAAACCTCGCTTAAAGTGAATTCAATTTTATTACCAGCAAAATAAGCTACGCGTAAACAGCCCACATCGTTTTTCCTAAGATTTAACCCAACTTGAAAGCTAATTATCACAAGGGGCTGTTTTTGTTGTTCGCAAACGTTTCTGGTGCTCACCATAGCAGTGGAGACAGACAAACACTTTCGTATCTAAGTAATGAGGATTTGCATTTTCCAGTTCAGTCACTTGCTTAATTTAGATACTTACGCGATAGTGACGTCATTTACTTAACAAAACACGCTCGGATATATCAGAGAAGTCACATACCTTTATCTTGTTTTTGTTCGTGGCAAAGGCATGAGTACAAAACATCTTTACTCGCGAAAAGAAATATTCTAATTGGCATAACAAATTGTAACCCTTTAAAGACGAAGCGTGTCTGTTTTATATAAGGACTCAGTGCATACCGCGCTGTAAACACTCTCCACTTCGGTTATAAAAATCAATCTCTCAATGTTTTATAAGGCAAAAGTTGCTGTTTGTTCTGAGATCCGTACAAAACACATAAACGCAATGTGGGCACCACGTAGAATTTTTTAATGTTAAACCTGCTGGTACGTAAAGTTACCGCTAGGCTTTAAAAGGTTAATGTACTGCAGTTTTTAAATTATGGGCAACACATTATTCTATTATCCGCCTTTTCCTTGCTACTGTGGCCCGACATTTATTCTAGGGCTGTCCGTGTGGGTGTTATCCGTGGTGGATAAAGTGACAGTGGAGCAGGATTTTTCTCTCAGTGTTCAGTTCTCCACTGCCAGTAATCATGTTACGAATGTCTTACAAGACTGTATCAGCGACCCTCGGACGTACTTTCGGACCGACCAGTCGTTCCCCCCCCCCCCCCCCCCTCGTGCTGCAGCCATAATGACGTGACAGGAGAATATAAACTTCGAATTTGGCAGAAAAAAATGTGAAGGACAAAAACGGAAGTGATTCTTGCTTACTAATATTTAGAAAATAGTTCCTCTGGTTAGACAATTACAGTTAACGAGTGCGCCATTCCACTTTTCATGTCCTGGATATCGGACACAGTTTTAGTTGTAAAACTGGATGTACGGTATTGGTAAAAGAGTTTTGTACCATTCGTCACTACGTCGAACCACGCGCTCTCCTCTTCACTCCAAGCACGTCACGACTTTGTCTTAGCAATTCGCCGTACATAGTCGTCACCCAGAATTTTATTTGAAGCGATATAATTCTTGCAGTTCTCACAGAGTCATTACGTTAAAGAAAAATAGCCTTTCAGATTCCTGTATTGTCTTACAATCAATATGTGGTTACAATATACAATTGTCTTCACAGTCTTGAATCCTTTGTTTTAGGGCACGCTGAATTTAACCTTGTAAAGCCTAGCGGTAACTTCACATACCACCAGGTTTAACATTAAAAAAATTCTACGTGGTGCCCACATTGCGTTTATGTGTTTTGTACGGATCTCACAACAAACAGCAACTTTTGCCTTATAAAACATTAAGAGATTGGTTTTTATAACCGAAGTGGAGAGTGTTTACAGCGCGGTACGCACTGAGTCCTTATATAAAACAGATACAGTTCGTCTTTAAAGGGTTAAAACAGGTTTGCAATATGATGATTTTCGTAAGGAGTTTGTGTTTATTCTGTCATTGTCTGGTTTCTCAATACTTGAGTGCTAACATTTGATGATTTGAAGCAAAACACTGATAATGCGAGTGTTTTAGGTGTTTTGTTTTCGCTTGTTGCACAAAACAAGCTGTAAGTTTAACCCGTATTTCGGCAACAGGTTTACAATACATCACGCTCGAATGTACTAGAATACAGAACAAAAGTGAAGGGTGAAGTTTCAAACTTGTATTTTTATAGAGTATGTGTAAAGTTCACGCAATGGAGTGAAAGCGGGAAGTAGAGTTATAGCTCGGCACAAGATGCAGGTAAGTGGTCAGCTTTAAGCCACGGCCGATTTACCCTCGGGAAATGATTTTAGTAGGGTGCTAATAGAAGCATAAAGATAAGCCTCATTTTATTGCAGCGTTAACATAAAGTAGCCGATCCCAGTTTTCGCGCGGTCTAAGGCGTAGGTCTGCAGCCGAGCGCCTGCTGCGATCTGGGTTCGAATTTCACCTGAGGCATGTGTGTTTGTCTTCTACGGTGTTTTGTGTTGTCAAGTAGAGGTCTCTGCGACAGGCCGATCCCTCGTCCAGAGGAGTCCTGCCGAATATGGCGTGTGCTTGAGTGTGATCAAGTGAAAAATCTAAAACCGTCTACACCTGCTGTGAACAGGTAGGTGGAAGAGGGAAGGACTGCGAATAAATGTAAATTAAATGCCCTTTTTTTATTTCACATGGAAAGATATGTCGCTTGGAGACGTTCGCATGAGTGCGTGTAGGTTGCCGTGTAAGGCGTCTATTTGCCCGATTTTAACCGAAAGTGAAATGGCTTGCTATTTCTCGTGAAGCTACCTAGTATCAGGTTTCATAAAGATACTTTCAGCTGCTCTCGAGAAGTGTATCCGTACGGACGGACGGACACAGCAGGTTTATTAGGCGTTCCGCAGGGATGTGCACGCGTCTAAACAAGTCGGAACCGTTCTTCGTAACTGGCGTAAGAAATATATCAAAATTTCATACACTTTCACAAATTGCATATGAATTTAATACACGTCTATTTCCATTTTGAATGTAAGTTACTGTTTTGACATCCAATATTTTAGAGAGGTCTCTGAGCTAAACACAGCTTGTATACTAAATGATGCAGTTTGACAGATACGGGCTTTACTTTTTGCAAATAATAAAGCTGCATAGATTAACCGGATCCAGGGCTGTGGAGTCGGAGTCGGAAGGAATTTTAGGTGGAGTCGGAGTCGGAGTCGGGGAAAAATGTACCGAATCCGACTCCGACCTCAGTCTAAAATCTTGACTAGATACTCCATCTCCAGAGCCCTGATAGCCACAGTAACCTTTAGACTTATACTTACATATAGGTTATAAGTCAAAAAAGTGGCCTGATGGTTCACGTGGTGGCGATGAAATGTCTTACAGGTTTACCGTTATTAATGCATATTGAGCTTTTATGAAGGAGTCAGAGTCGGAGTTTTTAAAATCAAGGAGTCGAAGTCGTAGTCGGAAGTTTTAAAAATCGAGGAGTCGGAGTCGGAGCTTTTGTGTACCGACTCCACAGCCCTGACCAGATCTTGAACTCTGGACAGCATACAAAGAGATCCTTTTCGTTAAACACGTAGCCAGGGATTAAGAAGAATATTTTTAAGCAGAACATTAAGTTATTTGCCTTCTGAATGCACATGATCATTATTGAAACAATCTGTTTAAGTGCAATACATAACTTACACTGAAGATAACATCACTTCCAGTTATTTGAAGTCCTTCTCATCCCCTCTATGTCGCTGATTCGCTTTGCCGCTTGTTATGTAACAAAAATTGCTTTTTTGGGCTCGAGTTGTCCTAACCTTGCCATAAAAGACATCTTTTCATTCTGAACAGCAGGAAATCCAATTATTTCCCTTCGTCCAGTCAACTATGAACGCTTTTGCGTCAGGTAAGCATAGCAGAGATTGGGCCCCCAGTTCCATTCAGCTTAATGGTGGCAATAACAAGTATGGCCAAGCACCCTACACCGTCCAAATCATGACCAGAGTCCCTTGGGGAGGATGTTGCTTAGTACCTCCATAAAGCTGCTGTATGTTAGACAAGACACACACACACACACACACACACACACACACACACACACACACACACACACACACACACACACACGCACACGCACGCGCGCGCGCGCGCGCTCACACCGTATAAATGGTATTGCCCCATAAACCCAAGTAGCTATCCACCAATGACTTGTCTCAAGTTGTGTGGTCATTCTGTATAGAAGAATCTATAAAGCGGACAAGCAAGCTCTTTTCGACGAAAGAGTAATTTTCCACAAGCAGTGAAATGGGAATTTATACAAGGGCTTTCACACACGGTTTATCACGAATTTGTTACCATCTATCGCAGGCCGCCATCCTTAACCAATAAATAAGGTTGATGCCATTTTATCTGGGATTATTAATACGAGTGGCAGTTCGTGCTATAAAAAAGAAACTTTGTTTACTTGTGCATTTACAGGAGAATTTTATGCTGCCCCTCCTTATCCTGGAAATGTCTGTAGGGGATACGTGGAATAATAATATTAAAGGGACTCCGAGAATTCGGTTCAGAATATCGGAATAAGATTCCATGTAGGAATTTCTCTGTTGCGTTCGCTAGAACTTTTTATTTTCTTACGACGAAGAACTGGTCTCATCGTAATCAGCAGCAGTACGCATTAGCTATCAGGAACTTAAGGCCAGTTATCTTTAAAATATTCAGTGTATTAAATAAATTTTTGTAATAGAGGGAAGGACAATTTTAATGGATCAGAGAGAAATAGAATGGCAGGGCGAGGACTGAATTTATCTGGCTCGGGACAGGGAATGATCGGGCCCTTGTGGGCTTCACACTCCAAAAAAATATGGAGATATTCTTTACTAAATGAGATCATCTTAGCTTCTATACGAGAATTTCGCTTCTTACAGTTACATGGCAAAGAAAGAAGGAACAACGTAATTTGAATTCACCAAAACACATTTACGTTAAACTGGGTGCTTCCGATCCTAATTCTATATGAATGAACTGGTCCTTCTATGTTTTGAAGAAAATGTCTCCAAAAAAAAATTTTTTTTTTTGCATTTTGTCCATACCGTTTTTTTTTTTTTTTGCAGTTATATTTCAAATTAGTATCGTAATGCTGCATTTACATATTTGCAAAGTACAGTGTTCCATATTTTTTCTACGTGTTTCGGTTAGCAAGTAGCTATCTTCAGTAAGAAAAAGTTACCACCGTCAATATTAAGCAAGTACTCACAAACAGTTACAATTGTATACGTATTGATAGGTTATTTTTTAAGTAGCCATGACATTATTGCTAGAATTTGACATAAAAATCGTTTTATAAACAAAATATAAACATCGAAAGGAACCCCAGTTGATACAGAGTTGGTACAAGCGTATTTCAAAGGTTTTTATGTAATTGGGCGCCCTCAAAGTTAGTCCGGCAGACGTTCAGTCAAACGAATATGACTGAAAGTGTTCACAATATGGCTGATTTTTTAGTGTGATGATACGAGTTTCTTTTCGAGTGTGATTCCTTCCTGATGACACATATGATACCTTTTTTCGCACGAATTAAATGAAGATAACTTCAACAGCAAGGGTTTGGCTAAGCAGTGCCGTTGCATCTATTAGTATTGCGTAGAGCTCCACAGTGCCACACGGATATATTTACCGCCCTAAATTTCATATAATCGTGATTAGGTAAGCTAAGGAGTGAAGCAGTTCATCACACCTGCATGGGTTATATCTTGCTGTATAATTTGTTGCAGCGTGTTTCGGCTCCCAGAGTACCCATAGTGCTGTCAAGGTTGAGATCTCAACTGCGAAAATAAAAGGGAAACATTTGATGTTATGTATGTGATACTCTTTATTTGTGTATTTTACATTGCCACTACTTCCCATCTATACAAACACAACAAAATGTCCTGTTTCGAGATGTATTGCTGTAGTTGTCTGTATAGATTGGAAATAGTCATATATACTCGCACAATGGGATGGGTAATCCAAGAAAAAAAATGTTACATTGCCTGATTTTGGCTTTTTAAAGAAGCCGAAACATGTTGCAGTAAATTATATAGCAAGACACGATCAAACGTAATTATGATTCTCTTTATTTCTTAGTCCACTGTGTATATACAGCAGCCGGATATTCCATGTAAATAAATCGTAATTGAATTAAGTCATCTGTATTGCCATCTGTGGAGCCTCCATTCCTCATTAAGCACGTCATTATATCCAGAGATAGGATCTTTTTCATTAGGACGTAACTTCAGCCCAGATTTGGAAGGAAATACCCCTCGAATAGCTTGTATTTCGTCTTGATAGCCAATTAAATTCCTTCTCCAATATCCAACTCATTATATCACATATTTTTCAACACAGAACTCTACTTCGTCTTTCCTCAATTCCTTCACTGAAATCTTTCCATCTTAACTCACATTCCTTCTTTTGCAACGTAAGATAGACGTGTGGTGTGTAGCCACATGCGTCCATATGTGTGCCATCCCCCTAATAACTTATCAACTAACGACTGATTTTCCTGAAGCTGTCTATGAACTCCACATTACTAGACGCTCCCCCCCCCCCCCCACCTTTGTAGGTTTTCGGGAGGTTTAAGTTAACATAAGAATTTGCTGCCACATTTTTTATTCATCGCCGGTGAACATAGAATAGGATTCTGGCGATGTAACATTTCGAATCATTCAATGCTTGAAATTTTGTATCGTCCCGTGTTTAAATTACGAAGTAAAACACAACATTTCGGTAACAGAATCTGTTCCCCTTCTCAGAAAGAAGAGTGACTGAATCATTCACTCCGTTTCTCATACTCTTTAAACTGGTGTTGGCAGCCCGTCTTCCAGGTCCATCTAACACTGGCAAGTTATTTTTTGAGAGATCAGTATCCACTCAGCTACTCCAAAAAATGTCCTCCTCTTATAGAACCCAAGTGTTCATTTCCGTGCTTACAAGAGCCCGCTACCGGTCCCTGTCCTGAGATATGTAATTCATTCCCACGTCGTTACACTCTGTTTCTTAAAAAATAATGGATTGTAATGCTACTCTCCCTTTTGCATCCCCTTCTGAAAATGACCTCATCCCTTTATTTTACTTCACTTCTAGTTGGTCGCAATTCGAAATACGTTTGGGCTTTAATTTTAACACATGTTAAAACGTTTCTTTTTTCCTTGTCCTGAGCACCGCACCTGTCACGGGATGTCCCAGCGGATGCAGGTTTTATATTCGAGACGGCTTCGCTGTTCGGTGAGGCGATGGAAAAAGAAAGGCCCTGTGTAGCCCATGCCGAACGTTTAGCGCAATTAAATATTTCATCATAATTCTTTAATAATGAGAGTCACATGCCTTACAGTGTGAATAACAGCAATTCTTGCAAACGTAAGACGATAAGCTGTGGTCGAGTGTTTATTGCTCCTCGTATTTTGGCGTTCTTGGTTCAGATTTCTGCCCGACTGTCACATATCCAGAGATCTCGCATTATTTACTCTTCCTCCCCAAAATTTCAAGAGCAGTGTTTTCAGTTAGACCACTCTCGCGTCCTTCTACGTAAATTTGAATTAAGTATTCACTAATCGTCCTGTCATGAAACGTTGAATGCGTTGTTAAATAAACCAAAAATAAATTTAAAACAAAAGAATGTTCTAATGGAACTTGCCAAACAAATTATCAAAGAAAGCTTACTGGATAATAAAAGCTTTTCGTCTCGACATAAAATAAGACAGGGGTCTATATATACACTGTTAGTATTACACATCGTGTTTTAATACGGTGTCTTCAAGCAGGGAGTTAATGGTCCGTAGGAGAGAAATCCTAAACCCTTCTCGACCCACCCCGTTACAACGCCATATTGCACCTTCAGCCTGTCAGTAGCTACCATTCAATTTGTTGCCTGAGACGAGAAAAAATTATCATTTTAAAACAAGCCGCCTTGATACGAAAATAATGTTACCAAAACAACATTGTTATATACACATTTTGAGGGATAACTGAATAAAAAGCCAAGTTTTTAATAACCAGCATGTTTTTAACAGTGCTTTTATCTGCATCGTGTTGGTTGTCTCAGTGTTGGCCATCAGCGGCTCTCATTTAATTAGCAGCAAAGAATTTCGTTTAGCACAACACTATTTATTAGTTAATAAAACAGTTACATGTTTTGGCTTTTGTATTAAGCCGTCATTAGACTGATATAAAAATTGTATAGGGAATAATTAATTACAGTACCATTCATTTTAAAAAATATGGGATCCCAGGCTTTTTACATCACACGTTCCAAACCGTACAATAGTTAAAATATTGCAAAATACTTTTAAAATTGTTACTGGGTTCTTTATGTTTCTATTAGATGAGTTAAAACTATAATTGCCGTATGTCTGAAAGATACTGCAATTAATTGTAATTATTTTCTACACAACTCTTATGTGGGCCTGATGGTGGCATGACATTTACTTGTCTATTTAATAAATAATGAATAAAAATATTGTACTGTCGGAAATTTTTTGCTACGAACCATTTGAATATCAGCACAACGGAATGAATGAGTAAAATATTTGCTCTCATTTAGACATTATAACCGAACCAGCTAATTTGTGGTAACGCTTTTGACTTGTATCAGAGAGGGACCTGGACTGTTATCAGGGAAGAGCCTGGACTTATATCAGAGAAAGGCCTGGACTTATATCAGAAAGGGACCTGGACTGTTATCAGGGAAGAGCCTGGACTTATATCAGAGGAAGTCCTGGACTTATATCAGAGAAAGACCTGGACTTATATCAGAAAGGGACCTGGACTGTTATCAGGGAAGAGCCTGGACTTATATCAGAGAAAGTCCTGGATTTGTATCAGAGAAAGGCCTGAACTTATATCAGAAAAAGTCCTGGACTTGTATCAGAGAAAGGCCTGGCCTTGTATCAGAGGAAGACCTGATCTTGCATCAGAGACGGTCCTGTTTCGAATCTGGATCAGATTATTACTATTTTGGTTGAGAGTTTCGTGTTTCTATTCAAATTTTTATCGAAAAAATTGTCTAACGCGCACGCTTCAGACCCTTTACTCTAAAGATAACGGCAGTGGATTCCCTCAAAACGTTGGTACGTATCTGTCAAACTACACGGCTTCACATTTCAGGAGACTAGTTTTCATACCTACCGCCATGAGAAACTTGAACTGCCAACGTCGTTGCCAACCTAAAAGTTACTAACTTCTTAGTTCCTCCAGAAGAATTTTGGGGTAATGGACTTAAAATAGGGTGTAACAGGGGACTGGATAAGACTGCGGAATGAGAAGCTTCATGACCTGTACTTCCCATCCAATATTATTTTTATTATTATTTGGATGATGAAAGCAAGAAGCTTGGGAGAGGCAGGGTATGTTGCATGAACGGGGGAGAGGATAGGTGCCTACAGACTTTTGGTGGAGAAACTTGAGAGAAAGAGACCACTTTGAGTATCTGAACGCAGATGGGAGGATAATATTAACACGCTTCTTCAAGAAATAAGGTCGGTTGTGGACTGGATTGATCTGAATAAGCATAAGGACAGGTGGCAGGCTGTTGTGAACACGGTAATGAACCTCGTTTTCACTAAAATGCCGGGAATTTCTTGACTAGCTGAGGAATTAATAGCTTTCAAGGATGACCGTACTTAACACAGTCCGTTATAATTGCAGTAAGACATGGCCAATTTATCTGCATCTATTTTAATTCCAGTACCCTGCCATTCAAATCCGTAATAACAGTTCCGTTGACAAAATATCATTAAATAAACCGAAGCCACGTGTCCGTAGACGTAAGTTATTACCTTACGGCAACGACAGATCCTACAGTGCGTCTCACACACTTTGTTCAAATGTAAATATTTAATTACCCACAACGGAGAATGTTGAGTTGCAAGAATGTGACAGTGTTGCTTTTAAATGCAAGCGAGCGGATGTCCTACCGGACATGAATGAATGATTAGCTGTGTACACCATTGAACCCGTAGCTAATCCTCCAGTATAAAATCATCACAATATGCTATATGCATGGGCACATGTATGCAGACTTATATAGGCTTCACATGCAAAGCGGGCGGTAGCTATATGTGTAATTTACCTTGCTTAGTGGAGGCCTAGCTGTTAATCCTGCTCAGGTGTCATACGTTGTTCATTATTTTTACTGATACAGAGACAAAGGCCGCTTTACGTAGTACAGTTCGTCTTTGTGAAGAAATAAATGCTGTCTGTATTCCTCTTTCTGTCCGGAACAATTATTAATGAATATGACGTATATAAAACACTATCAGGGTTTTTCTGTGTTCTTCCACCCGTGAATCCCTTGCACAGTAGTACAGGCCTGGCGCGTCATTATTATCATTCCGCAGTCTGTCTTAACGACAGGTCCATAGCCTCTTTCAAAGCTAGTTCTCCACAGAGTGCGATCTAGTGCTTCCTGTTTCAAGTTCCAGTATTTCTCGTTTCCTTGAGGTTATCTAGTAACTGCTTACGATTCATTCCTCGTCTTCCCATCCTTTCTACCATTCTTCAATAACGTGTTTTAGAAAGCAGTTCCAGCGCCTGATATATCCAGTCAGCCTTTCCTCGTTTTATTGCATGTAAGATGTTCCTTTCCTCCGTCACTCTATTTAATACGTCATTTTTACACGATAAGTCCAACTGATCTTCTTCATCCATCTGCAGCACCACATTTAAAATCTCTCCAAGGTACTTCCGGTCGACTTTCCGAAGTGTTCAACCCACGAGCCGTCTTACAAAAATATTTTGCAGTGAGTATGTCGCTTTAGCCAGCTGGTTAGGGACTGGTTTCAAGGAACTGCAAACCCCAGCAAAACCATTTTCATTTTCTTATCAGAATATGAATCAATATCGTTAGATTTGCTTTGAGAACAGTAATAATGTGGGGCAAATTTCGGCCTAAGTCATCGCGCCAGCCCCGTTTCTGGCTAGCCACACCAGCACTCCTCTCTCTCTCTCTCTCTCTCTCTCTCTCTCTCTCTCTTGCACTTCCCA
Organism: Coptotermes formosanus; assembly: GCA_013340265.1. Classification (NCBI taxonomy): domain Eukaryota; kingdom Metazoa; phylum Arthropoda; class Insecta; order Blattodea; family Rhinotermitidae; genus Coptotermes; species Coptotermes formosanus. Next base: position 1,336,761 of record BLKM01000341.1, on the reverse strand, counting down.
AACCACACCGAATGTTTTATTCATTTACTGTGGCAAATAACTGACACTCTTTAAATTGCCTCTTGAATAACTTTAAGCGTAAAATATGTTTATATAGCTTAACTCCGACATAAAGGTAATGTCTGTTGAGCGAGGTTTAGTCCAGAGTTATTTACAGGTACCCTAATTGCTTTAGCTGTAAGATCGCCGCATGTTACGGACGATAAGAACAGGGCAGAAACTTCCAGTTATTGGAAACAACAGAATTTAATAGTGAATGCTATGTTTTATTAACCGGTACCGCCTTTTAAGTGCAGGGACCAATGATGAAAGTCATATTCCGCGTTGGGTCCATTCCTGTAATTTGTTTTGAGATAAGTGTAAGAACAAACGCGTTCTCGCACGAATTATTTGTTGAAAACGGAACTAAACCGCAGCAGATTTGTCCACTAGATTGGGAGATCGTTTCTTAAACGCTGCCAGAATTTTGTTAGCGAAAGACTTTCGAAACTATTTCTCAGTACCCATGCAACTGGGATTTCTATTTCGTCTCGGAATTCAGTACGTCTCTTACGAAGGTGGCGCTGTCACAAAACAGGACGACGCTTCCAGTTATTATCGTCTGACAGCGCTGAAATGCATTCCCTATCCTTGTGGCGAGTCGTGTCACGGTCAGCTGTTTTATCTTTAACGCTGTCATGAGGTCATTTCCTGCCATAAAATCGTGACGGGTTACGAAACGTTCAGTTCCATTGCTCTCCAAACACTTTTCCTAGAGCCTCTGCTTCTTTGTGCATGATTCAACTCAGTCGCTCAGTCTTCTGCATTGAAAACTTTTTCGGGATCGTAAGAGACAAATGTAGATGATTTATGCCTCAGATATTGTCTGACAAATAAGCCATAGTCTGTAGCCATGCTTGATTTTGCATGCAGCTTGCTTTGTGAAAAGGGTAGGTTGGTAAGAAAATCTGATACTGCATCCGTAATATGGAACGAACGTACAGTATATTACCACGTGGCGCCCACCTCATGGCGTTAGTTCACAAACAATCGTGTGTGCTTCCAACTACCTCGTAAAGTGCTTCGAAAATTCTTCAGTTCTTAGGTTGATGAAATTCTGTAATTTCACTCCGACCTACAGCAGGGGCTCTAATAACTCGGACTTGCCGTTGAGGCGATAAGTTTATGTAGTGCCCATGGCACGAGGGTCAATGGGAAATGATTTGGACTCGCCTCATTTGCAGCAATTTTATTATCTTTAGGCTGAATAATAAATAACTGCAAGTTCAACATATTCCCCTCCTAGGCCATATAACGCCACTGTCTCTTCGGGAGGTTCCTGCTGGCTCCACGGAACCATTCTTTGTGTGTGTTTTGATGCGACTCGTGTGCAGCCTCCTTGCCCCTGTGAAGCTGGGTACCCAGTTGAACACAGTTCTGCGTGCAGGTGCTTTCTGTCCACAGATTGCAGATAACAGACTATGTATATCTGACGGTTTAACGCCTTCTTTCCACATGAACCACGTGGTCCATCTCTGGCCGTGGTAATCACCTTCATTTTGCGACTCCTGTCCATGCGCTTAGACGACTAGACTTGGTAATGACGCAGTGCCTTTTCACAGGCACGCACGACTAGGGTCATTTGATGGTGAAATGATGTACTAAGACTACACTATTCGATGATAATTCGCGCAGTCTCACAGTTCGTTATTTGCCGAAACAGCATTCCCTGTCCAAATAATTTCCGAACGCCCTTCGTACTTGTAGGTTCAGCCAAAAGACCTACCGAAAATGATCTAGGGAACTGAGCTTGACCGTTTAAAGCCTAGCGGTAACTTTACGTATGGCCAGCTTTAACATTAAAAAATTCTACGTGGTGCCCACATTGCGTTTGTGTGTTTTGTACGGATCTCAGAACAAACAGCAACTTTTGCCTTATAAAACATTAAGAGACTGGTTTTTATAACCGAAGTGGAGAGTGTTTACAGCGCGGTACGCACTGCGTCCTTATATGAAACAGATACGGTTCGTCTTTAAAGGGTTAATTCAGGTACAACGGTCCGAAATTCATGGCCCGTTCAACAGATTAATTTGGTTCAAGTACGATTACGTTCTTTATTTGTATGCAGGAGGTACTGGGTTCGACTATTCTGACCGAGATTTTCCGTGGGTTTCCACAGTCTCTAGACGCGTAAAAAAATATTTCAGATTAACCCACGACCACTTCATTCTACATCTGTTTCATTATTAATTAATCATCATATTATTAGAAGCCATATAGTCTTATATGCGCTATTGACGATATTGCTAACTATATCACAAATGGTAAGCCAAGACTGTCTACATACGAACATGATATTCATAATGAAAATTCCGGGGAGCATAATTTTATTACTGATTGCCAATTATGTGAAAATTGTGAAAGCTCTGAAACATTTTGATTTGCCGTTTTGATTATTTTGTCACATTTATTCGCTCTTTGACTATACACATAATTCTGTGGCACTACGGCATGCGTGTGTGCATGCATTATGTGCATTCGTATGTGGTTTCATGGCAGCAGGCCCACGAGTTTGGGTCACCGCCGCCTATATAAATGTCCCTTTACATTTGTCCACATAATCAACGAAGCTGTAATATATAATACATCTATAGCAAAATTAGAGCTTTGATCCGTCATGGCAAAATATTTTTCACAAAGCTTAAATGCGAAATATAATATCACTCATAGCGTTCTGTCTTAAAAAAGAAATGGTTCGAAGCTGTGTCATGTTCCGCGTGTAAAAATGCAGAAGAATGATATCGCTATTGTAATTAGATAACTGATGCCTGAATTAACAAAATGTGAACACATATTTTCGCGAAGTATTTTAATGGAAAATTAATATAGATTAAAAAGTCTGCAGGCTTTCATAATGGATTATGCATTTATTTCCACAATACCCACTTTTAGTTCTGTGTGTGCACCGTGATTTTCAACTGGGTCTTCAGTGTGTTACCAGTGTCACTTTTCTTCAAAATAACATGATAAATTGTTGTTGTTCCTCAATATGTAAAAGAGGGGTGCAGAAATTTTCCAGAATTCTAGGCGCCTCCTTCACATTCTTGGCGCGAGTTGGGTGATGTGAAGCAAGTACCATGCTTGAGGGCCCACAGTTTTGGAGTGACCTTTGAACCTCACGGTCTTCTGGCGCTTTATGCTTAGTGCATGCGAACTGATACACACTTTTGTATGTAGGGGAAAACCCCGCAATAATTGTGCTGAAAATATTATTCAGCGCTGGAACAAAATTTAGTCACATGGGATTTGTGCACCCCTGGCATGAAGTAATAAGGAAAATTTACAGCTATGCCTGTTACAAAACGCTAGGTCGAGAGGGACGTACAGCTTCAAAAAGTAAAATTTTGCCCTTGCCCTCTACATGTCGCAGATGTAGTCTAAGTGTATGGTCAAATGTACAATCCAGCATTTTGACCCTCGCGCAAGTGAGCCGGGTCAAAGGACAGGCGGCTGAATGAATCTCAGAGTTCTACTGTAGATCCAAAATTCCAACGCCCCCCTGCACCCTTCAGAACGAAACCTGGCGCTGCGGTTGGAGTCACTCTGATGGCAGAGTCCCAGTGTTAAAGGGCAGTTCTGCGCCAGTCTCTTTCGAGGCACGCACATTTACCGTTGGTGTACTCGTCCGCTATAGCGAATGGCCAGGCAATGCCTTTAAACGTGTTACAACTGAGAGAACCTTTATGAAACTTTCCCGATTTCTTATGCTATCGCCTGTCACTGTACCAAATCTCACGCTGTTTATCGCCGAGTTAGTTGAGTAATTGACCAACCAGTTGTTGTGACTAACATACGAGCTTAACAAGTACTCAACAGCTCCCGGGTTTCATCCGAACAATGACCAATAATTTTAAATTAAAATATAATAAAATATATGTCGGTATGTTATTAGAAGCCAACTCATGCACTGTTATTAATATTAGAACGTTTTGGAACTTCTCCTACATGTTCCGAGCCAACATTGGGCACAGTCACAATTGGTCACAGTGTATGATGCCAAACTGCCTAGTGTGATACACCTGCACCGCCCGCAATACCACAGCGCACCACAAATTGCCCCGTACACCGGCGCACCTTTTTAATAGGCTTTTATTCACCGTTTTTAAGAACAGCTGTAGTGACTTTCTGGCAACACAAGAAGTGTATCATAGAGTGTGACCAACTGTTCTTACCATGTTGTGATTTTATGTGTGTAATTAACGACTGTACGACTCCCTGAGGATGGGCCCAGTGTTGGCTCGAAACGTGTAGGAGAAGTTCCAAAACGTTTTAATATTTAAAAACTGCATTCACCGTTTTTAAGAACAGCTGTAGTGACTTTCTGGCAACACAAGAAGTGTATCATAGACTGTGACCAACTGTTCTTACCATGTTGTGATTTTATGTGTGTAATTAACGACTGTACGACTCCCTGAGGATGGGCCCAATGTTGGCTTGAAACATGTAGGAGAAGTTCCGAAACGTTCTAATATTTAAAAAAGTGCATTCACCGTTTTAAAGAACAGCTGTAGTGACTTTTTATCAATACAATAAGTGTATCATAGACTGTGACCAACTGTTCTTACCATGTTGTGATTTTATGTGTGTAATTAACGACTGTACGACTCCCTGAGGATGGGCCCGATGTTGGCTTGAAACATGTAGGAGAAGTTACAAAACGTTTTAATATTAATAAAAGTGCACGAGTTGGTTTTTAATAATATATTGGAGACAATGCACGGTGTGAATATAAAATCTGTCGGTGTATTGATAGCCAACCACCCGAAGATATAATTAGAAGTAATTCCCAAAACATCATGTATTTTTCAAATGTTTTCATGTAATGTACAACGTACATAATACATGTGCGATGCTCACAAATCTTTAGGTAAACGGGTTATGAAATATGAAATTATTGTTGCCTTAGTAAGAAGATATGACCTTAAACTGCAAAATTAAGACCGCGATATGTTCCAGTAATTTACCACGGTTTGATTCGCTAACTGAACGGGAAGTCAGATTGCTGTTTGAGGACCATTGTGCAGAGAAATTGTGCCCCCAGTTGGGTACATCCCACTAGATCCTTGTGTGACGGTGGCGGTGTGTTTTCTCTGTCACTTCAACATGCATCGCCTGATCCTGCGTGCGTTGACGTGAATTTATACCGACCACTCTTCCAACCCTTTATATGCTGCTCGGGTAGCTTTCACCCCCTGTCTGCCCATCCCGTCTCCACTAGTAGATGTGGGGGATTTACTCTTCAAATGGAATTTTCTCCCTAATATGTCTGGCAATTAGCACCCAGGCTGTGCTTGTTATCATGTGGAATTAACTAGAAATATCCGGCTAATACATATAGGGGTTTGGACTTCTAGTTCAAACTTTAATCGGAAAAAATCGGTAGTGTGTGATATGTCTTTCTGTTGTAAACATTTCATGTGACGTTCTTACGTGTGGCATCTTATGAGTAAACCTTCGCCTTATTAAGGTATACAGAGATGGTTATTTTACCCTCTCCACCATGTGTTATTTACGGAAACAAAAGTTGATTTCGAGAAAAATCTGTGTTCAGGCAAATTGTTTATATTGGTGACATCAATTAAAGTGTTATTAATAAAAAGAAAGCAAAGGCATATAAGTAGAAATTAGGGATTTAAAGAATGCATTAGGTAACGCTAGAAAGTCTGAAAAAATAAGGTAACAAACACTGTCGTGTCGAGAAATTTATTCTGACTTTGATGTAGGCACGTGGCTAGCAGATAGTCACCATTGACACTTAAGCTTTTGTCTCATCGTAGCTTTTATTCGGGAATAAAACAAATTTGTATACGAGAAAGACATACAATGAATACATGCAAATAAATCTATATTAATTTAGAGATGACGAAACGTTGCCAATAATTTGCAACATACATATCGTAGAAATATTTAATTCCTGGGATTATGTTTGCTCCTTTTCTCCGTCTGTCAGCTATCCCGGACTATTGTCTGTCCATATTATATTGATAGAACACTTTTATGGTACAGTTCTCAAGCATTCTATTCAAATGTTGTAGCTGTAGGCTTCGAAATCGTAATCTGTAGTTATCATTTGTTCAAAAACACTAATCACCAACAAATGCACACAGGAGGTTTTATCATCAATCGTAACACACTCTTACATGTTTCATCCCTGCTGGATCATCTTCAGGGATAACATTTCGTTACCGTTACATTAAGGTTGCACTTTACAGTTGAGTGAAAATGTGCTTTTGACTGTGTACTGCGTTGTTTTTGGAGGCGTGAACTCTCCGCGGTCCGTGCCGGTTCAGGCCCAGGCCCGGACCGCAAAACAACGCAGTACACAGTCAACAGCACATTCTCACTCAACTGTAAAGTGCAACCCTAGTGTAACGGTAACGAAAAGTTCTCCCTGAAGATGACCCAGCAGGGTCGAAACATGTCGGAGTGTGTTATGATTAATGATAAAACTCTCTTTGTGCATTTGTTGGTGATAAGTGTTTTTATATGATATAGTGCACGGACATGGAACACATTAAATTTATCATTTGTTATATGCGATCGCGACTCTTGGCTCTTCATCTTGCCACCGTCCTAATTTGTTTATTTCGACAAAGTCCAAAATCGGATTTCGTAAAGAGAAGAAATGGCGTGGCTCTGAAGGAAACAAAGTGGCAAATAACTGTACAACTTACATTCTTTGCTGCCTATTATTACGGTGATCAAATTAAGAAAGTTGTCATCGACGGGGCAGGGGAAATATGAAACACGTTCAAAATTTTAAGGGTGTCAGACAAAAGTAGTAATACGGAGAAAAATGCATGGCGAGGAACTTCGTAATTTGTATTCTTCACCAAATATTATTAGGGTGATTAAGTGAAAGGGGATGAGATGGGTTGGGCACGTAGTGCACAAGGAAGAGGATAAAAATGCGTACACCATCTTTAACAAAAATCAGAAGCGATGTGACCACTTCAAAATCGGAAGCAAGTGTTAAAGTTTATTAGAAAAACAGTACGTTAAAGTGTGTATTGGATTCATCTGGCTGTGAACAAAGACATATGGCGGGTTTTTATGAAATCAGAAGTGAATATTCAGGTTTCACAATAGGCGGAAAATTTGCTGGTAACTAAACGATCATCAGCTTTGCAAGGACTGTCGTGCGTGTAGCTAGTTTCAGTTACTTAATGAGCGGAAAGCGTCATAGTGCTTGGCCATAATGTTGCTTTCGCACCATAAATCTACACTTTGAGAATGGGAAGAAAAATTGTTCTCCTCTGCCAGGGATCTACATTCTGCATCACTAGGGTGTTTCACAGAGTTAAATTTAAAATTACCGAATAAATACAAATGTAAAATGATACTCATTATTTTGTTGCAGAGTGTATTCGTGTATGCAAGCAGTGCAACAGTTCAAAACAAAAGGCTTACACGAATGTGATTGCACAGTTTCCTCTTTATTCAATAGACTGAAAATTTATAAGGTTGAAAAATGCGAAACTATTCTCTCCCGTGGAATGCGGGGCTCCTCTCCCTGACGACCAAACAATGCCTGGCCAATCACCAGACAGAATGCAGGAATTGTGGTCTGTAAAGTCTATATGATTTATATGCTAGAATGAAAGAGCCAGAGTTAAATATGGATCTCAAACTAGGGGTAACTAAACTGCAATTGACTTCAATTCAGCAAGCATTGAATGAAATCGATTTCATCGTATTCGTAGATTCGAAGTAAATATAGGAAATTTAAAATGTGCAGCGTAATTCTTTCCAGGGGAAGTAATTGTCTTTGTCCTATTCACACTTTTTATGTCGTGTGTTCATTTTGTTATACATGTTTAAAATTCAGATGCATTAGTCAGTCGTGTTTTTGCTGGACGATGAGATGATGCAGCTGTCGCATTAATGTGAGCACCGTCGAAACAACAGTTGGATAAATTCGGACGTCTTATAGGTCTTCTTTTTTTCGTTCCAGAATTCTTATAGCTTGTTACATTGCGTCCTCTAGCCACAGTTAGCCCCACTACATCGTTTTGAGAATTAAAATTCAAATAATTTTTACAACCTAAATGTATTGGCTACTGGCATTAAAACACAATGGTTTATCAAAAATTCGATAATAAATTCTGTCGTGATATTTTTCAATTATCTTCTACATTACGACAACGTATTTATTTCACCTTCAGTTTAGTACTATCCTGTCAGCACCATGTCGGTCGTGTAAGAACTCAGCAAAAATAACGTGCATCAAAACCTATACAGGCTACATTAATTGGCACTTCTCGGGATCATTCCATTCATAGCATTCTCTTTTAATTTAATCATCATAACAATAAATTGGTACAGTCAGAGTACAGTTTAATTTGCGTGGTCTTACACTCAGTTTGTCACAGTCAGGTTTCATTATATTCTTTAGCACACAGTTCTAAAATCCTTCCAATTTAGTTGCGTACCAAGAGGGTAACTTGCACAGCCAGATGAAACAAGAGGCGAGTCTATCCACAGACTTCTACCTGTCTACGACTCTGCAGTAATGTTCCCATTACCGTACTTTGGCTATGGAGAAATTCCCGTGGATTGACTGCCTCCACATCTCCTATCCCTCCAGTCGTCTAGACGTTCTGTTGGCAGGAATGTTGGTAGTAACAGCCACGAGAAAACTTCCGCTAACAGTAAGCGGTTTGGGCTGTTAATCCGGAGGTGTGTGGAGGGTAACACAAATAGTAGGCAGAATGGGACAAATCTTGGCCGCTGCCACCCAAGCTGTTTATGGCGTCAGCATGTTCAGAACAAAACTTGAATTGGAATGTGAGTAAATCGATAAATCGATCGGCTGATAGGTGGCCTGTAAAATTGTCACTGTTAGCTCTATGTGACGCTACGGACGGACAGATTTAGTTGTACACCCCGATGAACTGGTACAACGGGGAATCTGGCACTCTTTACATATATCGGGTAATTTTATTCTTTATAGACTGCATACCTTTGTGAGATTACCAAATTAAACACAATTAAATACCGTCCTCTCAACTTCTTTTTTAAATTTATTATTTGTAAAATGCTGTGCTACATGTTTCGACCACCTAGGTGGTCATCATCAGGCCTCGTTATTGCTTAATCTTCTTCTCTTATATTCTGTAACGAGGCCTGACGATGACCACCTAGGTGGTCGGAACATGTAGCCTAGTATTTTATAAACAATAATTTTAAATTGAAGTTGTGAGGACGGTATTTAATATTGTTTAATTTGGTAATTTTATTACTTTGTACTTTCAGATATATTTTAATGTTAATGTAGTTTCAAATCAGATGCGGTTGGGTCGTGCGAATTGTGAAACGTTCCATGAAGCGGTACGAAGCGTTTATGAGGTTTGAGTGTAGCATCTTTAATGTGTAAAGCTTATTTAATGTATTAGTGTATATCTGATTATGTTATGTATAATGTTGTATAGATTACTTGTGTTTTAGTGTTGTTTCGATCTCTGAACTGCAGAAGATATGAGAGAAGGCAATGGGGTTGAAAATAACGCTTTAAAGCCGAGTGGTTACTTTATATATCACCAGGAGTAACATTCATAAATTCTACACTATGCCCACAGATTTTATTTCAGTGATTTTTTATACCTTACAACAATCAGTGATCATTTTCTTGTACAGCATTAACATGTTGGTTCTTATAACCGAGATGGATTTTATTTACTGTGGAGTACGAAATGAATCTTTAAATACAATTAACGTAGTTTTGTCTTTAAAATTTTAACTCTTGTAGAAAGAATGTGAGCACCTAACAAAAAGTTTTTTTCATTCATAAAATAAAAAGCTATTTTTCCGTAGTGAAGTTTAATAGTGTTTTGGGGTATTTACATTTGTATAAACTAATCGCGATGTTTTCAAGTTGTGACGTTGCGCATATAGCTGTAAAATTGGGCACGTAACCTATAGACTAGTGCAGCGCTCACGCCGGGCTTACGCGGGGCTATTTATCTAAAAGCTGTAGTTTAGAAGTCACTGCACGTAATAGATTCAAGTCGGCTGCGATATCACGCTGGTTACCGACGTTTCGAATGATATTAGTGCCTTCATCTTCAGAGCCAAGGAGTTCTGTCTTATTCGACCAAGGGCCCCTGAACACAACTGGAGTATTTATCAGTATTTATCAATATTTATCAGTATTTATCAGTAACGATTAATTAGCACGGCGTAACATCCTACAGGACTTGAAGCTTCAGAAACGACCCTGTGAGAACCTCAAATCTCCCATTACACTTACATTAATACAGACCATCTAATTCCATCTCGCGAAGTACCGCTGTAATCAAATCACGCCATAGCACCAGACGTCTGAATTAATTACCATTATTTCCCAGGTCACGAAATGTTGTATTGGAATTGCATTTCGATTTAGAAAAAAATTACTTTTTCATTAGTTTGTCTAGCAAGTGATGGGCGAGTAAACTAAACCAAGAACAGATAGGAGATGTGAGACGAAGGAAAGAAAATGAAGTATTAGGGAGAATAGGAATAAGCGAGAAACGAGGAATCCTGCAGATAGATAGATACGTCGTAGCGCGACTTTTCGTGATGGATTTCTCTGATTGTGGAACAATGATCTGGGTTTGAATGAAGGGGAGCATTCATTCTTACGTATCACTGCTACAGTTATTGTAAACTCTACAGAGGCTCCCTGGTAAAGGTGGGTAAAAGGTAAAGCTATCCCATCCCAGATTTCGAGACAATCGGCACATGTAGGTGGCAGGTTGTCAGCCATACGCACCGGCGGCGTTTACCCCCAGGAAATATTCCTGGTACTCATTTCTGTTAAGAGGCTGAGTCGACAACAGGGCCGTAGTGCGGCCAGAAAGATTATGTCAACAAAAATTCTAATGACACCATCGGGAATCGAACCCGCGACCTTCCGGTTTGTAGCGCAGTGTCTCAACCAACTGCGCCACCGCGGCCCCCGGTAAAGGTGGGTGGACTAGCGAAATCATTCTTGGTTCTAAGGAAGATTGTAAATCTCAACTAACGAAATTTCACATGGGGAATAGAGAAGTGATGTTCCTTGCGGCTTATATACGTACACAGCTGCTCGTGTTGAAACTTTAGTGAACAGAGGAAACTAGTTATTACGGAAATGCAGTGTAAAGTGCTTTGTGGTTTTGAAAGTTTACAAAACGATACACGTACCGTATAAAGTGTTCATTATGATATAGATTTCATGGCACACACTTTATCTAGGAGGGAGAAACATCTACTTTCCTACGATGAAAAGAGGCGTTTAATGTTTTATGACCAGACACTTTTGATGCATTGTGACGAAAAGACGCATTTTGTGTTCTACATTTAATTTTCTTTGTCATGAAAATAATATTTCGGTAGGCTACATTAAATGTAATGTAACAACTACCTTAGAAATTTCGACATGGGTTACCACCTTATTTTATCACTGTTATGCCGTCTGTGTACATGCGCTTGAACACGTAATTGGGAATGTCCGTCCGTCCGTCCGTCCGTCCATCTACCCTCATGTGTTTTCTCTCACGTCATTTAAAAGAAGGCTGAGATCTGCGATCTTCTGGGATAGTACGCAGCGTTGAGTGGTAGTTCTGTATCGACGTTTCGGGACAACCTCTCGGTCCCATCTTCAAGGGTTAAGACGCCCAAGAAAAAAGCATTCTTCTTGGAGAGCGCAGATCTCATCTACATCGCGGCGGAATCCTGAAATCACGCGTAAACGGAAGTTTTTCTGAAGTTCCAATTGTAAAATTCCTTCCCACTCTTGCATGTTTTCGGTACGTTGTAATTAATCAGTTAATATGGAATTCCTTGTACTAAGGAACAAGGATAGGGGTCTTATCGCATGGTCAGCTGGGGCTCTTTCTAATTGTTCGTGAGCCAAAAGGCATGTCTAGAAATTTCTGTAGCCAGGGGACTGTTACATAAGTCTTTCATTTGCACTTTTTAACCCTTTAAAGACGCAGCGTATCTGTTTTATATAAGAGCTCAGTGCGTACCGCGCTGTAAACACTCTCCACTTCGGTTATAAAAACCGGTTTCTTAATGTTTTATAAGGCAAAAGTTGCTGTTTGTTCTGAGATCCGTACAAAACACATAAACGCAATGTGGGCACCACGTAGAATTTTTTAATGTTAAACCTGGTGGTACGTAAAGTTACCGCTAGGCTTTAAAAGGTTAACCATACGTTGGTGGCATACTTTAAACCGATATATGTGTTTGTATATACAACACAAGCGTATCCAGTAGACTGATGTGGCGGTAACACTCCTGCCCCAGATTTCGTAAGTCCTCGTTTCGAATTTTTTCCGCGGCGTCGGCTAACCTGAGTAGGTTTTCCTGGTTTTTTTTCAGTTGCTTCAGGCAAATTCCGTGACTACCTCTATTACACCACAAGTGACTGCCTCCAAATTTATTTCGTTTTATCTTTCACCAATCATCCTATCTTTGACGCTACGCATTTCTACGTACAACGTCCTTTAGTGAGCCACAAAAGTAAGTAGAGCCCGTAACAATGGCACTATTAATAATTAATTCGGAGACGAAGTTCTTATGCTCTAAAGGTAACAGTTAGCTGGAAACTGAACGTGAAGTGAGTTTGATTCTGTCATATGCAAACCTAAGTACGGTGGCGACATCATTGTATGCGGACATGTAATAAAGACCCGAGAACTCTCCGTCGTATTGTCGATTTATGTGTTCGTTTATTTTGGTTAAGTACTGTTTACGGGAAAGTAACATCTGTAAGAACATATGAATCGCTCAGTTGAACATGGCCACATCCTGTATTGTGGGGGCCCCCCCCCCCCACAGCGCCATGTGTAGCGCCGCTCCTTTGTGCACGCGTTGTGTGACTAAGAATTCTGGACTGCTTGGTAAATGGAGGCAGAAGGCCAAGCAAAGTGGATCGCCGTGACCGTGCGGCAACTTCTCCTACCTGCGTGTTTAGCCCGCTGCATCTCAACCGGGCGTCCACGAGTTTTATCGAATGGGTTCGCGGATTGAGTGGATCCTGTCTCACAGAACATCACTTGTTTTTCCGTTAGATTCGTCTCTTAGGCTTTGTTTAATTGTCGTTGCTGCAAGGAAAATTTTGTTTCTGTAATCACTGTTTTCTTTGGCTTAAGTAAGGCTTTGTTATTTGTAAATATTCCGACTTGAAATGTCACTGCGGATTGTTTTTTCGCAAGTTAACTTTAGAGAGGTAGCCATCGGTTACAGTGAAACGTTAAGTGGATCATGGTGCCAGAAAGGTTAAGAAGCACTGCTTTAGTATGTAGACGAACACGATTTTGGGGCGATTCTGTGACGCAGAGCGGGCTTAAGAATCGAGTCTTCTTAGATGTTACGGTCTGTAGACTGGTAACTAGATACCGACGTTTCGAAGGAACCCTGAAAATGAAGTTACTAGATATCTTCGAAACGTCAGTAGCAATCACCCCACACGATGTGACATCCCAGACCAGTAGATTCTTCAGCAACGCCACTGTGACATCCTCAAACCTAGAACATAGGCGTACTTTTGTGGCATTCACTTGAAAACTGCATGGAGCAGACACCTGCTGCAGAAGCTACTGGTCGCTAATAATTGAATGTAATTCCTTCCCTTTTGTGAAACCCAGATTTCATTATGCTGTATTCACAGTACTGCAAAATGTGACCTTGTCTTGAGTCATTCAGCGCACATCCTCATGTACCATATCTTTAAAACTTTTTAAATATTTCCCTCTCATCTTCATTAGGGTTTTCTAAGCAGATTCTTCCCTTGAGTTTTGGGCTTGTCAGCTTATATGCGTTACTTACTTGCCCCCCTTTAACCTTTTAAAGCCTAGCGGTAACTTTACGTACCACCAGGTTTAACATTAGAAAATTCTATGTGGTGCCCACATTGCGATTATGTGTTTTGTACGGATCTCAGAACAAACAGCAACTTTTGCCTTATAAAACATTAAGAGATTGGTTTTTATAACCGAAGTGGAGAGTGTTCACAGCGCGGTACGCACTGAGTCCTTATATAGAACAAATACGCTTCGTCTTTAAAGGGTTAAATGTAATATAAATTAAATAATTTGTGTAGATCCTGATATTACACTAGTTAAAGATAAACCATTTTGGAACAGCTCGTGTCTGTTTCTACAACGATTTAAATATGCCCATTCAGTTCAGAAACTAGTCGTTAATTTTAGCGAACTTAAGTGCAGCAGTGAATATATTTTGCTTCTAGAAACAATCAGTGTTGCTCTTCCGTCCGCACAGCGTCGAAGAACAATCGATACTGTTAGCAACCCGCGTGGAGGCAACCCTCTTGTATCGGCCCCCGGGGAAGCGGCTCGGTTCAGGCTTTTCGTTTTTCATAACTCTGGAGACTCATGCGCAATGTGTCAGTCTTTTTTACCATATGCTTCTCAACTGGCAACACGCGCGTTATGTTTGTGAGGATAAAGTAAATTCTTGTACTGTGTTGCTATTAAGTGAAATTAGAATTGCCTCAATTTGACTCTGTTTTTACACTGAAAAAAATAGATAAACACTTCCTAACTGGTTCTCTGCATTTAATCGTTTATAGTACCGAAATTATGTCCAAAATAGTGTAGGCACCATCACTTTATTCGCCAGATAATATAACTTCTAAACGGAGGGTTTGCGGAAAGAGGGAATGTTGACTAACAGGACGTGTGCGCATGCGCTGCTTGTGGGCCATACTAGGACTGACTAGTACTAATTAAAGGAGCTCTGGGTCAATGTTTTCTGTTAGGTGATAATTTCCTCAGCAGATGCAGAGAAGGGAAAGTGACGTGGATTATGCTTGCTACAAGAGTTTAAAATTAAAACCGTCCGTCTTAAGAAATGAGACCCGGCCAAGGATGGGGTTTCCCTCAGTGGCTTCAACTGCTGTGTCTGCTGATGCTAGTGTAGGAAAAAGCAAACAGCTGCAACCCTTTGCAGTAAAGTGGATACCATAAGCACCGCATGCTCTAACAAAACAATAGCTGTGCATTTTTTTTCAGAGTAAATTGTTGTGTCTCGGTGATTATGAGACTAAATACGAATTATGTCCCTAATAGCGTTAAACAATGCATCTTCATTATGGAGAATCCGAAAGTTTTCTGCGAGGTGTATTAGATTTTAAATACAGTCAAACTCGGTTATAACGTCGTGAAAGGGACTGAATGTTTTTGTGTCGTTATAAATGGGTATTTTTATAACCGAGCAGAATAAAGTTATGGTTAACGGTGAGGAATTAATTGGTACCACGGAAAATGTGACGCTATAGGCGAGGTGTCGCATAAACCAATGTCGTTATAAGCGGGTTGGGCTGTATTATATAGATGGATTTTAGGCTTATTAACATTAACGGACCATACTCTTTGCGCATATATTGAATTTAAGGGAGTTTACCCAGTGGGCCACTTTAATATTCGTACTGGCGTATAATCCGCCTCAAGAAACTGCCCTGTAATGCAACTCTAACACTTGACGACTCTTCTAACAAAGTTCTTCACTCTACATGGTCTTGGACAATGACCATCCCACTTTAATTCACTTAGTCTATTTGTCATGTCCTTCTTAATGTTATACCCCCTCCCCTAACTTACTTGTTATTAAAACTAGCTTCTTTCCAAGACGTCTTATAACAGAACTTCCGTATGGATTTTCGAGCTACACGTGTATTCCATTTTAAATTCCATGATTTTACTGCCCAAATGGTCCTTATTGCTTACATAAGCTACTAGTCTGTCATCATCATCATCATCATCATCATCATCATCATGAACATAAGCAGATGTAGGACTGTAGGTCCTGTCCTGTGGAAACTCAATCCTGGAGATGTTTTTGATCTCTCCATCTTGTTTTTGGTTGGCCTCTCTCGCGTTTGCCGTGTGGTTGGTATGCCAGCGCCATCTTGGGTATTCGTGTGTGTTCCATCCTTTTAACGTGTTGTAGCCAATTCTTTTGGTAATTCTGAATTTCATCTGCTATGTCTTCTACTTTTAGTTTTTTTCGGACCGTTTATTCCTTTGATGGTCTAACCTTGTAACTCTTAAAAGTGACCTCAGAAACTTCATTTCTGCTACTTCCAATTGTTGACATTCCTTTCTATCTAATACCCAGCCTGTCCTACCCAAATCCATCCTTACTAACCCGCGGTGCAACTGTCCCTGCTGACGAGGCTGTGGGGACTGAGTCACGGCGGAACACCGTTACATCAAATGTTGAGGAAATGCTGTACAGACGCCTGTCTAGAGGCTATAGAAGTATTTCCTAGCTATATAGGCCTGCTACTTTAAATTGCCCAAGTACTGCATGCCTTTCGGAGGGGAAACAATCCTGCAGTGTTGTCGAAGGGCACCGTAGCTTTAATTAACTACTACGAGAAGTACACATTTTATTCTTGTACTTTACCGTAGAAATTATACATTGCAGATAGCAATGAAACAATTCCGACTTAAGTAGTCCAAAAATGTGTGATTTCTTCCTGGACTGCTTGACCCTTGAATATGGGACAGATAGGTTTTCCCGAAACGTTGGTACGAAACTACTATTCCACGCTGTGTAAAATCCCAAAAGAGTGACTAACTTAGTCCAAAAAAATGTTTTTTTACCTTTCATACATTTAAAAATTATAGAAAATAAATTTACAAGTTATAATGTAGGGCCTATGTAATGTTCCAGCATGAGCCATTGTTTGTAAATTTAACACTGTTACTGTAAGTACATAAAGTTCCGACAATAGAGCCCGAACATCCAACAACGCTGATAAGAAAAAACTTTGTAACCGTACGCGACCATCAGGTACCTACTTTCACCTGCCAGCCCCGCAACCCTCATGTTTATAAATAGCAAGTGGGAGTTAATTGTAAATTGCAAGTTGGTTAGGTATAAAAAATGACAATTCCCCAAATATTGGTGCTTTCGTCTACCTGTATACATGTTGAGGCTTTGAAAGGAACATTTGGGACACTCTGTATACAATAATGGAGGGGGTAAACAATTGAATTATCTACACTAAATGGAGTTGTGCTGCAAACTGTTAAAGCGTGGGAGTGACTCGAATACAAGCTTGTGACACAATTTATAATCGCAGAGATGAGTTAATTCCTTCCATTTTGGGCAGGTACTTATACTGCCATGTCTGCAATATTGGCTTCATATGCAAGTTACTTTAAAAAAACATTCATTGACAGCCCGCTCTATAGACGACGTCCTTCCCTAATGCCTTTTAATCCGCGTGAATTCCATCGAACATTAAAATGGCGTTCAGTATAACGCGATAAAAATTGTGGAGGAGGTTTAATTTATTTTCTTTTTAGAGACGCTGAGTATTTTATCTACGTCCATGAGGTAAAAACACAGACCAAAATATTAACACTTGAGGACACAGCACTGTTCATATGATAAAATGTTAAGAAATAAATGTTAAAATATGCCGATATCTCATAATTTGTGTTGTGTGGGGAGGGGGCGGTTCGTGACATCTGCATGTTTTAACATTTATGTCAGCAATTAACATTTTATCATATGAACAATGCTGTGTCCTCAAGTGTTAATATTTTAGTGTGTGTTTTTACTTCTTGGACGTTTAAGTGGCTTTGCGTACTAGTGATGATCCCCTGAAGATGACACTTATGTCAAAACATATGTAGGGATCCATACAGCTTCAATACAAACTGTTACACTTTTGTGCGTTGGTTAGCTTTCATTAGTCTATGATAAATGCACGGGGAGAATAATATAACACAACAAACATAAGTCTAGAGGGCTTATAAAAGTGCATTGCGGATAAATATTAAGAGAGGTGTGCACAGATTTTTTTAAAAATCTAGGAACCATCTCAAAATTCTAGGCGTCAGAAGGGTGACATGCAACAAGGTCCATACCGAGCCCCCCCCCCCCCCACCCCTCTCCAGGTATGAGGCGCCACTCCGAAAAATTCAGTCGCCACAGCGGCCTTATGCCCGGGACTTGTGCAACACTGTATGACAAATTACTTTACAAAATAAGTAAAGAGTATTTCTTTCTACTTTGCACCATCCAGCAATTTACTGACCTTCCTGTGTAGGGCGTTTCTTTTATCTGTCTGGACGGGTGGATGTCGGTATAATGCACTAATATAGATCACAGTTTCCTTGCAAATCCTTATCTACTTAGCAGTAATAATCGCTTTACTGCATATTTGTAAACTGTATATCTCTGCAGTTTGGGACAGAGTCGCTAAATGATGTATGAATCAAGAAATCCCTGTGTTTCTTCCTGCTTGTTTACTCTCCTTGCCTTAAGTGAATTATTAACGTGGGGCTGAAACCCACCGCAAGACTCATGACGCGCGGACATTCGCATGTTTATGACTCGCAGCCCCTGAACTGCGCTGTAATTCGCAGCACGTTTAAACAACCCGTGCCATTCTCCATTGCGTGTTCATTATCTCTGCATATATAAGCGACTTTTTAGTTAACTGAACGAGTTGTATTCCCCGGAACCTAGCCTGGATTATAGAGAAGCCAGCCATCGCTCGGCCAGTCAACAAACTGTTAGCCTTTTCTGAAAACATACGATTTATTGCTGTGTTCACAAAGCCTTTTATTTAACCCTATAGTGAGCCACATGAATCATATCTATTCCCTGAAAACATGTTTTACGAACCTCAATCAACCATTTGAAGACTGGCTTTCACTTAAATTACACAAAATATCAAACCGTATCTCGCAAAGAATACAACCCATATCCATCATAACAAACCATCAGTTAATACTGAACAGAGAAATAATCGCTGTTTACTATGAGAGTTACACGAGACAGACATGGTGTGTAGCAAAACGCAGACATTCATGGTGTTACAGCAGATGTTACAGTCACCACCGGGCTTTAGAAGGTTATAAATACATTCTTTCTGCGCCTATGTCTGCCATTAGTCTCTTTCCTTCAATTTTTAGACCAAACTGTGCAAATTTTTCTTTCTGTCATGAGTGCTACATTTTCCAGCTATCTCAGTTTCATTTATTTCATCGTCCCAGTAGTATCAGCTGAAGGGTACAAATTATGGGTTCCTCAGAGCACGGTTTTCTCCAGCTTACAGTTAATTTTTCTGCCTTACTGCAGATATTCTGCTCAGATCTTTGTTACCAGTTACCTTTGTTTTATGTTCTCCCATCGCCATGAGATTCAAAGTTTCGTGCCTGTACACAAAAGGTAAGACAGGATCTTGTGCACTCCTATTTTATCAATCCTGTTCAAGACAGGGACAAGTGGCAGGCTTTTGTGAATGCGTTGATGAACCTTAGATTTCGCATAAAATTGGGGGAGTATCTTGCCTACCTGAGTAGCTGTCAATATTCAGAAGAAGGACTCCGCTCCATGTTAGCAATTAGCAGACTGTGAGAGGCCTCTGACAGTCATAGTGACATCGAGCACTACAATGGCCCAACGTGTTGATTGAGACCCCTCTTACCGTCTTAATGTTTTAACGAGTTTTCAAAAGTAACTAAGTAAATGTGTGCCTCGCCTGCCAGGGTCGCGGGGTTTCGACAGTAACTGCGTACATGAAGTGTGCCTTGCCCCCTCACGGGTTGCGGAGATTCCACTGTAAATGCGTAAATGTGTGTTTCTAGCCTGCCCGGATCGTCGGGCACCAGCATACTAGTGTTTTAAAAAGTTTAGGTCGGATATAATTTTTTTTCGGCTAGAGATTTACTGTTGCAAATATCACAACGCTCCTCTCAGTACATGTTTCTTTATATTTTTATATATATATATATCAAAATTTTCACGTGATAGTTGCAGATGTTAATGATAACTACCGCTTTGTGTCACGTGCCCCAACAATTTTTATATGACTAACTGTTATATGTAGAAGGGTATAAGATTTGTATAAGTCAGCGATCTCAGTGGCTCACAGGACAACGTGAATTTAGACTGCCAAATTTTAATACACACACTGAATGAGAAGTATCTTGTCTTTATGAACCTGAGGGATAAATTCAGGAAAACAGCTTATCCTCTTATGACCAGTACATGAATTATTAATATGCGTTCCTCGGCTATAAATACAAAACTTTGAAGCCTTGTCGCAATATTCACTATTGTGTTTGGGTTTTGTGGGTCATTTGTGTGTTTCTTAGCACTGTATGATCAATCAGAAATCCAAGTCTAGTCAGACGATAAAGCAGTAAGACGATATTTAAGCTTTTGTGTACCCCCTATAGTGTCGTTTTACCAAAATAAATCCGTTTGCTGAATTGTATGTAGCATACTTCAAGCAGCGTTTTACACCACAGTTAACGGTATTTTAATGTAAAAAATATTTCACCTTGTATAGAGCTAACTAGATATTAGATAAAACCTTCAAGAGAATAAGCACTCCTGATGGGCTAATTTACCTGTGATTTAATTCATGATATTTCCACCATCCCACTCTAAGCCTATATATTGTCGATGGCAGATGATCGGTGGGTTATGAATGAGGAAGCATTTCGAACAAAACAGTCGCGGTTTGTTACGTGTTCTTTCCCTGCATGTGCCTGCAGTGAGCTGACGAAAACCATGAGAAACTTTAAACAGGATATCCTGTGGCCCGGCTGCGTGTCGAGCGGGGTGTGTCCGAAATACAAGTCTAGGCCGTTACTGCTATATCTGCGTGTTCGGTATTAAGTTGGCTGACCGATAAACTTATACCTGTATATATAGTTTACGTATCTTCGAACTTAAAATCTACAGAGAGGCCGAAGGCTATGTGTAGTAATGAGTCACACAAAGTTTAATCATTTTTTTCTGAACAAACTCACAGCAAACATCTCTATTGTATTTGCCTCGGTAACACCATTCTTGCGAACACGTGGCAGATATTTGCTGTCTACTGTAACTCTTATATGATCCAATAAACTTTAACCTTTTAAAGCCTAGCGGTAACTTTACATACCACCAGGTTTAACATTAAAAAATTCTACGTGGTGCCCACATTGCGTTTATGTGTTTTGTACGGATCTCAGAACAAACAGCAACTTTTGCCTTATAAAACATTAAGAGATTGGTTTTTATAGTCGAAGTGGAGAGTGTTACAGCGCGGTACGCACTGAGTCCTTATATGAAACAGATACGCTTCGTGTTTAAAGGGTTAATTATAGTGGCCTCAACTAAGTTCCTTGTATGTGTCATCATAATATTTTTTTACTTTTGAAATATGACGTAGTTTGTGTGTAAGAAATATTTGACTTTGGACGAGTACTTATGAGACATCCTATAAATTAAATCCGACAAACGCCATCTGTAATGATACCAAAGGCACAAAAATTACAATTCCCTTCTATCCCCTTTATTTAATTCCAACAACGTTTGTGTGGCAACAGTTTACACGGACGGAAACTAAACAGTTACAAGACGGAACGGGACAACCACTGTACGCAATTAGCGCACATCTGTGTGTTTACAACACTGTTACTATCGTAACTTCAAAACAGACGAACTCGTTTGTAATTCGTCCTGCTGAGAGGCATGCGTAATGCAATTTGCCGTCGTTTCCAAAGCCGCAAATGTTTCTGCCTATAGTACTATACTACGGGGGTAATTGTTATGTCCTACAAAAAAATGTTATCACACAATTTGTTACCAAAACATTTCACAGTTTTATAAATTTTGTTTTTCTTTCAAGCTGGAAACAAATCCGACTCAATTATCATAATATTACTTCTGTTACTCACCAGCAATGACCGTACCCTATATAGCCCTAAATAAACACTGATGTCATGAAATTACAGCAGATACACGTGGACAAACAGTGCAAAATGCGTTACATACATATTATTATATAAATACACTTAGACCTATAACAAAAATGGCCTTCGTAAATTCAATTTTTGTCGTAGTTTTTCAGCTTATTTAACAATTGCCAACCTAACCTATTAATAAACAGAATAAACTACATTCTCCTGTTGTTTCTTATAATTTAAGGAATTGAGTTCTACGTTATATGCGCACTGCAATCAACGACGTACGCAAGATCTATAAGAAATTCTTTACGAGATTATTCCACAGTGTAGCAAAAATTGCTGCTCTTCTGATGTTACTAGTTAATTTTAATACAAGACATCCCCGTAGGAATGTTGAGGTAAGTATATATCTTTTTGTAGAGATTGAAAAAATGTATACTGTTACTAGTTAGTTGCGTAAAGTTCATTGAAACGATGACACTTCTGATTTCTATTCAGGAGGTGCCCAGTTATAATTCCGGCTGAGACATCCGTTATCCTAAATGACGTTTCCCTCGTTTTCTTCGGTCCCACCGGGCAAATGTCGTGATAGAACTTTATGTGAAGCCACGGCTGTTTTATTCCACGTCCCTTCTGATTCCTTCTTCGGTGAGCAAGCATCCAAGATTTATAATTAGAGCGACTAACTGTAGTCACTGAACTTCAAACAAATAAATATATAAACGAAGAAATAAATAAGTAGTGACTGTTTCTTTCAAATTAGACGTAACTTGAATTGATCGCCGTCTTTTCATTAGCAGTAGCCATGGATACTACTCGGCCAGCGAGAATTCTTTGTTTTTATGTTTCAAGCTAATTTTTCCGCTATGATTTTTCTCACTTACATTTTTTTATCGAATTAAGGTAGCAATTAGCTGAAGCAGGAAGAAATAAAAACATGAAGGTTGATTGCATTTTGGATATGAATGTCCTAACATTAGAAAGGGAGATATGAAACAATTTTACACCGTTACATCCCCATTACGTAAGCTTATTTATCATTCCACACATTAAATACATATCAGAATTTTTATTTTCACAAAAATTGTGCCAAGGTGCACGCATGGGATAGAAAACAGCATCTGCCAAATGGAGCTAGCAGCGAATGAGAGCAAGCGACTGCTCGTGTAACAGAAGCATATCCACGTGCACAAACGTTTACATGAACGGCAAGTAAATGAGTCTTCCATTTTGCAGCGCTGAAATTTATACGTGCTTAGCCCGGCATCTTTTTTACGTAACACTAACAATTGAATGTCGTTTTCTGCCGTTTGCGAAAATTAAAATTGAAATTAAGCCTTACGCGACCGTTTTGCCTTTTTTTGTTATTTCTGTTGCCGAAATTACGTGTGTTTAGAAACTTATAGTTAGAATTGCCATAACGCTTTCAGTATACAGAAGAGACTATAATTTTTATGCTGATATTTTGATCACGCTTGTTGATTTCTTGTAAGAACTGAACGATACCTTGCTTACTGTTTTGTTGCTTTCGTATCTTGAGGTAGACATTTACTGTGTAAATAAAGTAAGAAACTTTGCATTGTTAAGCCTACACGAATCAGAGTCTTCGTCGAGAAGATGGCAGTTACTCACTGCCAGGTGGATAGGTGTTTTCCATCTTTCTACAGAAACCATATTTCCACTAACATGTTAATAATAGTCAGCGTTCGGGCTGATTTTAGGCAGTACACAATTTAATACCTCGCTTCTTGAATACTGGACGGTTGATAAATTTTTCTGATTATTAATAATTATTTTTGTTTTATTTGTTATTTGTTTACTTACTAAAAAAACCTAACAAACAATTACGAAAACAGCTCAAGTGCAAATAAACTGCATAAAAGCAAAATCTGGACCATAGCAAGGCGGGACCAAACAAGGAATTATTATTATTAGTAGTAGTAATAATAATAATAATAATAATAGTAATAAGCATTAATTTCCATTGTTTTTATATTAATTCGTCGTCTTTTTTGATTAGTCCCCCTTTTAGCCACAAGTGAAGGCGTGTAAACGCAAATATTCGTTTGCCCACTCATTCGAAATGGAAAGTTCACAGCGCCATGTTTTGCTAATATGACAGTTTATGATGCAAATTTATTAGGTGCTTCAAGGTCACATGCCAGAATACAGAAACCCGAAACCAGAGACAATGTGAATTCTGTCCCTCCCACTTCAAAAGGCGAAACTATCATCACGTGGAAGAAACATACGTGTCGATATTAGCTACGGCGGGTTTCAGAATCAAGAAGGAAATGTGTGCAGTAAGTAGTAATATTAATAATGAAATTTTAATTAGGGTCCGTTACTTCCTAATCGTTATAGTTATTTCGTTTCTATTATTTCAAAGCTGCTAAATCTTTCTTTTGCTACTCACACGCATCTGCAAAAGATACCTCAAAACATGCCTGCCTCCACAGACACTAATGTTCAGCGCCACGCGCCCGTATATTAACACCCATACAAACACAGCAGTTGTAAGTGGGCCATTAAATAGTCAAAGACCCACAACAAACACACCTCCTTTCATTTCCCTCTCCTTCCTATCCACAAATTTCGAAGTGCTCTGTGTCGGCTGTTTTATGGTTGAGTTTCTTCTCCCCAGATGACACTTGTGTTCATGTCATAGCGGTGTGTGTAGGGGAGGGGGGTGAGTAGTTGTGACATTCTCTCAAGCAGGTTAAGCAGGGGCGAATGAAAGAAAAGAACTACAAGAAAATGAAGTTGAAAGAAAGACCGATGAAGCCATCACAACCATGCCCCAGATGCTTAACACTTGCTTCTTTTTTCTTTCTTTCTTTCTTTCTTTCTTTCAGTTCTTTTTTGTTCACGTTCGCTGTCAGCTCATTTTATTTACAAATATTTTGCCATCCTTCTGCCCAACCGCATTTAATTTCTGACAACTTAACCACAGCATTTTTTCTTTCGTGCATCTGAGATCCATTCATATCCCAGCATCTTACAGTTTCCAACAGCAGAGACTTCTCGATCTAATACTTCGCTTAATGCGTTCTCAGAGATTACAGACTTCACACTTTTAAATTTGCAGAGTGACTTACAAATATTTTTGGTGGGTATTAATAACGGTATGTCACTTGCTAGGTCCCATATTGTTATGAGAGGAATTTGACTGCCTACGGAGACACTGAGTATTCTCACTGACGGCTATCGTGGATCTCCTCAGTCACCCAAGGTAAATTAGAGGGTAGTACCGCAAATCACACCACGGCCACTCCCTTCCATATGCTTTCAATTGATCTGTCACTGTCATTCAAACATTTAACGCTGCATAACCTCAGTTACTAAGAGCGTCATTAAATAAACTACAGGTACAGTCTAACCCGGTTATAACGACATCGGTTTATGCGAAACCTCGGTTATAGCGTCAGATGTTCTGTGGTTCAGATGAATTCCTTACTGTTAACCATAACATTATCCTCCTCGGTTATAACAACACTCGTTTATAACGACACAAAATATTCAGTCCCTTTCGTGACGTTATAACCGAGTCCGACTATATTACGGGTGCAAAATGAATAGTATTTTTGAACAGAAACGATAGGGCGGGAAGAGTTCGAGAAGCATTGTTTGAGCTTATCAGGTCTCGAAACCGACTGATCTTCATGGCAGATATGTGTATAAACCGACTGTGTGTCCCCGCTGGACTGAACGTGTATTCGCCATTGAGACAAAAAAAGTGTTCCTATGGACACGAATATTATATGGCACTGACGATTTTGAGATTACATCTATCTTCCTTGGTCCTAATTTTTTAGTTGTATTGTAACAGATCTGCACTGGCTTAGTCTAATGTAACTTACTTCTGCTAAAAATCAGGATATAGTGATGAATAATTGTTAGTTTATTTAATAAATATCTTTTAGAAATATTTTATCTCCATCATACACGATTTAATTTGAACGTTCTCCACGTATAACAATCATAATAAAGCCTTCGCTCTTCTGGGATGTTAGGCGGCGTAGGTTGATAGTTGGCAACCGATGTCTTGGGTCAATCTATCGGGTCCCACCTTCACGTATCAAGCAGTCCAAAAATAATGCTGGAAACAGATGTGTTGTTATGTAGGTACTGTTGTGCTCAGTGATTTTGTAATTTTTTAAATAAAAATCCATGCATTTTGCCGGTGCTACATATATGTATACACACTCACACACACACACACACACACACATCAACCAGAAGTATAAAAAGATCGTCATTTCCAACCTGTGAAACGGGGTACTGACAAAATTACATTCTTCAATTTTTACATCCCTGCGGCAAACGGTTTTCCAAAACAGAAGTAGCTTATTTTATAATATAGGAAAATCGAAGCACCAGAGATTTGAGTATAATAAGGTTGCAGTCCACCAGGTTATGACAACATGTAATTTCAATTGTGTCATAATAAACCAGTAAACATCATCTTAAATTTCCAGTCTTCTCTTTAGTGAATGTGGGGAGGGAACTAGACGCGGGTTAGTATCGGCAGCTCTATGCAGCTGTCTAAAATTAATATAAAAACCCCTTACCCGGCACGAATTAAATAAAATGGACAGCTTTCACGACAGCAAAATGAAGGACATGATTTTCTGCGTTGTACTGTCTTTGAAAACTAGCCATGAGCGAAAGGAATAAAAGAATGCTGTGCTGTATAGATGCATGTTACCGTTGTTCTACGAACGAAACAGGTAGAACAAGAAGAAGAATAAGAACACGAATTTTACGGCATGGACGTTAGACTGTTATCACGACATCAGACATCAAAAGCCAAATTTACTTACCGACACGTTAGACGTGATGCAGCGATCATCTGCTAGGATGTCGCCCAATGTGACCTAAAGATCAACTGTGCGACGTCATTCATCATAAAGTATTATTTGATCGGAATGTATTGCATTGCACAGCTTTGTGATTCAAACGGCCGCCGGCTGTTCAAGCTACAAATGTCCGTGTGTCAAAAGGGCGTGACAGATACAAAGTGACCTTCCTGCCGACAGGAACTGAAGAAGAACTGTCAAACACGCACAGACGTCTTCAGAGCTTACAGTTTGTGGTACTCTGTGTGAATCTATTCGTGTAGTCAAGAACGTGAAAGGCGCAAATTTTATAGGCCCAAAAATCTCTGCCCATATTTGTGTCTTAAGTCACAGTTCCTTACAAAGCAGTTTCCTGTGTTGGAACATCGAAGGACTATAGTGCGGGCGGGCGGGCGGGCGTACCATATGACCAGGAACCCAACAAAATATCAGAATTCCATGCGTTGTGGAGAGAGACGCTTGCCGTCAATTCTCTGTAACGACTGGGTTGAATGCTTTGTGTCCATGGAGAGCATGCAGTATGTTCAGAGTCTGTGAAAATAAGATAGCATTGCTTATATTAGTGTCAAATAAAAACAAGGACTGTATCTGTGGCGTCCAGTTTGCCAGGAAAAACCCTGAGACCTGGTGAAAAATGTAGAAGAAGATTTTATCTCCGAATAACCGAAAAGAATTTCAGCATAATCCTTGCGACATTTAAGGACAAAAGTTTCGCCTCTCACGTGTCTGAAAGTCACTGGTTGTCTGCATGATATGCCAAGGTGTAATATGAGACAGTCTTGAATTTTTATATGGAACATCCCAGTTGGCGTGTGTATATAAACATAAATTAAGAAACTCTACGTCACATGAAGGGAGAGGCCTTTCCCTTCATGTGACGTAGATATGCCACGGTGTAATATGAGACAGTCTTGAATTTTTATATGGAACATCCCAGTTGGCGTGTGTATATAAACATGAATTAAGAAACTCTACGTCACATGAAGGGAAAGGCCTTTCCCTTCATGTGACGTAGATATGCCACGGTGTAATATGAGACAGTCTTGAATTTTTATATGGAACATCCCAATTGGCGTGTGTATATAAACATAAATTAAGAAACTCTACGTCACATGAAGGGAAAGGCCTTTCCCTTCATGTGACGTAGAGTTGCTTAATTCATGTTTTTGTAAGGCCTAGTGATGGCTTTATAAGCCGAAACCTGGTCGCTCAGTAATTTTTAATGAAACAAAGGAAAGTGTCGGTCAAGACTGTTTCCTTCTGTGAGGAACTGAAATATATACCATAAGACAGTCTGTTCGTAGTAGCATGCGGCAAGCTTATGTCAAGATGCTGAAGCATTTTACGTGAACTTATATCGTGTGGTCTAATGGCTCATACCCGTTGGGGTACATGCGGTAAATAACAGCAATATATAAGGACGATTGGGCTGTACTACCAACTTTGCCGCATAACTGCAAAGGGCAAGATTCCACCTCGAGGAAAGCAGATGTTGTTTGGGTTACATGTACGTACTGTCGAGATGGCTAGTGCGGAAGGCGACAGTGGCAAGGTGAATACCGTTACGGGAGGAACGAGTCTCGGTTAGAGGGTCTGAACTTTGTTGCAAAGCCCTAAGCGGAAGCACCTTATTCCGTCTAGGTGTGAACGGTGCAAGGTAAAGACAAGGCATTATCGTCCGATCTCTGCCCCAGACCTGGCAGATAAAATTTTTAAAATATGTAATGGCTATTTCGATTTAAGTTTGATCTATCCAAATTTAATTTCCCACAAATGTCTGATGCAAAGAAGAAAGGTTCTTAATGTGGTCGCTGCAACACATGGAAGAGGACTTATGTTACGCAAACGAATCGGCGATATTTCCTTTGCATTTTTTCTCGCACTTAACCTTCGTCTATATCAGAAACGAGAAGCGCTCAAGTCAAAAAACGTACAAGAATAATGCAGTTTTCAGTAACTCAGCATGAGATGTGGCAGCAGAAGATATAGCAGATATGGTGACTTATACGTTTTAAACACGAAGGTTAACATGATTTGTAGTTTAAAATTCATCCCGTACCGCGCACTAAACACACGTCATCTTGGTTATAAAAATCAATTAGTTAATGCTGTATGGAGTAAATAATCGCTGTTTGTAGTAAAGTTGCTACAAAACACATAAATGCACTGTGTGGGTATAACGTAAAACTTTAGCCGCTTTTCGCACAGTTGCGAAAAGCGGCTATTAGCTTCGTCATATCCGTCCGTCTGTCTGTCTGTCCGTATTTATCAGCGCGGTTCCCACTGGACGGATTTCCGTCAAATTTTATATTCGGGACTTTTAGGAATATATGTCCTGAAAATCGAATTTTTTATCAGGCAAAAAAATTGGGCATTTTACCTGAGGACCGACGTACGTCTTGCTGTTGCCGACGACATAAAATGTACACAACGGAAACGGTATTACATCGAAGTACACCACGTAACAGAAGACTAAGTACAAAATGTTGTGTAAATATGTGTTTGTGCTTCAGGACTTACCAGCAAGGCTCTGGCTCTGCACTCACACTTCCGTCGCATTTCATCGCAGCCTTGTCCTAACGACAGCCGTCACATGTGTTTGCCTTCGAACACTATAAACAATAAATATTCCCCCACAAATTCTTCTGCCTTTATGTGAACACCTTAAAATGATTGCATTAACGCTCACATGTGTCGTCCGTTCTGTTTGTTTTGTTTTCATGTCTTTGCTTTTTTGTAGGTTGTTTCTTTCTCTTTTCTTCGTGTCTGCTTTACTTTTTTACTTTTCTCTTTTATTTCCACTTTCTTTCTGCATATAATTTACTGTTCCTGATTTATCTGTTGCTGTGTCCGTTTCTATTTCCTTTAATGTGTTATCTTCCCTTGGTAGTTACAGATCCTGTAAGAGAGATAATGCCCTCCTAGCAGCTGTAAATTCTATTGAACAGAAATACCAAGTGACTGTGATAATTAATTTATCAGAACACGCTCCACATACCTCTTCAATCAATCTAGATTTGTTCGAGTAGTACTGAAAGTTGTGGTATTCCCTGGCCATACAGCGAGTGCCAGCATTGAATGCGGATTCTGCTCCACATTGTAGATTCTTAAGTACATCGTATCATAGCTCGTACGCATTGAGTTGACTTAATAAATCACGTTAATTGAATTACATGCGAACTGGCTGTTGGTAGTGCTAGTGTGGTTTACACCTACTGTAAGGATATTCGTGACCTAAATCAGAAAGTCTGGGGGAGTGGAAGTATAGCTTCACGAAGTCCCACTAGGGTGAGTGGTCGGCTTTATGCCTCCGTGACTTTACTGTCGGTACCCATGAAATCGGAGACATGGTGGGCCCTGGATTTTCCCTGGAAGCACTGGGGAAGAGAAAAATTAGAGTGCTTGGAAAATGAAAGACTAATTACACTTCAGTTAAACATAACTCTATATTATTCCATCTGCGCTTTTCTGGAATGTTACGCAGCGTAGATTGTTACTTACCGACATTTCGGCGCAACCTATTCTTCCCGCCCCCCTTGAATATGAAAGCGATAGGTTGTCCCGAAACGTCGGTGTGTTACTACAAATCTACGCTGCGTAATATCTCATACCAGCGAAGATCTCATTTCCACCCCGGCGGAAGCCTGAAATCACGCAGCTGTGTATGATGCATTGTATACACAACGGGATAAACCACGTCAGCTTTACTTTTCTTCGGTCGTCTTGTTATTTCCCTAGACACTATACTGACTGAGCTATCCCGATTTACGTGAGACGCGTAGTTATAATGTGTAACCCGGTGCTGTACATCTGCTTGTCTGAGTGCCCGCCTGAAATTTTATTAGTTGTGTGATATTCTTGTCCCTTGCCTCTCCCAGCATAGGCCTGTCTTTTAAATTGATTGCATATGCACACTACGGACGTGCAGTGACGGAACTGCTAGAATATCCAAGGGTAGCCCAAAAACAGCATTAATTTCCAAAATGTAATATTTATGTATATCTTGCGACTGTCTTGACTTTTCAGATGACAGTAGTAACTACATGTATGTGCCACGTACTTAATGGGAACTCTGCATTTGGCCCACAGAGTGCATTCACGTGTTTAGTATGAGTGGCCTTAATAAACAGCTGTTCTTTGCACAAACAGCCTTACCTGGTTGATTTTCATTACAAAGATTCTATATGTTTTTCTTTGAGGTTGAAATTGATTTTTATAAATTATTTACATATAATTTGGCCTGTAAATACACAATATTATTTATATAGTTTACGTTTGCTGGAAACTGCCTAAGCCCACAAATCTATCATAGCTGTGAGTACAGTACAGGTTGGTATATTTGAAAGGAAATAGCTTTAATGAATCTGCGTCTTCAGAAGGTATGACAAATAATCTCTCGGGAGATAAAAAAATTTGCGGTTTGTAAGCTCTAATATAGAATAGGGACACTCTTGTTCCAATCTACTGTTTGAAGTTCATCTTCACTAGTACTGACAGACAACAATATGTATCTACATGTAACCTTTGACGTCACGTTACATGTCTGCTCTGACGATCCAGCTTTTACAAAGGTTCGGACCTATCACATTCACGGCTCAGCCCATGGCTCCCTGTTGGTCTACGTCCGCTAACCGCCCTCTTTCATGTCTTAGTCTCCCTGTCTCTGCTAGTCATACTATTCTTTCGTTCATGGATGTGTCTGTTTCAAAAGTTCTCATTTAGTCAACGGATCTTTCAAGTACCGACTTCTTTCACCCAGCCGCAGTGTGAGCTTCGTTGTTTGGTAAATTAGAATTTCACTTCGTCATTCCACCATTTGCGAGGACTTCCTGTCAAGCAATATCAAACGTCTAACTTCTGTTAGTAATGCAAATGTTGCTACTAGATAAATATGTAACAGCACCATGCGTCCTACTAACCCCTGTTCCCTCGGAAGGATAAGGAAGTGTATATCTCAGACTTTATAGTGACCACCTTAGTTCTCTGCGAAATAATGGCAAATGGCAGGACAGATTTTTTGTGAACAGAG
The DNA here is from genome assembly GCA_013340265.1 of Coptotermes formosanus. Taxonomy (NCBI): domain Eukaryota; kingdom Metazoa; phylum Arthropoda; class Insecta; order Blattodea; family Rhinotermitidae; genus Coptotermes; species Coptotermes formosanus. The sequence continues at coordinate 1,305,138 of BLKM01000341.1, read as the reverse complement.
GAACATGCGAAACTCCAGAATTGTCAGTGACCTCATACCCGTATGGTAATTTAACATGTGAGTATGTGGTAACAATTTTCCGGTTATATTTCAAACCTTGTAAATTTTATCTTGAATTTATATTCTTAGGAAATTATGATTGGAATGTGATCGTGTGACAGCTAGTAAATACAGTCGCACCCGGTTATAACGACATCGGTTTATGCGACACTTCGTCTATAGCGTCAGATATTTTGCGATATTAATAAATGCCTTACTGTTAAGCGTAACGTTATATTCCTCGGTTATAACAACACTCGTTTATCCTCTTTCTTAGTCCTTCCCTCTTCTACCTACTTCTTCACAGCAGGTGTCGAGGGTTTTTGTAATTTCATATGTTCACACTCAATCACACACCACAGTCGGTAGGACCCCTCTGGACGAGGGATCGGCCCGTCGCAGAGACCTCTACCTGACAACACAAACACTGTACAAGAGACAAACATCCATGCCCAACGGTGGGATTCGAACCCACGATCCCAGCAAGCACTCGGCCGCAGACCGCGCGGCCACTGGGATCGGCCACTCGTTTATAACGACACAAAATATTGCGTCCCTTTCATGATGTTATAACCGAGTTCGAGTGGATTTTGTATAATTAGTGCTGTGTGTATATCATATGCATAAAAAAGCAGTGTGTTTGAGATGAGGGAGAGGGCTGATGTGGCAGGATGTGACGATATTTCCTGCAAACGAAGGTAAACCATACCAGAAATCACTGAAATACTGCCAACCTCTGTGTGTGTGCGTGCGTGCGTGCGTGGTGATTATTTTCGGATTTTTTTTTCAATATTTTACCTCCTTGATTTCCCTGCAATATGCATTTAGACTTAAATATGTAAAATTATGCAATAATAATAATTAATTAATTTTAAATGACGTAACATAGGTCTGCCTTTGTCAAATCTCTGGCCTGCGCATATAATATACGTACACTGGTGTGATAAAGTAAATGAAGAGGACGGCTTAAATAAACTGGTCATAAAGGGGACCCGTACTGAATAAGCCGGATCTCTGTAAAGACCAGTTTTTCCCCCTCTAACGAAGACAGAGGAAGAGACACGAAATTTATAGTAGAAAACAAGGGAGGAGTGAGACTTACTTTTATTTCGGGGGTGGGAAAAAGAGCATCACTTTAACTTGATAGAAGATATCCCGTTGTGGTGAAAAATCAATAAATTTCTAATACTTAGTATTGATTAATTAATCGATAATAACTAATTGTCAATCAATTAATTGGTTATTGCTTAATTGATAAGTAATTAGTAATTAATTGCTAATTAAATAATTAACAACCATCAAACACAACTATGTATTTCTTGAGTAAGCGGAAGCTGCGTGTTTCGGTCCTACCGGACCGTCATCAGGCTATGTATAAAAAACGTAAAACAAATACAGACATTACCTATAGCCTGTATTTCACTTGAAGTACATACATACTATTTACATTTGTATCTGCTTTTGTAAGTTCTTACATATAGCCTGATTGTGGTCCGGTGTGACCAAAATTCGTAGCTTATAGTTACACAATAAATATGCGGTTGTGGTTGATAGTGGTTTACTAATTGATTAATTGAGCATAGCTTTGTTAGAATGTTCCCAGTCTTTGCCCGATCGTCCTTCTGATATGCCGACCTCTAATTTCAACCAAAAAGTATTTTAATATTGAAAAGTCACCTCACAGAAGGCACTGGAAGTAAGAGCATCCATTACCAATCCTTGCTCTTCGTGAAACAATAATATTATCTGTTTATTGTAACAATCATACAAACCCAGAAATACTCTCTGTGGGCGAAAACAAGAGATTCTCTTAACGTTACGGCGGGTGGTGTGTACGTTTTGGCCATTACTGTACTTTCAATGGATGAGATTACGGTAGGGTAGGTTCCCCTGTGCGGAGGCTACTCTAACCAACAACGTCAGCAGATGTGAATTTGTCCCATTCACTCCTATGCACTGAAGTTGGAGGCAGCATGATTCTTTGAAACGTCGGTACATAGCTACAAAACCAAACGGTGTTACATGCCAGCAGACGTAATCTCTATAGCATTAGATACATTTTATTATATTCGGCCCTTAGATTGAATGTTTGCGTCCCCTGATGGCAGACGGTGATGCAGGAAATTGAAGCACGGGACAGAGAGAGAGAGAGAGAGACGCTAAGCCCTTACTGGTCGGGAAAAGGGGCATTCATTACTGTTCATTAATACCCGAATAACGGGCCATATACGGATGTTAATATAGTGTCGCACCGGGCTTTAATAGAGGTATAAAACTAATGCAGTGTGGCTCATAATTTGGCGTGAATGAACTCAAAAAGGACTCATAAAAACCCCCTGAATGTGCATGTGGAACAAAAAGAGAATTCAAATGTTTGAAATGTTTCGTCTACTTACGACGTAAACATAGGTGCATAAAGGGCACATTTAGTTTATTTTAAATATTCAAACTTTTTTTTATTAAGGTAAATAAGAATTTCACTCTCGGATTTTTTTTCCCTTGTAATTTATTTTCTTGCTTATTCATAGGACAGCCTTGATGTCGACCCCTACAAACGCACCAATCAGAAACGTTCCTAAACTCACCCCCCCTAAGACTAGCATAAATACGTAACTCACAATATATAAGTTGTGTTGCGGTTCCTTCCCGATTCTCACCCGCTCTCTGTCAGCGTACACGTGTACTTACTGAGCCGTGGACACACAAGTTTTCCAAAAAAACCTAGGCACCATCTCTTGCCAGAAGCGTGAAATGCAACAGTGTCAGTACTGGGAACCCAGAAGCATTAGGCGCCACGGTACAAAATTCAGGCGCCCGCGATACATGGCGCCCGAAATTTGTGTATTCCTGTACTAAGCAATCATTTAATTACATATTAATTTAACTCCTTAAATTTCAGTGTTTGCTCTATGTACCACCAAATTTCACACTCAAAATCTCTGCAAGTTGCGTACGCATTTTATCTATTTACTTCATGTGATTTTGTTATTCACATTAACTGACCCCTCTGTGTATAATTCACGCACTCTCTTGGCTATAAGTCAGGAACTAAATTTTTCAACACAATTTAGATTTCTTTTTTGTTAATACAAGCCTCTTCACCCCATGGGCCCTATAAGATACTGCAGTAATATCATGGGAAACTCAGTTATACTCCTTCACGGTGTCACACGTTCCTGGAGCAAATTTTGTATTATTCATACCGTGCATAACTATGAATCAAGTTCAAGATTCGTCCAACTAATATAACCTGGAGCACTTGATTTTTCTTCCGTGAATTTTAAGTTGGCCGATCCCAGTGGCCGCGCGGTCTAAGGTGTAGATCTGCAGCCGATCACTTGCTGGAATCGTGGGTTCGAATCCCACCGGGGCCATGGATGTTTGTCTCTTTGTACAGTGTTTGTGTTGTCAGGTAGAGGTCTCTGCGACGGGCCGATCCCTCGTCCAGAGGAATCCTACTTTCTGTGGTGTGTGTCTGAGTGTGATCAAGTGAAAATAAAGAACCTCGACACCTACGGTGAACAAGTAGGTAGAAGAGGGAAGGACTACGAACACGAAGAATTTTAAGTCCATCATCCCGTTGTGTTAATTTCAACAAAGAAGGCTTTAAATACTTTCAACCACAACTGATGTATGCTATATACTTTATAGTGGCAAAATGTTTCGACCTGATTCGGTCATCTTCAGGCCATTAATATAAAACTCATAAAAGTATTGTGTACTGTTGTATTAATTAGATGGTATTAGTAACTGAAGTCTGAATTTTAAAGTTAAACAAATACAAATTGCAATGTTGGATTTTATTTAAGATAATTAGTTACAACATGGATTAGCACATTTGAAATATTAAAATGTTAAAATAATTGCTTATTATTTATGAAGGATTGTAAGCTGTGCATCTATATCTATTTAAATGTGCTAGTCCACATTTCAACTACTGTAAAACAAAATCTGACATGGCAACATGTAATGGTTTAATTGTAAAATTTAGACATCAGTTATTAATACCATCTAATACAATTGTATACAGTTCTTACATGTTGCCACAATAAAGTGCGAGTGTGTAATATCCATTGGTTGTGGTTGACGGTATTTAAGTCTTTCCTTGCTTCTTCCGTGAAGATGAACATTAGGAGGAGGTGAATGATTATGGTGCAAATAGCAACGACCAGTGACACTCTTCCTCAAATGTCAGTGCATATTTTTCTGCAATGACACGCTAGTGTCTCAAATAATCATTCAGATTTATAAGTTAACTTATTGCTTTTGGTAATTTGAACTTTTGGCTATGCCGGTGATTTTTACTCCGGAAGAATCGTTTAACGTCACCAGACTTTAATGGGACTTAATCAGGATGACTGAAAGTTTTAATGCGTTGAAAACAGGACTAATTGACTGACGTGTTTGTTAAAACTCATTCCAAACTTATGTCTGGAAGTCCTGGCCTTTAAGCCAAGAACAGTGACAAATATTGTGATAACAGTACAGGTGATGTTGATTTAAGCCCTTTTTAAGATAATTAATCAACTTCGTGGAAGCTGATGGTCGTTCAGCTGGACAAAACTTCTCCGAATTTTATGGAAACCTAAGTACCATTACTGTGTTCATGAAAGTTCCCAGTTAATTAATGAGAATCTTAAATCATTTTATAAATAGCAATTTTATTCGCTATAAACCAGTGTGATGCTTTTGGGCACAACAACATGCAACATTCAGTTTTTCACTGTATTTACAGCCTTCTTCGAGGCTCTGGTAATCGTCAGTGTTCTTAGCCTCTGACAAGTAAGTGAAAACTTGCTGCTACATAAATACAAAGTACGATGCGTTACGAACCGATCCCGGTGGCCGCGCGGTCTAAGGCGCAATTCCGCGGTCGCTTGTTTGCTGGGGTTGTGGGTTCGAATCCCGCTGAACGCATCTGTGTTTTTCTTCTGTGCCTGTTGTATGTTTGGTAGGTAACTGCGTCTGCGACGGGCTGACCACTCGTATAGAGGGGTATTACCGGTTGTGTATGTAATTTTGTGTGATCTAGAAACCTCAAAGCGAGGCTAGGCCCAATTTGGGCTGTAGCGCAACAAAAGACAGTGCGTTATGAAACAGATTATTTCAAATTGCTCCTTTGCTTTTAGTCCGTAAGTACATTTTTGTATATGGCGGGTAATTGTTTCCGGTTCCTCTTTCAGAAACAACCACGTCCATGCCGTTTTCACAGCTGGATTCGGAAAAGCATCACTAACGTAAGTTAAGTTACCAGCTTTATAAAATCTAAGCGTCTACTGCAGCATTGTGATGTCTACTGCAGCATTGTGATGTGTACTGCAGCATTGTGATGTGTACTGCAGCGTTGTGATGTGTACTGCAGCATTGTGATGTGTACTGCAGCGTTGTGATGTCTACTGCAGCGTTGTGATGTCTACTCCTACTTGGATAATAAATATTTAAATTTTTTACATACATTCTTACACAAGGATTTTTTTGCGGCTCTGAATTTCCATTTTCGGCACACTGAATTTGAACAGAAAAAAAGTCTAATTTATTTTCCAAACTTGCACAGGGCCCCAAGGACTGATAGAAACTGCGCATGCGTCAAGGAAGGATATAAAACTCGTGCATCTAGAAAAGTTATTAACGTGCCGTTGTTTTATAAGCATTAATGTGGGAAACTTAATTTTTATTGCATCATATATGGTCGTTGGAAACGATGGAAGTGTTAGCTGGAAGGCTGATGCGTGTTACATTAATAGAAACTTCGTGCAGTGTAGCTCTTTCCTGTTTTTAGGGCTGCTAGATGAGATAGTTTCATGTGTTAGATAAGCATTACTTCGGACAGAAGGACAAGGAAATACATTTAAAATTCTAGTAAAGTAAAGCTCGTCCCTGTGCACACTACAAAGGTTTATGGGGAAGTGGAGGTCTATCTCCACCTATTCTTAACCTCGGCACTAGATAGGAGTGGTCATATTAATTGTGTGGCAGCTTTCTCGTCTCTCGGTACATGATCAATATGAAGCTGATTAGGCCCCAGAGCCAGTATAGAGGTTTTGGAGACGAGAAAAATATTTTTCTCCTACCGGGAATCGAGCTACGGTTCCTAAGATGCGCTATCCCTGCTCAGAGAATTCTGTTGGTAAGACATCTTGGTGAGCTACTGCTTGAATCGCCAGTAATATGAGGGATAAGTAGTAACCTGTGGGGAAAGGAACTGTGAGGATGTAAACTGAGTTGAACTGGCTGGCTGTAGAGTTCAGTGCCGGGCTGTAGTGTAAGAGGTATCGAAGCTCGTGTTTCTGTTATCGCTTGGTTATGGTTTTCCTGTATCTATTCTTATAGGTACGATTTCTACAGTCTGAAACAAAAAGAAATGTACGCCGTATTTGAATTCCAATAAGGGAAGGAATGGTGTTTAATTTAAAGATATTGCAGCACGTTTCAGTCTCCCCTGCGGCTTGAATTCACATTTTCTGAATACATTTTTGTCAATGGCTCCCATATCAAATCCAGTATATTTCTAACAAAGTGTCAGTTAGGCTCTCCTCTTCTCTCCTTGCATAAGCATATAGCCTCTTTAAGATCTTAGCGCAAAGCTAGAATTGCAACACTACCGCCTGAACTGAGATTGAAAACGTGATGTGGAAGTGTTTAACTGGTATTGTTTCCTGTATTTTACAGTAACCTAACCCACTATGTGTTTGAGGGCTGACGTGTTTACTACAATACGCGGATATGGGAGACCTAACTTATTCGAGGAGGGCTTACTTTACTCTCTGGCTGCAATTCTGTGGGTAGATGTGGCAATATTTTAGTACCTTCGAACTTGCATCTTAGCTACCTCAGAAATGGTCGTTTGATTTTGGGTCGGGCGTGCTATGGAAGAGAACTGCCCATTAGAAGTGAATGTGAGTCTGTTCCAACAGCGCTATCTGTCTCTCCGATTTATGGTAGGTAACATGACGTAACAGATGAGGGGAGTTCATATTTCAGTTCGAGGTTCTGTTCATCTCGTTTGTACGTTTGATTTATCGCTTTGGTTTGAAACACGAGTCTCATTTGAAAATTATACGCATTGATCTGAAACCGTTATAACATCATGTATAAATATCCCGTAAATGTGAAAAGAGAAATTACTTTCTGCAGTAGAATTTACGTGGAGAAACCTCTTAGAAACCACTCAAATACAAGATGCGAGCTTTATCGATTTCTCTAATTTTGCGAGGACGGTAAGCTAAGTGTTGTTTGTTTTATATTACGTCGCCTTTTAATCAAGGTACAGTACCTCTGTGATGAAATTCGGATTGAAAAACAATAGGTTTTTTCCCCCTTCGGCGCAACAATCGCTATTTTAGATTAAATAGTTATTATAAAAATTACATGTTTCGACCTGTGTAGGTCATCTTCGGGTGGTGTCTGCTTTAAAACGCAGGAAGGTCGTGCATGTGACAGTGAATTTTATGTGTCGTAGATTCTGTTTGTGTGTGTGTGTGTGTGTGTGTGTGTGTGTGTGTGTATCTGTGTGTGTGTTAAACGTATTCGAAGGTGTATTATCAAACGCTTACTGAAGATTTTATGCAAATGCCTAGTCCTTTTGTAGCAGCTATACCGTATTTAGCGTTGAAACTAAGTTTCCCTCTCAAAGAAAAATATTACCAAATGTTAATGTGGCCTGAACCTGAAGCTATGAAACAAACATTTTAAAGTAGCCGGATTCTTGACTAAACAAACATGTCGTGACCAAACACAGTTTCGAGTGAAATTTAAATGTTAATATTCCAAACGTTACGCGGAACTTCATTAATTTTGCAAATAAGGACATACATAGGCACTGACATTTTTCTGAGTGCTCAGGGAAAAGGGAATTCTAAAACTGGAACAGAAACTTAGGTCGGTTACTTCTAAGATGCTTGTATTATTCATGAAAATAGCTGTGTTCGTGGAGTAAAATAAATTAAAAAAACGAGTTCCCTCTGGATAGTACAGGTTAGCGTAAAAATGCAATTGAATTTACGACCAGACCGCTGTATTAGGACATGAGAGGAAATACTCCACAGACATTCCTTATATTTGAATCACAGTTCATCGGCTTTCCATAGAAGAGCTCATTGTACCCAAAGTATGCAGAATATGACACATTTATAACACTTGCTCGTGTAGCTGCATTCTACTACATTGTGTGTTGTGTAAATATTTAGTGTAATACACAGAACATTTAATTTTCCTTGTTTAAATACAGCGGCATTCTGTGTAGGTTGACACTTTGAAAATCTGCTGTTGGTTTGAACCGTTTGAAGAGTAAAATAAATATACACCATATATAAAAGTTCACTGCATGCTTCACCGATAACATGGTGTAATTCCATTCGAAAGAGCAGTCGGTGAATGCTGTGTAGAGAAGTAGCTGTTTATTGTGAGAATTTTACAGAAAGTGTAGATATGTTATGTGTAAAAATGCAAATTCTTTACTGTTAACCCTAGCGGTACATTACTAACCACAAGGGTTTAAAGGTGTAACCAGATCAGGCCTATGTTCTTGTGTCGTATTATTATTATTATTATTATTATCCGAATTTCTCACTTCTCAGCTTTAGCTGGGAAATATTCACCTATCCTGGGATATTTCATCAACAGGATTAGGCTCGGTGGTCTTATGTGTAATTTAGGAAATTTCTTACAATTGAACATGTGCCAAGAATTACCACTTTTTGCATTTGTATATATGTGTTTGGGTGCAGGTTAAGTCGCTTTAGACTTTGTGACCGTGACTTTGGAATTATTCCCGTGGCTGAAATTACTATCGGGACCACTTGTACTGTGTCCTGCTTCCACATATCACGTATTTCGTTCGCCAGTTCTTGGTATTTGTTTTGTTTTTCTGTTATTGTTTTGGCGAGATTGTGTGTATTTGGAATAGCTATGTCTATGAGAAAGGTATTTTTTGTTTTCTTGTTCGTGAGACTTATGTCAGGTCGGTTGGAAGGTACTGTTTTGTCCGTAATAATGCTGCGATTCCAGTACAGTTTGAAGTTGTCGTTCTCCAGCACGTTTGCTGGTTTGTACCTATAGTATGGGCATTTGTCTTCAATTAGTTCAGCTGCTTCTGCCAGTTTCTGGTGTATAACTTTTGCTACTCCATCATGTCTTTTTATATACTCGGTAGGTGCCAGCTGTTCACATGCTGCAGTAATGTGCTGAAACGTCTCCGGTTCTTTTCCACATCTTCTACACATCTCGTCGATGTTTGGCCTATTGTTGTTGTTGTTGTTGTTGTTGTTGTTGTGGTGGTGGTGGTGGTGGTGGTGGTGGTGGTGGTGGTGGTGGTGGTGGTGGTGGTGGTGGTGCTATGGGGACCACGTCCGTCCTTCCTTATCCGTCTGTCTGTAACGTACTAATGCCCATATTTTACTTGTGGGCCGATCCCAGTGGCCGCGCGGTCTGAGGCGTAGGTCTGCTGCCGAGCGCTTGCTGGGATTGCGGGTTCGAATCCCACCGAAGGCATGGATCTTTGTCTCTTGTGAGTGTTTGTGTTGTCAGGTAGAGGTCTCTGCGACGGGCCGATCCCTCGTCCAGAGGAGTCCTATCGACTGTGGTGTGTGTCTGAGTGTGATAAGTGAAAATAAACAACCTCGACACTTACTGTAAGCAGGTAGAAAAGGGAAGGATTACGAAACTTTACTTACGGGCGGCGTAAATGAATTTTTGTCTTCTTTTTTTCGCCTTTCGTCCAGTTAGGGTAAACGTCACCACAGAAGATATCTACAGTTATTTATTGAGTGTTTGTGAGTTTCGTAAAAACGAGCTCAGTGAAAGCCGTGTTTTACTTACGGGCGTCAATGAATTTCTGTCCTTTCAACACTTGTAGTCCGATCTTGGTGAAATTTTGCATAATAGATAAGGGGCATGATGCTGTTGAGCGTCTATGACTTTCGGTGCTAGTAACGCCGTACTTTTCTTACGGGCGTCAATGAAATTACATTTACGCCTGCACCGGCAAACCACGCGATATTAAGCAAGTAAATAGTGCCTTGGTAAAGTGTGAGTATTGCGTCACGGAGTGCACCATTTGCGGTGTCGTTCGGCCCTGACCTAGACACACAAACGCGGGCTAAATTTGCCTTCGCCTACAGCGCTTGTGATATGTATGAGGCATTCATTGCCCCTGTATTACGTTTAAGCTAACAGCTGCCAAGCGCAATGGGTGTATTCGCTTGTACACAGATAATTTCCGCCAGTAAATGCTGGATGGACAATTCATGTGATTGCTTACAGAGGGGCACGAATGGGATACGCGTATAAAAACTGCCCTGTTATGCACGGACAGTTTACCCACCTAGCATGAAGATAGCGAATAATGTGTAAAGGAAACACAAATTTGTGTGGTGGGCGATATAATAAGAATGAAAGGGCATCACTCAAACACAGTTTTTCAAATTCATTCGTACCTAATCAGCATTCAGCCTTCAGTTTTAAAAGTCCAGCATAGTTCAGTCGGTATACTAATTAAGCTGCGAGTTCAGTGACCGCATCGTCATGGTTCGTCTCCCGGCGAGTACAAACCTTTCTATCCGCGTTCAGACTGGGATACGGAGTCTCTTTTCCTGGGGCTAAAGCGGTAGGAGCGTGAAGCTTAGAATTAATCTCCACATAGCGCTAACATCTTGAATATATGGAGCTATACATTCATTCCGCCTTACATCTTTATTGTGTGATGCTTAATTAAGAGTAGGGACAACTCCTTTTGCATCACTTTGACGTGGATATTAATTTATTGTATTATGCAATTGTAGCGATGTCAGATGGTGTCGACAGTAGTGGTGTTAGGTATATTGTAGGCACATACAGTAAACACAAATGATGCTGATGAAGTGTTCAACAGTGCAGGTATTTCACCGAATGCAAGCGTGAAATTTCCATAAAAGAAGAGAAAATTAGAACAAATATGTTAACAGTGTAAGGAGTTTCACCTCCCCTCTTCCTGCGTCATCCCTTACAACACTCCATACACGTAAATAGGAAACCACGCGCTCTGTCTGCCATGGTCTCCGGAAAAATTACCACCGTTGCTTGAGGTGTAAGTTAGAACAATTGCGGAGTGATTGGTAACAATCGAAACGCCTGATTTAGGAGACAAACCTGCGGCGTCGTCTTCAAATTTTATCGTGATTATTGTTGAATTTAAAGTGCATTTCAGAGACAAAAAAAATTTGTCAGAAGTGGGATTCGAACCCACGCCCACAGAAGTGGACTGCGACCTGAACGCAGCGCCTTAGACCGCTCGGCCATCCTGACAACTGTATGAAGTTGTTCTGCCTGATGTTGTTTAGGTTCGGCTATTGGCACTGCGCCAGCATGTGCGTAAAAGTAACTGAGCAAAATTTCAATCTCTTATCAAAGGCAACAAACATAGACACACATGTACATAGCCACAGAACCCTACTGAATATTGACGTATCCTTTGAAGTTTGTAAGGTAAAGTTAGAGAAAGTGTGATAACGTGTGTACTCGAGACAATGCTGTTTGTAGCATTATGGTGTGACACAGTGGTTTCAGACTTGCATAGCGGTAACGTTATTCATATTGTTTTAATTCAGTTTATTTTAATGAAGAATAACAAATAAGAAACTTAACTGTCCAAACTCAAGTAGATTAGAATTCGTAAGCGGTTATGATTAACGGTACTACAGTTAATTAAGCAGGCTAAAGTATTATTCCCCGAAAAGGGAAGACATTGAAACCAAAAGAGTGACAAAAACTTGAAATTACGCCATCTTCCTCGGGCGTGAACCTGTTCTCCTACAGCCTAAGTAAAATACAAATTCCTGTAAAAGAAACCTGGTTTCGTGTACAAACACCGCTAAGCATTTGTAAATATTCGTCCACCGTTAACGAAGTACGACAAATTGACGTACTCTAATGACGAACGCAGCATGATCATCTAAAGCGTCGGTATACGTGTACCATACTACAGGAGGGTCACATTACAGATGACTACAAGTTTTTTAGTCCCATCTGTGATATTTAGTTCACGTATCGGCTCGTGGAATTCCATCTTGTTTCTCCGAAGCTTCAAGTAGGAACTGGGGGGAGGTGCCACACTACCCTCATACTGCAGCCAGGTTGAGGTGGATTTATATTCGAGCGTTGGTTGTGACAGCTTCAAACAGCAACACGCTTTAGAAGAAACTAGCTAAACGCAAGCACTTCTCTCGTGCAGTTTGTCCCTAGTATTGGCAGCTAGAGTGATCTAATGCTTGTGCACTACGGTAGTGGCTATTATCGAAATTCTGCCCGCCCGCATCTGGAGCACTCACAGTCTTATAACGTTAGATGCCCCACTGCACACTTGCCCGGGTGCCTCTCCCTGGAATAAAGGAACTGCCTTCAGTTCCTCTTGGTTTCAGCTACGCGGTAAAAGACACTTGTTTCATTAAAAGAAGTGTAAAAACTTCCAACACGGTGGTTCAGTTATAAAACAGTAATGTCTGAAACGCGAGTTATTTTTAAACCGTTTGAAGACTGTACAAAACACACAGCTTAGGCCACATTCAATCTATACTATATGTCGGTGTCGCGTCCCTTTATGGTTAACGATTTTTTTCTGTCCTAACTTTTATAGTTTCGAGGTAATGGAGCGTCCACTATGAGAGAGGGTGGAGGTCTCTGTTTTGTGAAGACTGCACAAATTTGCACGGTATAATTATCCATTACAAGTACAGCATACGCAGGCATCTGTCAACCCAGACTTTGTACAGCATATCATGCCTTAACTTTCTGATTGTCTGATATGTCGGCAACGTAATCGTTTGAACGGTCGACCTACGCCAAGTTTAAGCCTCTTATATTATTTGTGTCGCGCTTTGCCGTGTCAAATAACGTTTATCTAATTCTAAATAAAAATTCAGTTCTTATCTCATGAAGAACACACACGCCTTGTCTAGTATTAACAAGACAGGTAATGTACAAACAAATGTAACCTTGAGGCGTGTTCGCGTAACCATTGTTACCGTGGGAAAGCAATAAATATTACACATTCTGAGTGTGTGCCTGTAGCCTTAGTTATCCAGCATGCAATGCTCATATGCCATATTGCCGTCTGTGGCCTGTCTTTTTTCCACATTATCTCATAAACGGCAGGACTTTTGGGAAAAAGGTATTGAACATAAAATGTGCGTTTTGATTTTCTCTGCAACGTTTATCTGAAACATTTCTTGTTCTAAGAAGAACTCAGCGACATACTATCATAAAAGTGGATACGTCTCCGTGTATAGTACCCGTTATTCTCAGATTTTATGAAACTTGAATTTTCTCGACAGATTTTCGAAAAATACTCGGATATCAAATTTCATGAAAATCCGTTCATGGGAGCCGAGTTGTTCCATGTGGACGGACAGACAGACATGAAGCTAATAGCCGCTTTTTGAATTTTGCGAAAGCGCCTAAAAATCAGTTGGTTTATGGTGTTCGTTGTCAGAATCATACGAAATACGTACCTGCACTCTATGGTACAATTTAGAGTTCTGTTATGCTACTGCAGACAGTGCGTATATTTACCATTGGGCTTCACACAGCTCAGAATTCTTCCATCACCTTAGGCCACTAGATAGCGTAATGATTACGATTTAACACTTTCAAGACTAAAATTAAACATTATCTAGGTATATATTAAGTTCGTACCTCACAGAAAACTCAGTGTGCTTCCGTTAGAAGCACCAATCGGTCAGTGTTGTATAGGGAAATAATGGTTGTTTAGTATAGGAATCATCCGGAAAATATAAATGCGCTGTTTGACCAAAATGCAGAGATTCTGATGTTACACCAGTGCTTTAAATGGTTAACTCACTTAGAATTCTGCCATAATATTGGGTCATTAAATAGGATAATGATTGGGGTTTAAGACAGGTTCTTATGTAAGACTGGTACCTATATACCAGACTACACGGCGTTGCATTCGAAAAGACAGTACGTATTCATCTTACAAAACCAAGTCATGTTGTAATGATTCATTTACGAGTTTTCAACTTTGACGGAGTGAAGAGACTGATGTGTTAATTTCAAATAGATAGAAGTTTTTGTATCAGTAAGGAAGTATGCATGCCTCTGTCTTGTTTCCAATTACTTCATCTGCCCTTCAATTTGCCTGCCTCTACACTTTCCACCTCCCTAAGAAATCATAAGCTATAAATCATATCACCCATCCATTCTAATTTAATTTTAAGTATACTTTGCGGAAAAATCATTAGAAAGATGTTATACTATGTCATTCAATTAAAACTTGTCAGGTGGTTTCATAATACTTGATTAGTTTCTAATTTACTACGTTAAAATCTGTGCTGGCGGAATTCTGATGTATGAATCGAGGTCTGAACACTGTCCCTAAAAATCCGCATTAGAGTGAAGTGCTTGAATACAGAAAATGCCGGAAGGGATAAGCCTCAAATTCAATTGCGACAGATCTGCTCTCATTATACTTGGTGAACTGATGTAAACGAATGAGGAAACAGGCAACTGCTGTTTTTGTTTATAGCTGACGTCCAAGTAATGATGCTTCTGTGTGAATCTCATTTTACTATTTAATATTGACTTAAGACCAAATATTTGATTGTCCTACATAAAGAAACAAACAACAAAGTACACTTGCTAATTTACACAAATAAAAAAATCCTCAGTTACAGTCACCGCACAGGGCTTCTGTATCAACATTATCATCACCCTACAGGATATGTAGATTCATGTGTACCACAACTGTGATGACATTTTATGCCTGTGCCTTAAACTTTTTCTGTAGAGGCAAAAATATAAAGGTGTATGGACAGCTAATGTAACAAGCCCTTCTGCGCTTCTCCCGTGAAAGCAAAGTAATATCAATAAAAAATCAAAGGCCTACACCCAGTAACTGAACTCAGAAAATAAGAGGCAAGCTTTTAGACAAAATTAAGTCATAAATAAGATTTCATTTAAATGTTTCTGTCCAAGTCATAGTTGTTTAATTTCACAAAATGATCCAATTGAACATATTGATTTACTCCTCCATCCATAAATTTAACGTCATGTTGGAAAGAACACCTGTTAAGACCAGCAATCTTTTCTCAACTGTGGATGCTCTTTAGCACCATTTGAACTCCACAGACTACCACACACCGAGTTAATATAAAGGACATTCAATAAGTAAGGATCCCTTGGCCATACAAATTTAATTACGGCTCATTACAATGTTAAATGTAGTTCAATTACTCCACTGAATTACCATTATTTTTCAGCATAATCCAAAGAACACTGAGTTCTTGCAATATACACTTTTTTATTATGCCAACTGAGTTCTTGCATTTGTAAGCATTCACAGGCAGTCATTCATTACTGTGGAACTGGTAACCTCCCACATGCTGCTTCCAGGGCCCAAACAAATGACAGTCCAACAGTGCAAGGTCAGGAGTATAGGGTGGCTGGCCCAGAAATTCCCAGTGAAACATCTGCATCATCACTTGTGTCTGATGTGCACTGTGCGGGTTGCATTTTTGTGCTGAAGGATCACACCTCATGTGAGATGTTGGGTCTCTTCTCACCAATGTCAGTAATCTCACACAGTAGTCACAGTAGGCATTTAGTCTGCTTATATTTTCTTTGGGAATTCAATTTGGATTTGTTATTGTCTTTACAAAATACCTGAGTTTTATCACATTTCCCCAAGGATTTATTGGCTACCTTCATACATGATATAACAAATAATGCACCAAATACAAAAATAGTGTAAAAATTTGTACATGTAAATGATTTCAGATATCAGCGTTCTTACATATGACAGTATTCATCTGAAATTAAAAGAAAAATACACATATAAGCATGAACAATCAGTAAATGTAGAAAATATTTTTCAATTATGTGTTACAAAACCCCAGACTCTTTTTATATCGCATTCAATCACGGATGAGAGAATCCCATGGCATTCTCAAATACCATGCAGCTTTCTTTCATCACTAATGATATTAGTGATGTATACGAAGTTGTAGAATGTAGAGAATTGATATAATCTAGAGATACACCAATGTGTACCACCCAGCTTAAAATTGGCATGCTCTAATGCGATGTCCATTGCTTGTGGATTACAGTCACTTGTTTATTTATATGAATATTTGCATTTAAGTCATTTTCAGTTCCCTTTGTCTAACACCAAAAACAACTGAAAAATGATTGGTTAACATAAATTAACTAGTGCCCACTGGTTCAAAGAGTCAATTCATTCCAGGTGAGCAGGCAACACTACTGTTCAAGCCCTCACGGCTATCATCAAAACACTAATGTCACAATATGTCCTACAATTTTATATATTTACAAAAAAAAATGACTTAATTCCTTGTCACAATTCATTAGTCTCCCACTGTTTATCAGAACAAATTCTAGTAGCATACACTACCACAACCACCACCTTTCTAACCCTCACAGATCCCAAAATACAAACCCCTGAATATATAACACGAAATTTTCAAAATAAAGTAGGTAATTTTGATTATGTTTGTGACTAACTTATTTACCCTGATGGTAGAGGCCGTAACATCCTCTAAAATATCAATCTGGACTACACAGACTCACAGTCTGTAAGACAGTCTTTTGTTAGATATTGCAATTAAACACAGTATATTATGAGAAATGTTCAGTTTTACCACCTTAGGAATTTAGTTAGATCCATATGTCAGAATTAAATAACGAAGCATGTAACGTTTTAATGAAACGCATATGTACCACAACTACTATGGCCTATAAAAAAGTTCTGAAACTGAAATCTTTATTCAAGTTCCATAAAGAGCTGAGAGGCAGAACTGAAATGGTAATATTTTACTTGCAATTGCATCATGATACCTGCCCTCAGTTGTCCATTAGTGTTGACATGTTGTGTCACAGTTTGAAACAGATTATATTAAAAAGCAGCGTGTATATGTTAAATTTGGTATTAACTTCATTAGAACAGTGCTGGAAGTATATGCAGTGTTAAGAACTGCATTTGGTGACAAAGTATTAGGCCGTAAAAAATTCCAGTGAGCTTTAAAATTTAAAAGTGGTCACATATCAGCTAATGATGATGAATGAGATAATCATCCATCAGTGTGCAAAAATGCTGCAACACTCTAACATGTATATAATTTATTAAAGCTGAACAATTTATTAAAGTTTAACAATTTGTGACTGACATAATAAAGTTAGCGTTTCATACAACTCATGAAAATTCATCACCACTGATGTTTCTTGCATGCAAACAGTGGCAATAAACTGTGTTCTGCGGTTACTGTCTAATTAACCAAGCAGCATCGCAAGACTGTGCATCTCAATCTACACTCTTGTGCTGCACAAGTCAGACTTATTTTCCAACACTGCAACTCCTGATGAAACTATGAAGCTCCAGTGTAAATCTGATTCAGAAATAAGTCATCACAGTAAAAGAGCACCAGTTCACTTCATTCTAACCCCCCCCCCCCCAAAAGTTATGTTGGCACTGTTGTAACGATGAAGGCCTCTATCACCATGCGTACTTTCTTGAGGGTCAATTGGTGGTATGTATGATTAAGTTTGTATGATCAAGTTCAACAGAAATGCCACCAGGTGTCAACATCGTAACAGTACATGCCCCCATAATGCCCCATTTGTAACCGAATATCTTGCAAAACACAGTATTCTTGTCACACCATATCGTGTACTTTCCTATGATCTCAACTCTTATAATCTATTTTCTCTTTTCTAAACTAAAATTTGAAATTAAAAGAATATTTGGTAACGAGGAAGACGTCACTGAAAACAAAGCAAAGGAACTGGCAGCTTCCACAAATACAAGATCACTGGAATCAGGTGACGGCTACTTTAAAAGTGATCAATTCCAGAAGCATGTTACAACCTTACATTGCATTTATTACAGGATCACTCTCAGAATCATGACATGTCACAGTACGTGTGGCTATATCCACTAGAAACCATGCAAATCTACTGCATGTAAAGGATTCTGTACTTCGTTTAACTTCTCGCCATTGTTAAGTACACATACAATCATACAAGTTGGTATTTTGGATTAACAACAAACACTTAGGTTTGTCACAGATGCCTGATATCTGTGTGTCTTCATTCCGATTTCTTTGTCAGGTCCCTTTTCTTCATACAGTCACGGACAATTCGATCAAATGATATTAAGTAAAAAATACCCACCAACCGCATCAGTCCCATTAAAGTAACCTGAAACACACAAAGCATTCATTTATTTTAATAATGTAGCATTAGCAAAGACACCCTTACCCCTCGCCCAAGAGAGCTATGGAGAAACAGAACCATGTTTCAAAGATGCTAGAATGCTAACAATACTTTTTACTCAGTTAAGTTGTTACAGATCTTTTGTAACTTAACAGCACTTATTTCAAATCAAGCATGCTGACTTTTTAATTCAAATTTTTCAACAAAAGTTTGAAGTTTCCACACTTTGTAATAGTATGTAACACACTCCACTGACAAGCAACAGGTTTTTAAGCCTCTTACTTATCCCTACATGTTTAGTATCAGTAGCCAAAAACAAAAACAAGGTCTTTCTGCTACAGAGAGCTAGTTCTCAGTTCTTTCCAGAAAGAAAACACAAAAACTAACAGAGTTCAGTTGGACTATAAAATATCTTTTAGCGAGATAATACCGTGACAACTAACATACTTAATTTCGTTTACTCTGTTATACTTCTTTTGGACTAACTTTTGCATTCTGAAGTTAAAAAATTAGTGGTGTAAAAGTTTGCTCAAGTAACGACTCAAAAAACAATGATGAAATTAAGTTGTGACAGCCTTACACATACACCACATTCCAAATAATAAATGCACTAATTTGATGGCAAAGGCCACTCTTCAAGCAGCTGACAGTTACCAAGCTTCTCAAACAACTGGTACATTTTTGGAGAACACTCATCATCGTGTTCACTGAAGCCATCACTGGCTCTTGTACTGATCTAGTTTGATCGCGTTAACATCTTTGCATCCAACTTCCTTAACCCTTTAACAACAAAGCGTGTCTGTTTTATATAAGGACTCAGTGCATACCGCGCTGTAAACAATCTCCACTTCGGTTATAAAAACCAGTCACTTAATGTTTTATAAGGCAAAAGTTGCTGTTTGTTCTGAGATCCGTACAAAACACATAAACGCGATTTGAACACTGGAGAATTATTGGATGTTGAACCTGGTGGTACGTAAAGTTACAGCTAGGCTTTAAAAGGTTAATATCCATCTTGTGAAATATATGTTAAAAATTACGAAATAGAATTGTGCAGAAAGAAATTACACACTGCATTCTAAATAACAGAGCATAACCTTGAGGCAGTAATACTGTAGCATACCAACAGAATTCAACATACCTGAACTGCAAGATCAACCACTGAGCGTACAGGAGACATTCCTGCACAGAGATTGCTAAGCAGGAAACCCTCACTACCAACAGTGCTATAGAAATTTCCTGCCTGAAAATATAAAGTTTCATTTAGAAGCAGATTTCATGATTCATTTTGTGCATATTCAAATTGAGGGGTACTAATCTGAAATGGTGATCTATACTGAAAAATATTTTTAAGTTACAATTAACCCTTTAAAGACGAAGCTTATCTATTACCGCACTGTAAACACTCTCCACTTCGGTTATAAAAACCAGTCTCTTAATGTTTCATAAGGCAAAAGTTGCTGTTTGTTCTGAGATCCGTACAGAACACATAAACGCAATGTGGGCACCACGTAGAATTTTTTAATGTTAAACCTGGTCGTATGTAAAGTTACCGCTAGGCTTTAAAAGGTTAATGTCTACTGACACACAAATTATAGATCACAAGTATCTTGAAAAACAATAAATTACTGGAGAAAGAATGTAAAATCTTACTGAAAGAGCCCACAGCTTGCCAGACTTATAAATGTGGACCAGAAATGATAAACTATAAATGCAATATTCATATTTATAAACCATTCAGTGCCAAATATTTACTTTCAAAAGTCACAGTTCTGTAACTACAGTATGGTACCTCTGAGTTGGTAAAATTCAGACATTTCCACACACTCAGAATTTTGGCACAAAGCTTTGGTCACAGGCCAATGGTTCAGAAATTATTAGAGGGAAGTAGGATACATAAATGAGTACACCGTGTACCCCACATCCACTGCAACAGTCCCAACATGAAGATTCTCAGTTCAGTAAAATTCTCACTCAACCCTTTAAAAAATTAACCACCTGCTGTAGTTCAGCCTCATACAATTACTTTGCAGTTTTCTGGCAATGGGCAGTATTTCTTCTGTAATGTTTGTATTCTGCACTATTGCAGACAATGCTGACTGCACTCAGTTTACAATGCCAAATCAGCTGCTGAGGTATGCAGAACATGTGTCACCTATCCAAATATAATGTCCTGGTAGTTGCCTCAAGGCAGTGAGAAAAACCACAAAAAAACTTAGTCAGAATGCCTAGGCCCCAACAGAACTCAAACCAATACATTCTGCACACAACTAAGACAGGTTACCAATGTATGAACCACTCTGTCACACTTTGTTTTTCACATTCCATACTTCCAAACCAATGCTCTGCATGTGAGTATTGTCACATCTATACATGTGTTCTGGTTGCAGTGGATGCTGCCAACTCTAACTGCATGAAACATTGCCTCCATGCTGTGTGCATTCTTTAGGATTTTGACCAATCCAAGAAAGGAGCTAGCAAGTACACAACTCTCATATTTTGACACACCGGGCACTTAATACCTGTACGAGGCTATTCAACCGCAACAGGAAAAGATCATCATCATCATCAATCATCATCATCATCAATCATCATCATCATCATCATCATCTCCTTTATGCAGAGTGTTCACACGTATATACATGAAACAAACCTAGTTTTCAGTGTATACAATGTCGCAGCTATTCTGCACTTACTGTTAAGGTGCATATAACACTGTTTTCTGTAGTTCCGTGATATTGTGCTTTTATGGTATGCTGCTCAAGTATTTTCTGAAGGATTTTGAAATGGTTCCAGTTGGTCCTATTATTACTGGCGTCACCTTTGTTTTTACATTCCACATGCACTGTATTTCTATTGTCAGGTCTTCATATTTTAGAATCTTTTCGGCTTCTTTCTTTATCACATTTCTGTCTCCCAAAATTGCTACATGAATCAGCATACATGTTCCTCTTTCATTATCCCGGATTATGATATCTGGTTTATTGTTGGGGATGGTTCTGTCAGTTTGCACTTGTTGATTCCATAATATGGTTACCTTGCCCACTTGACTTGTTTCTACTGATTTTGGTACATGTTCATACCAAAGTTCACTGTCTAATTTTACCCCTAGTTTATTATTATTAATATTCTTGTTGTTGTTGTTGTTATGTATCACTTTTATGCAGAGTATTTATGACTATGTACCTGAAACAAACTATGTTTGTAAGCTGTATAGTGCTGCAGCTGTTCTGTAGTTACAATTTATGGTACATGTAATGTTACTGCCCATGGTGAATGTTTTTACATTTTACATTAGTATTTCCCACAGAATGTGTGCAGTGCACAATATGGCTGTTTTCTCTACTTCCTTGATTTTGTGCTTTCCTGGAATGTTGCTCAGGTATTTTCTGAATGATTTTGAGATGGTTCCAGTTGCCAGTAATAGTAGTAATGGTGGTAGTAGTAGTAGTAGTAGTAGTAGTAGTAGTAGTTGTTGTTGTTGTTGTTGTTGTTGTTGTTGTTGTAATATCATAATCATCATCATTCTCTTTTCCATTTTTGGGCACATTTGTAAAGTGAACAGTGACTACAAGCCCTTGTCATGTATATCCACCCAAACATATGTCCACCAGAAGTGTGACTTCCACTGCTTGGATTTTCATGCAATTTTTTATCTGGAAATTCTCTTAAAATTTGTAGATACATTCCAATTTGGTTTCAAATCATGCAAAAAAAAACAGATGCTTTACATGATGACCCATATTCATTTATGTGTTTCATCTTATAATGGACACAGACTATGTTCTCTCCAAGGTACAAACAGAGGCCTACGAAACAAATGACATTGAGCTCAGAGGTTCTCACAGGGATGCTGTTGCAGATTCTAGTCTTCTGGGATGTGACATAATGTTGTTCAGTGAGGAACAAAAGATACATTGATTGCACCTAAACTAAAGTACTCATGAATAATAGAAGCGGTGGGAATAATACGAACAAGAAGAGTGTATGTGCCAGAAGTGTTACAACCTGCAGACATTTCTGCACTTGTGCTGCTGAACCTTTATTTATTTATACTTTTCATTTGATCAACACTGCCCACATTTCTGACATAAAAATACCACCATCATTACACAATACACATCTGGTGCAATAACACTACATCCTTTCTGAAGTAACTCACTAAAGTATCTTCCATGAGCTGTTTGGCTACAGCTTCAGGAGAAACTAGCCCTGCAGACTGGGAAATCAATCTTGTTTCCATTGGCTTGGTTTTCTCTTCAGTAGCAAATCCAGGGGTGTCAGTGTCAGGTGGCAGACATAATGTGACTGATATATTGTATGGTTTTACCTGGAAGTGACAAACGATAATTATGAAAGTGTTAGAATAATTAGTATTAGTTGAAAAATTTCTCATTGCCACCACATCTAGACAGGTTCTAGGGTCCATCCAGCCTCTTACACGATAAGAACCTACAGTTCTTTCCCCGTCATACATAGGCTATGGCATGAAACTGACCACCCACCTTTATCTAGAACCAAGAATGTGTGGAGCTATACCTCCTGTCCTCCATATGTTTGCACAGTATAAAGCTGAATTAAGAACAGGAGATACTTTACCTTTAATCTATTCTTAGACTGACTGATATTTAGGTTATGGCACTGACCACCCATTCCCACCCTGTTCTAGCACTAAGGTCGAGTATGGATACAGCTATACCTCTACCTCCCCTCTGTGCCTGCTTGGCATGTAACAGGACAGCCTGTACTTTTATCCAATGGGTACCAGGGGCACTTCCCCCAGGAATATTCCAGTTGGGGCAAGAAGCTGACCACTCACCTCCCTCTAATGGCAAAGTTAAGAATGCATGAAACTAAACATCCACTCTGCATTGCCTTGATCGCACGGACTTAATTAAGTGCAGGGACAAGGTCATCTTACTTTTTCCTTCATAAATGTATGTGAAACACCTTGATAGTTAACTTTTCTTGAATTAAATGCAAAATCTTCTAAACACTCATATTCATACCTCCATATTCAGAGATTCAGCAAGACCACGGAGGGCAAACTTGGTACTGCTATACACTGTGTAGCCATATATCCCCAGGAAGGCAGCCTGAGAGGCGACAAGCACAATTCTACCTGTGCCTCTTCCCTTCATACGTGACACCACAGCTTTCGTGGGATACAGAGTGCCCAAGAAATTCAGGTTCACTAGGCTCTGTAAACAAAACAAAAAACCAAAAAAGAAGGGTGGTACAGAGGGAGGGAGGGAGGAAGGAAGGGATGGAGGGAGGAAGGAAGCAAGGGAGGGAGGGAGGAAAGGAAAGGAAGGGAGGGAGGGAAGGAAGGAAGGATGGAAGGAAGGAAGGAAGGAAGGAAGGAGGAAAGGAAGGAAGGAAGGAAGGAAGGAAGGAACGAAGAAAGAAAGAAAGAAAGGAAGGAAGGAAGGAAGGAAGGAAGGAAGGAAGGAAGGAAGGAAGGAAGGAAGGAAGGAAGGAAGGAAGAAAGAAAGAAAGAAAGAAAGAAAGAAAGAAAGAAAGAAAGAAAAGGAAAAAGAAAAAGTGAAACAAGGTAATTATACAAAATACAGTGGCTTTACTATGACAGTATGACACACAATGGATGCAGTTAACTATTTACTCGGAGAACTGAGGTTCTTACAACTTACAGTATCAAGATTACTGTCTGCTGGGATGTAACACCATGTAATTTTGTAAATGCGTGCCAAAGCTCAGCAGTGCCCCAATCTTCACAGTAGAAACCGAAGATGGATGCAATAATTTCCTCCAAAACACCGTATTTGAATTTAGCTTTATGGCATTAAATACTAAATCATTTCAAACTAACTAACTCCATGCAGCAGAGTCATTTGTGACATGCTAATAGTCGAGCAATTGCCCACATTATATGCAACCTCAAGGCTCATTACTGTTTTTAAAACTATCTATTCTGTGCATCAAGATTGTAATTAATGCAATCCCAATACATGCACATGTAATCTATAAACAGTATTACAGTTTATCCATACATATGTGCTGTCCTGTGTGTTTTGGCAGTTTGCCATCATCAGAGACAGAAATACAAGCATAATGTTAAAATAGAATCAAATATGTATAATGTGGGAATATAAACAATAGCAGCTATAGATTTAAAAGTATAAATATTATCCTGCTGATATACCAATAGTTAAACATTCTTTATAATTTTTTTATGTAAAAATAATATGTTATGAGTGGGTTAGACAGACATATGAAGATGTACAGACTGGTCATCTCACAGAATCTCTATCCCAACAGGAAATGAAGTGAGGCATTACCTTAATATCACTCACAGAAGCATCTTCCAACCTCCCACATATTGCCATTCCAGCACAATTCACCAGCATAAATATGGGACCAAGCTCTTCTTCGGCATCATGAAGCGCCTTCTCTATATCTTCATAATTGTCGCTAACGTCTACTGCAATTACAATCGCATGCTCAAAAATAAGAACAGCAACAGGGAAAAGCACTTCTCTGTATCACTGTTTTAACACGGGGGTGCACAAAACCCAGGCGCCCAGTTGCTCACACAACTAAGTTTTGGACCGCAGCACCCAGTATTTGTGGGTCCTTTGTGTGGAAGAGGTGTTTCAGTATCAGACACACTGATAATGAGTTCACTGAATATAAATTTGCAATCAGAATGTATAATAAACAAGACAACGATCTCATATACTGTACCTAACAAAATACATGTGATAAAGTATGTGAAAAAGTGCACTAACGGGATAGCTGAAAGGCATGTTAGTCCACCTCCAACTCAGTAAATGATATGTGAATGGAGAAGGCAACAGGAAGTATTAAAGAAGTCAGAAAAGAATAAACACTCTTCTTGCAACCACACTGCAAAGTGGCCTAACCTAGAAGCACAGGTGAAGAACTGGATAACAGACCACATAAACAATGGAATTTGTGTCAATAAAAATCATAATTTCTGAAGCAATAAGATGGATGGTCACAGACAGCATCATCAATTTTGCTGGGACAACTTCTTGGTGTTACAGATTTATAAAGAGGCATGAACTGTGAAACACACGACAGTTATGAAGTCTTACAAGAAATGAGGTCAGTAATGCCCTTGATGGTACTGAGAATGATGCAGAGCCTGAAAAAAGTGGAAGTTTAGTCTATAACAACAGTAATGATGAGTGTGATAGAAATGATGAAAATTTTGGGGAATTCTATGACGAGTAGAAAGCCCATACTGCACTGCCAGTTTGTTGAATATGTATTTGTGAATTTAACCTTCAAATATGTATAAAATATTTTCTGCCTGAATTTGCCTTCTGAAATCTTGGTGCATCTTATGGTCCAGAGAATAAAATATATGACAGACATATTGTTACTGTGTTACGTACATAAAACTCAGCTGCAACAACTGTCAATGTACAGTGCATATGACAAACTACCAAGTGAAACAAAGTTTGAAAATGTAAAATACATTACAATTTTGAAAATAAGAAAATGCAAAAGACTTAAACCATTGAAAGACTACAGCATGCAATATTTTCAATAAAAGCACAGAAAAGCAAGCATACACTTGGTGACTGGCCACAAATAGGAAACATGGCCACTGATACTACTACCACAGCCACTTACAAGAAATATACTGCACTTTCTGCTTTTCATGATGCAGACAGTGTCTTTTCACTTCAGAGACTGCACTTTCCAACTTCTTGACATCTCTCGCTATGAGGGTAACATCTGCACCCCTATGCGCAGCTTCAATAGCTACACACTTTCCGATACCACTGGAACCTCCAGTCACCTAACATTCATACACAAAACAATATTCTTTTAGTCAAGTTGTAAACAAGTGCAATGCAACTCTGCCCACAGCTCCCATAAACCAGGCAAAATGCTACTGCATTATTTAATGACACTGTTAGCATAACTGAGTGTAATATTCACAAGTTATACTCTTCACCTGACATTGCTGGAGTGGTTAAATCCATAACTTCTGAGACTTGTGGAACATGAAGAAAAGCAACAAAGGCATACAAATTTGGTTTGGGAAACCTGACAGCTTTCACTTAGACAGGAGGATAATATGAGAACAAACATCAGAGAAATTGGTCGTGGAGGTATCAAATGGACTGAACTGGCTCATCATAAAGTCCAGTGACACAGAAGGCCTTAGTAAGCTGTATGAACTGCCCATGCAACACCCTGTACTGTGTAATTCGTAGATTACGTGATGAAATTCATCAGCTACCGACATTACATGGCAAATAAGAAGACAGTGTCATTATGCGTAACGAATTTGGAAGTGCCAAGAGGAGGAAGTGATTGTGGCCATTCCATTGCTCAAGTAAAGTACTCTAAAACAAACTGCTTCCCCCTCTTCCCTCCCCTGCAGTGTTGCCATTCATAACCCCTGCATACTTAATTTTTATAAATTACTTTCAGTCCTTACACAAAACTTTAAGGGAATCATGGGTAAAATTGGTAATTACAGTACCTAACTCACCAATTCTTATAACACACCATGCATACACAATATGGCCCGTTTTGCCATCTTTGCAAAAAAATAAATCCTGTGAAACCTGAAATACGAAATGCACATTCACATGATGTTGGAACGTGGGAAACAAAAATTATTAATTAGTGTGTCCTTGATGTTGTTGTTAGGCTAAATAATTAGGATCTTCCTTTTCAAACATCACCTTCATGCAATATGAATGTTTCATAGAGTAATTTAATTCCATACCAGCTGAATTGTGTCTGCAGCTGCAGTGTTCCATACTTGCTTGAACCTGTACAACTCAGATTTGGTTACTGACCAATTTTCACAATAAATTACACAATACCAGCCCTCGGTGACAAGATACACGTTCAACTGTCACAAGAAACTGAACTGCCTCAGAAGAGTACCTTAACTTTAGCAGGTGCTGTACTGACAAGGGTGCTAAAGAAGAGGCTCATTCATTCATTCATTTTTGTTCAGCCCTTACATCAGTATACACTGACATATGATACAGCGAAGAGCAAATACAGGGCATAATGTGGAAATCGCACCTTAATCTGCAAACTGACCCTGTCATGTTTCTCAGTTGCTCCCATGCCTAATTCATACTTACGACACAGACTCATTAAATGTTCAGTCCCTATATCATTTATAAAGGGCAAAGCTGCAGTCTTGCAATTTCCTCTGGCCTCTTTTACTAAAAAATTTCACAAAATTTACATGAATACCATGCAAACTGACTTCCGTATACATGTTTCATTCTTTTGGCACTAATATTTTGCACCAGTTGTACGGTGATAATGAAAACAGCGTAGACAGCTCCACATTACTGCAGGGAACATTAATTTATTTTACTCACCACTACATGTTTATTTTCCAAGGACTCCATCCTGGGTCTCAACAGCAACCGTTTCCTTATTTCAATAACAGCACAGACGATGACAACAAAAACAATTATTTCGTACATTATATACTCTACATGGAAACAGTTACTTTTGTAAAAAAAAAAAATGTCTGTGGAGAGTGTCAACTCCGTAACTGCCTACAAACGCCAACACACTATTGCCTACACACTGTACTTTGGTACAGTTGTTGTGAGGCGTGTACAGTTGCGGTCCGTACTTGCGTTCCTTTTCCTTTTTTTCCTTCCTCTCGCCCCGTAACCCCTTTGCCGGGATCGCAACAACAGATGGCTCTGCCTAGCACGACTTGATCCAGACCTTACTTTTGATTAAAGATGCAACACCACACCATTTTGAGATTTACTTGCACCTGCTTTCAGTTTATCATCTTCGATTCTAAGCCCCTCGGCTAACTTTCAGGCCTTGCCACACTATCACCTCTCGCAAGGAAAAGGGTTTCATTTGTGAGTGCATGTTACAGATTCCGCAGACCTATATGGCATTCATTCAGTGAGTCGATATATATACACAAGTACTGACAATTATTTCTCACACAACACTTTCTGTAAAGTTGTTTTGGCCAAGAAAGAAATACGGTGTTGAAAAATCTTTATACTCAATTGGGCTCCGTGGAACTTAGCACGGATCTCAAGTGTTCTTCATATAACCATGAGGCTGGAAAACAGTTTCATCAGGCTCAGGTGCAAATGGTGTAGGAAAACTGTAAGGTTGAATACATACATATATTTATAAACAGAACATACTTGTTGTTCAGTTTTCCCGACCTTACATTATACTTAAAAACCATTTGAACACGTGATGTACACGTCGCTTCGCAGATACTGTTACGATACGGATCATCGGCGGCGTTGATGAGTCTCTCTTGTAAAATAGACGTTGGTGCAACAGATGAACCGCTTATCCGTGGGAAGTGGCTGCAGCTTTGTCACAGTAATTGATACTTACCAACAGATGGCAGTATGGTGACGATGCGAGACAAGTCGATATCACTGGGTGTTCCATCTGCGCGGAGGGCACATAGTATTAATCTGTGGATGGGTGCGTTTGATATGTTATGAGTTGTAATCCAGGGTGGCAGTAGCTGTGAGGGAGTCGGTTACGTGACGTATGTTGTGGTTGTAGTATTGTTGCTTTTTGTAGTTTGCAGTGGAAAGTCGTGCTGTTTGATTATGGGGAAACTGAATGTTACTATCCTACGATATTTAACGAAGGAAGATTTCAGAGTTTTGACAGCTGTAGGTAGAAATAGGATTAATATTATTTATGTAAATTTGCATAAATCAGGAATCAAAGACATGTTAGGTTATAGAAGCATGGTATGTGTAGTAGGACCAGAACTTTTATCGCAGACAAAACGAATGATAATGGCCTAGTAACACAGCCAAACCTCCAGCTTTTGGAAGTGACTCGTGGTTTTGCCTGTCGATGTTGGAGCGGTTTTACAAACTTTATCCGTGTCTGCTGTCTACCAGAAGACTTTCACTGTCATTGAAACAGTTACTAGTATTTGAAGGAATTTGGAAAGAAATTAAAACATTCCCAAAATCTAATATTATAGTTAAAGACATGTAGACAAACAAGAAATATACCTGCTGTGTCTCCTTTAACTTGCCTGTGGTGAGTGGAGAAGCACATTTCTGGGTCATTGTCTAGAATGTATGTCATTCTTCATATAAATATGTTCTGCACATTACATACAATATAAACACATATAATTATGTAATATTCCTGTCTGATGGTTACATACGAAGTTATTTATTTAGTTGTATGTTTTCAGTAACATTGCCCCTTTACAAGGTTCTGTTCTGATATTACAGTTATCTTTGTCATAAATTACCAGAGTTTTCAGAGATGTGCTAGAGGTATGTACACCTATCAGATTGGTAACTGATTACCGCTAATTTAATATAAATCTAATGTTACAAAATTGTAAATTAAGACTTAAGCACAGTGAAACTGCCATTTTAATGTATTTGGAAGGTACATTAAACTAGCAAAGTAACAATGTGAAGCACTGTACTTTTGTAAAGAATCCTCGTTTTAGAGTAGCTTGTTTAACTGACTGACTGACTAACTGCTAATGAAAATTAAAATACTAAAGCATTAAGCCTGATGTATGAGAAAGTGAATAGCGGGAACTGTGTGTTATGAAAGCCTTGAAACCAGTTCAAATTTATACTGAAAACAAGATTGTGCTGCCTTTATTGTATTCGTGCTGTATAAATAAAGATATTTTTCTGAGATTTGTGCTTATTGAAGTAATAAATCTGTAATTAATTCACCTTTTAATTGTTTATGTAGCTTTAAATAATTAAAATTTTGGAAATTTTACTGATGGGAACCTTGGCAAGTGGAAGCAGCAGTCTGTGTTATTTGTAACACTTGTTCTGGAAGTGTTTAAATCTTTGGATGTGCACATGTGTAACAGCTTTCCAAAATGCTATCTTTAAGTGTACCTTACATTTAAAAACTTGGGTTGTTACAGATTGAAATGGGCATGAAGAACCATGAGCTTGTGCCAGGACCTCTTGCAGCATCTGTAGCAAATCTGCGACATGGTGGCGTTCATAAACTTCTAAAGGAATTGTGTAAACATAGACTTCTTAGCTATGAACGTGGGAAACACTGTAAGTACCAAATACGATACAAACTGAATAGGGTCCCGTCTTACAACCAACAATTCTTTTATTAAATAGAAGTTAAAAGTATCAAAACATATAAAACGACCGGTTTCGGCACTAATGTGCCATCATCGGGTTTTTTTCACGTAACACAGTACCCAAGTTTACATTAGTAATTAGTTTACACTAGTAAGTTTACTAATGTAAACTTGGGTACTGTGTTACTTGAAAAAAACCCGATGATGGCACATTAGTGCCGAAACCGGTCGTTTTATATGTTTTTATACTTTTAACTTCTATTTAATAAAAGAATTGTTGGTTGTAAGACGGGACCCTATTCATTCGTATATTATACAAACCAACGGAGATGACTAACATCAAAGGATACAAACTAGTTATAGCTATCTGCTACAGTCAACATAGTTGTCTTTTATTTTATGGTCAACTTCAAAAATGCAAAATGTGCAGTTTTTTAAAGACAATGTTAATACTTTTGTATGTAATAATTCTCTTATTATGAAGGCTTTATTGTAAAACTCCCAATTATCTGTCAGTTTCTATTAACTGTCATGGTGGGGAGCCATTCTTTGTGCTAGGTGTAGGAGGAAACACGTGTTCATTATCACATGGTGTGTAGTGTGTAATTAAGATAGCATTTTTTTCAATCTAGACCTATTCTGTAATGTTCATGTATAAATACATATGTAATATAACAAAGAATTTTTTTATTATGCAGTGTGTAATTTTTTAAGCATTTTCTATCATCTGTTTTTTCTCCTGTTCATCGTTGCTTCGATCCTGACTCCTGACAGATAAATCATAGTTTTACTGTATTAAATTTGGTGCTGACTGAGAGGCAGTGTAATATAGATACAAAATTTTACGCTTAACATAAGAAGGTTTAACTTGTATAACTTGTACACAAAATGTGTCTCAGCAAGCAAATTTTTGTATTGCTTTTCTAAAGTTTCTTTCACAGTGGGAAGCTATCCTGTGCTTCATACAGTTTTGTGTACAAAAGGATGTACAAACCAGTTTTCTTTGTTATGCACTGTGTTTTTGTAATTTCATGCCTGGCACTGTAGAAGGTGTAGCTGCATCATATGATGAGATTGACTGACAGAGTAAATCAAAGTACAATCAAACTCAGTTGTAACATCTTGAAACGGAGTGAATATTTTGTGTCATTATAAATGATTGTTGTTATAACAAAAAGTGTAATGTTATGGTAAGGGGGAGGAATTAATTGGTACCACAGAATATCTGACACTATAGACGAGGTGTCATATAAACCAAAGTTGTTATAACTGGGTTCAGCTGTACACACAAGTCTAAAGACTTCTGCAGTAATACATGAACATAAAATATGGATTGCACTATACATTTGTGATTGGAATTTGTGTGTACTTTCTTTGCCCATACTGGTGTTCCTGTTGTACATTAATATGAACTTTGTTGTAGATGATGGTTACAGATTAACAAATTCTGGTTATGACTATTTGGCGCTGAAAACTCTGACATCAAGAAGTGTTGTATCTTCATTTGGAAACCAAATTGGTGTTGGGAAAGAATCAAATATATACACTGTTGCAAATGAAGAAGGTCAGCCACTTTGCTTAAAACTGCACAGGTAATGGAAAGTGATGTCAAATGACCATATGGTCCAGAATATCTTTGTCTAAATTCCATGTTCCAGCCGTATGATGTTTCTGTGTTACCTACATACCTTTCCTGCCACATTTTTATAACAGACTGTTTATGAAATGTTCAGTTTCAGAGCTGTTTAGTCTGTATTAGCAGTTTTTAAAATGACGATATCAGCTCGTTAGTAATTGTAAATTAGATTTCTGGTAATCCTGTGCCTCAGTATAGACATGTATGCATTCTGTGGCTAATCCCCCATCTCCTACCTGTTCAGACACGTCTACCAAGCAATCTGCAGAATCCACAGTTTTACCTTATCCAATGTTTCAAGCTTCCATCACTGCCTGTGCCTGCAGACACCAATCTGCTCTTGTTCATATGTGCCAGCAGCCATCAAAAGCAACATGGTTGCTCTGTCATGTCCTGTAGGCTGTGATAAAGAATAGGTGTGCAGTGCAAGGGAATATGTCTGTGTGTGTGTTTGTTTGTTTGTTTGTTTGTTTGTTTGTTTGTTTGTTTGTGTGCTTGCTTGTTTTTTGTTTGTTTGTTTGTTTGTTTGTTTGTGTGCTTGCTTGTTTTTTGTTTGTTTGTTTGTAAAGAACAAATGATAACAAGGATATGACTGGAGTTATCACACAGATAATAGTAACACACGGGAGTCAAGAATCCATCAGTGGCTATAGTTGCTGCATCTCACATGCTATGGAGGATGGCCTAAATATTCAGTGAATTTGATCTTAATGCCTTTTCTAGGCTTGGTCGTACATGTTTTCGAAATGTGAAAGAGAAACGTGACTACCATCAGCACCGACATGCTGCCTCATGGCTATACCTGTCTCGTATCTCAGCCACCAAGGAATTTGCGTACATGAAGGCTTTGCACGATCGTGGCTTCCCTGTTCCTAAACCCATTGATTTCAACAGACACTGTGTAGTGATGGAACTTATAGAAGGAAGACCATTGTAAGTATTTATTTGAATTGTCATCATGGACTTGCAGAAATGTGCCTTCTTGGTTTGTTCTTCATCAGTTCACTGTAACATGTACACAAATTTTGTTTTGTAGTAGCTGTAAAAATTATGGTAATAGAATGTGACTCCAGTTCTGCGACAGCACCATAAGGCATGAAAATGTAATAGCAGAACCCAGGACAGTGTTGTGTTACGTTACACCCATATATGCTGTATGGTTTCTCAACATTCTCACAATTCTGTAGTGCTTGATTTACTTGTGGTAACCAGTACCATAACTTGTAACTTATCATCTCTTTGTAGGACCCTATATATGCCACTTTAATTTTTCTGCTGTTAGTCTTCTGAAATGACAGTATCTTAGCATAAAAATTAATTTCACTATAAGTGTACACTCTAATTAACCTTTAATCGTGCGGGGTTGCTATTTAAATTTTAATGCGTGGTTTATCAAAAACATTATTTGAACAAAAAAAGATAAAATTATGAACTAAATGGCATTTTGTGGAAAATAAAACGTAGACAATGCAGCATGTCTTAAAAATGCAGTAAATTTCCTTGTTGCGTGCATATATAAAATTAATTTCTAGGGGTATTTTCCTGTGTGCATTCATGTATGCAAATATAGGTCTTTAAAAGGCTAATATACATAAGCTAAGGACCAGTACCTGCAGCAGCTTCAGTTTGTAGCGCTGGCTTCTGTGTGAAGGTCACAATTGGAACTAGATCCACTTTAAGGGATGTCAGAACATTTAAACTGTTTCAATTAGTAAGTCATTTTAAAAGACTGTTACTGCAGTTTACTTCGTAACACATTTCTTACTGCTGAAGAAGTAACATTAAGTTGTGAATTTTATTTTGTTGAGTCATCATTTGTCTTTTGTTTTCGTAGGTGTCAAGTGTATGAAGTTGCAGATGTGGAATCACTGTATGATGAGCTAATGGATTTAATTGTGAGGCTTGGGAACCATGGTGTGATACATGGAGATTTCAATGAATTCAACCTTATGATAACTAATGAAGGAAAACCAGTTATTATAGACTTTCCACAGATGATGTCTACTTCACATCCTAATGCTGAAATGTAAGTTGGATGTAATTTAACTTCCACAAAAACTGTACTTAACAGATGCATGAGCTTGGTCTTTAATGTTATTTGTATGTTAGCCCATATACTGATCTGAATGGGCTGTTGTTACTTCATGACCACAAACAAAATGACTGTGTAGGCATACAGAGTGGGTAGCTGAACATGAGGCTTTGTCATAGAATTTGAAAACCCACTCATAGCTGCATTGCTGCGAGTGACTGATAATGACACCTGCTGTTCACTTATCAGTCCTGACTTAAAAAAAGACACTCTGTACCTTTGCTACATGCCTGTGTGCATGATGTTCATTGTTGGTTAACATCCAGAGTTAGGTTGCATTTAATGTAACACCTCTTGATGCACTGTATGTTTGTGTTGTATTTTCTTCACTGTTTTTAAAGCAAATGCTAAAGCTTTAACTAAATAGTTTTCCTTTTGTATGCAGAGCTTTGGCCAGCACTTGCACAGCAATCAGTTTCAGCACTCACAGGTGTACAACCCCACACAAAGAATAATTATTATATTCAGAATTAATATTTTGGCTGTCTTGTGAGAAACATATGGAGTAACAGCCTCTATAATGATGACAGAGCCTTGGGCAGTGGTGGTTCAGCAACAGTTGCTCTACCATGTCCCGCATGCTTGCAGGAAGTACACAAACAACCACGCTACCAACCACTGAACCAAGATGGCAAATACACAGGGATATAAGCACCATATGTGCACAGTATAATCTTACACCTTCTACCTTCAGTATTTTCACTGTTATAGATGGTAAAGGTTGATACTCACAAGAAGACATCCAGTATGTCTGCTGATGTTTGGTAACAGACTAGTCACATATGCACTACCATGTGCTACTGTAGCTCCTTTCCAGTTTACGTTTAATATCTGCCTTGTCTTGTGTGTGGGTACTTAACCACATACACATATCTAGACCGGCTATAATACCAGTAATTATTTTGTTAAAAGGAAGAAGGAGCAAAGACAAGAAGAAGAAATTTGTTCAGTAACTTCTCCATTGATATTTGGTGTGGTCTTATATTATTGAAGAGAATATTTTTTATTTTTGAAGCATGATGTTTACATCAGTATTGAGGGCGAGAGACATACAGTGTGCTTTATCATAATTATTTTATTTCTAATTTGTGCCTACAATATCTTTAGTGTACCAGTGAGAAAATTAAGTTGAATTTTCTTGTAGTGAGGATAAATTTATTGGATGATCATGGTGGAGGGCTGTTAAACCTATTTCCATCCTCACACTTGAAAATCACCCTTTGTGAGCCATTCACCAAGTGCTTGTTTGGTGTATTTAAATCTATGTTGCATACCTCAAGACCATCTCTTCTATCTGCACGTGTGCTGAAAATGGATTCACATAACATATGTGCATCCCTGACTATAAATTAATAATTGGAAAAGCAAAATCTTGATTTGTTTAGCAGATGAATGCATTATTTTTAATATTGTTCCTTCTTTTTCCTAGGTTTTTTGACAGAGATGTAAACTGCATTCGTGATTTCTTCAAGAGGCGATTTGGATATGAAAGCAGCTTGCATCCAGTATTTGGTGATGTTATGTATGTAGCATTACAGCCTAATTCACACTGGCTTATGTTTGAATTTTTATTGATGCTTTCACGAGTTTCTTTTTCGGGGGGGGGGGGGGGGCCATGGATCCCAACAGTGAATGTGTGTATGTGACCATATTGGCATACAGTTTGGTATTTAAGAGATTAGGAGCTTCAGTGCCATTTGTTTAAAGGAAAGGCTGTTCATAACTCCTGTCTCAGAAAATATGTGCCATCGTTTGTTGTACATGTTTATGGTTTAAGGGGAGGAAGGAAGTATATCCTAAATGGACTAGTGCGGAGAAAATTGGTTTAGAAGAGACATGTGCATGTTAGTGAGAGCACCCTACAGAGTCAGAATTGTTAGGTCAATGCAATACAAACTGTAGAACTGTTGTTATGTGTAGATCAATTAATTTATTAAGTATAACTTTTATACACCTGCAATGTAAAGCTATCCCATTACAGGCCTGGACAGGCCCTTAGGGCATCAGGGGGTTGAAGCTCCCAGACTTTCTACACAGTCAGCA
Organism: Coptotermes formosanus; assembly: GCA_013340265.1. NCBI lineage: Eukaryota > Metazoa > Arthropoda > Insecta > Blattodea > Rhinotermitidae > Coptotermes > Coptotermes formosanus. The sequence goes on along the minus strand of BLKM01000341.1, from coordinate 1,269,039 downwards.
CATGAAGGCGATAAGGTTGTCAGCCCTACACACCAGCCACCATTACCCCTTGGGAGACATCCGTGTTACTCATTTCTGTTAGAGGCTGAGTTGACCCCAGGGCCATAGTGCAGCCACAAGGATTAAGTCAATGAAAAATCCCAGTGACTTGATTGGGAATCAAACCCACAACCTTCCGGCTTGTAGCACATCTCAACGAACTGCGCCACCGCATACCCTCACACCTGCATTCTACTCATAGAAAATCACCTGTCTTTCAGATACCTTGTTAAAGAACAAACTGTTTGTAGCTTACTGGGTTGGATTATCTTTAAACCGACATGAACACTTTATGAGTACAGTGGACTCTCAGTTGTTGGGGGTTATGGTGGGGAGGGGGCAGCACAGATAAGTGATAAACACAGATAATCCAAAATACAGTGAAACTGGCTTAAGATGTCCTCAGTTAAGAAAATTTCCCACCTAAGAAGTCAGGATAAAAAGCACCAAAATTCTCCCATGTGATTAACATTCCAGGTTACCCTTTTAATACATCCCCGCATAAGAAGATTTCCCACCTAAGAAGTAACAAATTTCATGACAAAACAGTTTTTTTACCTGTTTAACACATTTTCTGTTTCAAATCTTAAGGAATTTCCCCAAGTTTCCATTTGTTCTGTTTCCAAAATGCAGCATACAAATGGCATGTGGTCAAGGTCACTTCCGCCACGTTTCACACAGCAGAATGACACAACCTCACAGTTGTTGGGGAGGTGTCATATTTCTTCCACAATGCACAGACTGCAGTGAGTCACTCCCCACAACTCAGTCTCTTGTCACGACAACCGAAAAACTGTATCGGGTTGCCGGAAGCCGATCCTAGCTGTTTCGTGACCTGCATCAGCCTGCATTTGGCAATGTTTTGCCCCTTCAACAGCCTGGGAGTTGGTGTACACTAAGGCAGCCAGTAACAGTTGAAGAAGTTTAGGCGCATGCTGGCTGGAGTCACATGTTGCTGGCGGACAGCGGTTTGACGGGAGATAAGTGGGTGATCGATTGCGACAGCTTGTTTAAATGTAATTTATCAGTGGTAATATAAATGCGTCGTTGTGATGTGTGATTGTCAAACATGTGTGGTGACTGTGTGCAGATAAGTTACATCAGCAATTCCAGAAAACAAATTCAAGACACTGCAGAGTTATTGAAAGTAACTGGAATTACTGACCACCCCTTATGGTATACCTAAAAGCAAACCTATGGAATCTGAAGATGTATACTGCAACTGTTTTTGAAAAAAGAGCAACAACCCATGCTTGAAAAATATTTCAAGGGAAGGTACACATCTGGAATGAAATGTGAACTTGTGAATGAAAAGTCAGTAACACTATAGGTAAAGGTGTAAATAAAACTGTGAATGAAAGGTTACAGACAAAATGGTTGAATGGTCAGAGACAATTGAGAGTGTGTTAAGACAGCTGCAAATTGTGCAAGTTCAGCATACATATGTAATAAGTTCACAAAAAAATTTAAAAAATAGAACTTTTCGGTCCTACCCTTTTAAGAAACTTCTGGCTTAAAGAGTAGGATTTTCTTGGAATTTTCAAAAACGTCGTAACAGGGTTTCACTGTATATACTTTATTGAGCCATGAACAAAATATTAAAACCACAATTAATTTATTATATACATAATACATACACAGCTTACACATAGATGCATATTGTTTATGTAAATAGTCCCTGATTTTTGTTTGTATTGAAGATTTTGTTCTATCATTTGGCACTAAATCATGTTACTTCCCATCTTCATAATAAGTCACTACCAACTTACAGTCGTGCTTGGATAAGCAGCAAACCAGATAATCCACGCACAGATAATTGAGAGCATATGGTATATCCACAAAGTGCTCCATTACAATTTGACTGCTATTTTTCACAAAGCTGTGTTAGCTTGTACCTCGTGTCACTAGCACAATTATGATCTGTTTTCAGCAGTAAGCTTTAGAAATGCCAGATAGCTGCATATTAAGGGCTTAAGAAATGATCTTTGACTTTAAAATTGAAGTCTGCATGCAGAGGGTTAATACATTAAAGGAACAGAATTTTACTATACTAAGTTTTGCTTGTAACTAGCATGAGCCTTAATTTATTCAGATGTGTTATTAAAATTATTAAAATTAAAGTTAATATTAATAAATTATGTTATTTATGTTTTAGGAGGGAAGATGATTTGGATGTGGAAGTATCAGCCAGTGGATTTACTCGCCAAATGGATAAAGATCTCTGTATTGAAATGGGAATTGAAAAGGATGATGACAGTGATAATGAAAGTGAAGAAGTGGCAAGGGAATTAGAGGCAAGAACTGAAAGTTCAGAAGTTGAAGAATTGAGAAAGGAAGTAGAAGATGTGTTAAATGAATTTCACTGTGAAGTCTCAAATAATGGAGTACCTGGCATCAATGGTAATTCAGTGTCTGACACAGACAGACTGTCCAAAGCTACAGCTGCAACACAGAGTGACTCTGTCAATAGTGAGACATTGCAGGATGAAGAAATGTGTGAGACCAAACAACATTTGGCTAGCAGGATTCGCTTTTATAGCCATACTTGTAGTGTTCACAGCACCTCCACAGCAGCCACTATAGCTCCAGAAGAGATTCGTAGCCGTGTAAAAAAGTCTTTAGAACGACGTGAGAAAGCTGCCCAAAAAAAGAGAATTACAGTGAAGGGAGAAGCCAGTGCAGTGACACGATCACGAAGAGAGAATATGGATACCATTAAACAGTGTGATGGCATCTGGAGTTGGGAGTGAAAAAAATTATATGACAATCGTTTATTGTCTTCCTCTTCCATAATTCAGACAGACATGGTTTGGGAAAGTGATGCACTGAAATGCTGCGCATCCATGGTGCGTATTAACAGTGGGTAACAGCAGTGATTGAATTGTACAGCACTGGGAATTGATTGCTTTACAGAAAATTACACCATTTCTTTAAATACCTATTAGACTTGTCTGTTTATTATAGACCAAAGAAACTCCACATCTGAAACACTTAGTAAGAGTATATTTTTCACTGAGTAAAGATGGCCAGAATACAAGCTGAGTGTAAGTTAAGAAATTATGGAGACTGACTTCTCTGTCCCTGGATTTCACTTGGCAACATAATTTTATTTCATAAATTTTGTACAGGCACACAACAGCAGTGCCTTTGTATTAAGATTCTAGCTCAATAGAGGTGTTCCATAGCTGTAATTTTTTACAAAAGTAATTTATCTTATAAAAGAATGATTTGTTTGTGAAGAGTATGTAGGACTTGACGGCAAAAACTTTTTGTGTTGATAGATGATAACAGAGGTGTAGGAGAATGTAAAGGCGATGGAAACTGGGTTTCATAACAGATCCTGCCCCCCACGCGCTGTCACGCCCACAGACGCGTGCACGCACATACATACACACAGACGCCAAGAAGACAAATGTGGTGCTGGAAATAAGTATATCTCCTTATAAAATCCCCAGTTCCTAAGCTGTAGCATCAAAACAAAATTGTAATTATTCTTTCACATCTTTCCTGCTCTTTTATAAAATCATCTTTAATGCATATTTACAAAATCGTGCTTTAAGTTGTGTCCTTGATGTGTTTTTGTCTCATTTACGAACCGTAACCATAAGAAAACATGCTATAATTTCCACTGGACAAGTGGCAGTCCAGGTCATTCATTCTACTGCCCCACCCATGTTATAACTCATATTCTTTACCATAACAGTTGATGCCCACCTGGCTGTTGTCCCCTGACTAGGCTTTTCACATCAGGAAATTTGGTACAGCTGCTTCACTGTACCCTCACTTATCAGTACAATTTCAATCTTGTTTAACCTTGTTAAAGACCTACATTTGCAGGCCACAAAGGAAAATGCCCCTGCTAACTAACTAACTAACTACATGGAGCAGAGCCCTTCCTGAGATGGTAACAGGTCCTCAACTAGTCAAGAAATTCCCTGTGTTTTATGGAACCCAGAGGTTCATTACTGCATTCACAAGTGCCCATCATTTGTTCCTGTCCTCAGCCACACCAATCCAGTCCATGCCATGCCATTCCACTTCTTGAAGATCCATTTTAATATCTTGCCACCAAAACCCTGTGTGCCTTTCTGCTGTCTCTCATATGCAGAAGACCACCCCAAGAAATTCATTTTATATATTTAGGCCACAAGGAAATTTACTGCTTTTTTAAGACATGGTGCAAAAATCTGTTTCATTTTCCACAAAATGAGATTTCATAATTTTATATATGTCTTGAAGCTTTCATGGCAGGAAAATCCAATAAAATCTTCTTCGGCAATCAGTCGCATTAAAGTGTAGAATTCTTCCACTGTTTCTGAGACTGACTCTGTCCCCATCTTCAGGGTGCTGCTGATCACTCACAAATGGAAGAATTCTACACTTTAGCATGGCTGGTTGCCTGAGAAGATCATAATTTTATTTCTTCTGTTCAAGTAATACTTTTTTATAGACCATGCAGTAAATTTAAGTACCCACTCTGGTAGGATAAAAGTGAAAACTCGTAGTGTTTCTGTGTTTGTGATGTCTTCTGTAGGAAAGACAGTTCATACAAGACAGTGTGAGGATCCAGCTTAGTGCTTAGTTGTCAACCTTTGCACTGTGTAATGCATCAAATATCCCACCTGGGACAGACACTGAAGATGCAGGTACCCAACCCAGCACCCACAGCCAACATCAATAAGGTTACTAGAGCCACCACACTCTCCTTGGCAATTCTCCTGGAACAGTAGTAGCATACTGTAATTATAATTAAATATAGGTACAGTATGTTGAGCCTTTTGCGATCCTGGTGGCTGTGCAGTCTAAGGTGTAGGTCTGCGGCCATTCACTTGCTGGGATTGTGGGTTCGAATCCCACTGGGGGCATGGATGTTCATCTCGTGTGTGTTTTGTGTTGTGTAGGTAGAGGCCTCTGTGACGAGATGATCACTCATTCAAAGGATTCCTACTGAGTGTGTGTCTAATTGTGTGTGATCTAGAAACCTCAACAGTGAGGCAGCCTAGGCCAGAATTGGGCGGTTATGCCACAGAGAAAACAAGAAATCTTGAACCTTTAGCTAGGACGCTAATGGACGTTGTGCCTCCACTGGTACGTGTCACTAATAAAATGATGATCCGACTTGAAGGTATAAAGGGGGTGGACCAATAAGTGATTGGTCATTCTGCTGGAGGAGATGGGTGTCAGTATTGCACATAAAGTGTAAGCCAGATCTGCATGAGTATACTATTACAAATTCATGAATAACAAATGCAAACTACCACGTCTGTTTGATAACCTACAAAGAACCTGGCAACTAGTATGGCTAAGCCAGGAAGATGTACTGCTTTAATAGCAGAGCATGTTGAGTTTACTGGGCAAAGAATCATTGATCTCACCATTGTAACACTGCATGGACAATCTTTGTACTAAGCTTGTGGTAACAGTCAAAAGTCTTGCAGGTGAATGTAACAGCAGTGGCCACCAGCTTGCAGGCCCTGTTGGCAGTGCCAGAGAGGACAGGATGGCATGGGCAGTCTTGGGAGCAGACTGGATGCCTGGTCCAGATTGAGGCCCAAAATCAACTTTCAAGACGTACAAGCTGTCCAAAGAGGTACAACAGGTGGCTGATCTCATGACACCCCGCCACAGTTTACGTGATGCTCAAAGAGCACGGTAGGCCACTGTGCATAGATCACCCACAGTGCTACACTGCATGTGCCTACCCTTGCTCTGCATAGAAATAACCAAAGGTTGATCAGCGACCATTGGTTATGACTCTCGAGGTGGTGGCAAGTTCTGGGATATTGGCTGAGAATTGTGGATTAGTTTCAACCCTTGACAAGAAGTACAGCTTTGACATGGTGGAATCTGTAAGTATGTATATTACAGTCTTCCACAGTAGAAACATATCTCGTTACTAGTGTGACATGTTGCCAGTTGAGAGGTTGTGCAGTAATATTGTTATGAATGCAATGACTAAGTTACGTAAATGATAAGTTCTTTTTCTGTCTGTCCCTCTCTCTCTCTCCCCCTCCCGCCCCCATCTCTTTCATGCAGATACTGTTATCAAGTTTATTTTTATGAACTGTACCAAGAGGGCACAGACAGAAGCATAAGTATGTGTTCAAGTTTTTGGCCTTGACTGACATCTCTTTGATACTTATTCTGCTTATAATAGATCCACTAATTTTAAACTATTTCAGTGGAATTTAGATATTATATGAAAACAATCCTTTGTTATTGGTGCATATTCTAGCTTTTTTATTTCTCTTTCTGCATGTAACCTACAACAAACCACCAAACTGATTTTATTAAATTTGGTATTGGGAACTTAGTAAAGTTTTTGACCAATTCCAGTTTGGTTAAAATCAGATAAAAATAAGGGACATTGTACATGAAGACCTACCTACATCTGTGTGTACGTGTGGAGTGTAGCTAAATATCAGACTGAAAAATATTTCAGTAGAAATTTGTTGGTAAAAATTAAACAAATGTTATATCCGCTACAATTCCACTATAAATTCTGCAGTTTTTTACGTGATGAAAAAATTGAGGGAGTGCACTGTAATTGGTACGCTATACATAAATATTCTGACACAATGGTAATAATGTCCGATTTAGAGCTTGCAAATATGTGTGTCGTCTTGGCACTATGTAAAAGATAGAATATCTTTGCTTGACCTGGATTTTAATCCCAATTTCTCAGTCAAGCAGCCTGTGGTCTAATCATGACTGATTGAAATTCTAATTCTGTGCAGAAGATGATAATTCTTTCTTCACATTAAACGTTAATGAAAATTAAATATGTAAGTTAACTGTATGTACTCAAAGGAGCATAAGGTTTCAAACTGGAAGATGCAAACTATGTCACCAAAATTTTTTATTCTTTAAATTTATTAATGTGTAACTTGATCAAACTGCAATTCTGGATATGATTCTGCCTGCTTTCTTTTGAAAGTATTCATCGTCTGGGTTAGAGGGATGTTCTGAATCTTGACATACGACTTACTATTGTGAATCAAAAACAATAATTCATAGCACTATTCGGTCTGAAGTAAACGTGTACAAGAATTTGCAATAAATTTCATATACATGTCTGTGGAAGCTGGAGAAGACTGCGTATGAGGAACTTCATGATTTGTACTGCTTACCAGATGCTCAGGTGAGCAAATCGGGATCATGTGGCATGTATGCAGGAGAAGAGAAATGCCCACAGGATTCTGCTGCAGAAGCCTGAAGGAAAGAGACCACTTCGATGTCTGGGCACAGATGGAAGGGTAATGTTAAAATTGCTCCTAAAGAAACAGGTTTTGAGGTCATGGACTGGATTTACAGTGCTCCAGATATGGACAAGTGGCAGGCTCTGGTGAACATGGTAATGAACCTTCTAACTAACTCCATGGAGCAGAGTCCTTGAAAAGCTAACAGGTCCACAGGTAGTCAAGAAACTCCCCGCATTTTGTGGAACCCGAAAGTTCATTACCACATTTACAAGAGCCAGCCACCTGTCCCTATCCTGAGCCAGCTCAATCCACTCCATTCCGCCCTATCCCATGTCTTGAAGATCCATTTTTATATTATCCTCCCATCTACACCTGGGTCTCCCAAGTGGTCTCCTTCCCTCAGGTCTTCCTACCAAAAGCCTGTATGCACTTCTCCCCTCCCCCATATGTGCCAGATGCCCGCCCATCTCATTCTTTTCGATTTGATCACCCGGACTATGTTCAGCGATGAGTACAGATCTGGTAATGAATGTTCAGGCTCCATAAAATGCAGCTTGCAAGTCACTAGCTGTGAAACTGCTAGCTTGTAAGGGAGATTCTGCTGCATGGAGTTAGTTATTGATGGGCGGATAACAATTTCTTTGAATCAGATTACAGCAAAAGCATCTCATCGTCATCACAACCACAATCATCTTCACTGTTATTACCATTTCGCCAGATAAGGATACGACTGAAGCAGTGTTTGTACAATCTTACTGCGTATTGTGTCCTTCACTGATAAACTCACAGATTGGCTTATCAACGTGCTTATTATTATATTTGATTTGTGTATTTATGGATCACTTATGAGTACATCTAAACAGCAAATTAAGAAGTTTCAACTAATGAGATACGAAGCAGATCATCGTGTGTTGAACTGTGATACAATATTCAGAATGAAGTCTTGACTGAATTGGCTGAGACATCTTAGGCACATGCAAGAACATTCAGCAGGAACCAAAGAGGTCAACTTGGGCCATGTGATTATATTAAAAGACGCCATGTGTGTTACTGAACTTATTTCGCTTACACAAAACAAGAGTATTACTGAAACATTCAAGAAAGATGATGATGATGATGATGATGATGATGATGATGATGATGATGATGATGATGATGATGATGATGATGATGATGATGATGATGATGATGATGATGCAAGCTATTGGTAATGTTTGGCAACACTCAGTAGCTTGTTTAGATTATTTTATAGCGCTTTTTGAACTTCCTTCGTTTTATAGCGCTTAATGGAAGGGGAAGACTTTGACGTGTGATAAGGAGATAAAGGATTAATGAGGAGGAAATTGGCTGTGCAGTGTCGCCTGTAGAGACTGAAGAGAACCCCGAAAATTCTTCGTCGCGACAGACAGTATCTGGGCAAAGATTCGAAGCCGGTACCTCAAAAATATGTCTTGAGCTTTACGATTACATTAGACAGCTCGGTGGTAGGTCCCTCGTATGGGAATACTGCTATTGTAACATATCACTAAGATATGATTTCGCAAGTATTTGTCTAGCCCCTGGACTCGGGAAGCAGCTGAAGTAATGTCTTACAAGAACGTATTTTCCGATTTTGAGTCAGTTGATCCCACACGAAAGGGAAGAGGCGTACGCTTAGGTGGAATCATATTGAAATCAGTAGCATAATTAAGGCACCCACAGCCCTTCGGCCCGGCAGGCCCCCAGACTTGCAAAACACCAACTTTTTTTTTTTAGTTTCGGACTGGATTCCCTTCTGACAGAATGCAGTATTCTGACAGATCTGAAAGTAACCTCGCTAACAAATATACGGGGTTCCTGTACTATTATCGAGTCGCGGTGGGACTTCGACAGGTTATCTGGGCCACTGGTTAAAATTAATCTTACAGAACAAATAATGTTGGTGTTAGCTGAATTCATATGACACAGTGGTGGGCTGTTTTGGAACAGTAGTTGGCATGGTGAGTTATTGTGCGCATCTGAAGAAGGAATGCACTGCTTTGGAGCTGTTAAGTTAAATATACTGATACGAATAGCTTTGAGCAGACTTGACAAACAAGATGTTAAATGTATTTGAATACATTATTATCACGTCCAGAAGTGGCCAAGAACTCACGGCATCACCGCTTGAGTAACTTTTGACATCTTATATAACGTGGCGTGTTTATTTTATACCCCTATATCGTTGGAAATTGTCTGTTGCTTAAGCTATATTTAATACATACGACGTTTCGGGAGTTGGCTCTGCTTCTGTCTCGATTTTCTCATGTTGCATCACTTCCCTTTACACTCCTTTGTCTTCATCCGTGCAGAAACCTAACCATTATTCACGACTGTGTGTGAGAACGGGAGCAAAGACCACGCTGGCCGACGCCTCTGAAGTTTCACAACAGGCGGCGAGGCCGTGTTGCAACAAAGCGAATCGCTGTCTGAGCAACACCAGAGAAAAGTTCAGTGCATTTCACGGTATTCATATTCATCGCATGTAGCCCACATAATGACAAATTCAAGAAACGGATATTTCTTTTCAGTTTTTTAGTTTATAGAATTTGTGATTGGTGGTCAGTGGACAGGGCTTGACATCCCAGGCGACTTGAATCAACACGCAAAAACGTCTTCTTTACATTATTGTTAACCGTCCCAATATACAAGGTCCTTAATTTACGTTAACGTATCGTTAATCATCTTACAGGCCATTTTGCATGGCGGAAGGCAGCGCATCAACGGCTGCTATTCCAGTTTGCCGGGATCTGGGTCCACGCGTTGTAGTGCAGTATTTCAGTGTGCAATAGTTAATATTAGGTTCTAGTCGCATGTCCCACAAGAAAAAATCGATCCCACAAGTTTAGTTCAATTAACAAGAAGGTCGCAAGCCCCTGTTTTATATTCGGTTACCAAAAATTTTTCCAAAACAAGAAATAGAGTTGTTTGTAGTGTCAGAGTGTAAGGTGTCGGCGTGAACTTATGATCCGGGGGAAAAAAAGAGCACAATAATCCTAGCACACTACGCACCAACTTTAACGGCATGTACGGCTGCGTCGTGGATTAACCCTTTAAAGACGAAGCGTATCTGTTTTATATACGGACTCAGTGCGTACCGCGCTGTAAACACTCTCCACTTCGGCTATAAAAACCAGTCTCTTAATGTTTTATAAGGCAAAAGTTGCTGTTTGTTCTGAGATCCGTACAAAACACACAAACGCAATGTGGGCACCACGTAGAATTTTTTAATGTTAAACCTGGTCGTATGTAAAGTTACCGCTAGGCTTTAAAAGGTTAACATAGGATTTTCTGCGAATCAGTACCTCCTATTTTTCCAGATCACGTGTCCACTGAGATGAAACGAAACGTCGCTAAACACGAGTGTGGGGTGTGTTTCTCCATTATGCGACCGATAACTGGACATCGACGCCTGTGTCAAAATATGCCAGCCTCGGTTTTGTCCGATAGAGCAGCTGGCGGGAAGTGACCAATGATACTGGCCAGCAAAACTGAGGGCCATATGAAGGTTTGTGAGTGAAGTCACACCCGGGTTATGTTCAAACTTCCACACTACAATTATTTTGGTCACAGTACTAAAAATGCATACATGATTTATCAAAATTATATTTACCAATTTAAGTGCAAAGTAAAACTTGCGACGCAGATGAAAGTCGCCCGTGGTATACGATTTGAATACCATCGCTGGAGGCAAATCATGTTTTCGTGTTCTAATTCCTAATTCAAAGTAATCTTTATTTTGTACACCGCATAGGCAAGGCACGTGGTTTGACCCTTTCAAGACAGAGACTGACCTGTATTATATTTAAAGATTCAGTTTGTACCGCGCAGTAAACACCCCCCGTCTCAGTTGTAAAATCAGTCATTTAATTTTGTATATGGAATTAATCGCTATTTGTCATGATATCCATACATAACACAAAAATACGCTCTGTGGGCAGAATGTGGACTTTCTGGATGCTAAAATTCCTAGTACATATTGTAACCACTTGACTTTAAAGGCCAAACAATAGAACAGCAGTCAGGAATTAACGAAAGGTCAAGGGCAAACACTGGATGAGATGTGTTACAAGGTCATGAAACAGACTCAAACAGTAGCGCTAATTTTTGTACAAACACCTTCATCTGTTGTTTCATGTTCTCTTGAATGTACATGAAACTAAACTTACATAATTGGAATTGCCACGTTAGAAAATGTCGAACTGAATCACGCATGCGCAGAACCAGTCTTTTCGGGTTTATAACATCATATTGTGTTGCGTATGCAGCCAGTGTGGTTCTTGTCAGCAGGTAGCGTGGCTTCTTTGCGCAGGATTGTAAATATTGACTTCGAAACATGGCTACAGACAATCTAACCGCAGTGTTGTATAAAGTGAATGATCTAAGACTCGTAAGTTATTCGTACTAAGTCTGTTGAATTGTGAAAGTGATGATAAAAGTTCCTCATATGTTACGGCTGTTTAGAGCCTTGTCGACATTTTCCCAGCTGGGAGTGTACAAACATGTGTTACCGCCATTACTACTCGTGTATGATTATTGCCAGCATAACAAAATGTGGCATATGACAAGAAATGCAACAAAAATTAATGTATTATTAACAGTACTTAGTATGACGCGGGGCTTATTCTTTATATTTGCAGTAATTTTTAAATATTTCAAATTGGTTTGTTTTTATGTTAAGAGTTAGTAGATGTTTTTCACCTATCAAAGAAGTCTGTTACGTGGGAATTTGTAATATTATGCCATAAATATTAAAGAAAACAAATCTGACCACCATGAATAAACACTACGTTTTAAAATTATCCAAATTATAAACTTGTAATGTCTTAGTCTAAGTAGTTTCTAAACTGAAATAAATTTTCACAATGTTATAAAATGTCGTATGTATCATACAGTGTCTACACTCATTTCATGTAGTACCAAAATCAGCCATTAAGAAAATATACGTTGTTACTTCTGTGGGATTTCAAAAATTATCTCCGATTACATTCAAACGTAAGGTATTTGGCGCGATCACAACGAAATCTCCCTATTGGCTGTGTGCGTGTCTACCGGCGTGTAACAAGTCGAGAACCACCGAAGGGACTTTCATGAAGTTTTATATTTGGGAGTTTTATTAAAATTGTTTTACCACTTTGGTCTTTGGGTGAAAATCTAATGAAAACAGAGGACGCTACATAAAGACAACATGCATTTTTTTCTCGCCTCCCGAACTGACTCCCAAAACGTTTATCGGAGTGGAGAAGTTGTAGAGAATACTGAAACATGTACTTTACATTCAGTAAAATTTCCTACTATTGAAGGAGAGTGAAGGACCCGAAATTTCCAGCTATGAGTAATTTCCGAAGTTGTTTGCAACGGTAAAAAATGTTCTTAAAAACGCGCGAAGGTGATTAAAGTCTATTATTTCAACAATAATTAAACGAATCCTCCGGCTCCAGTTTTAGGACTACGCTTGTGTAATGCACGTATATTCAAGTAAAATACAATTGATCATACAGCTGGTAAAGCTTGTATTTCTATTGAATTTTAATTTGGTTTTTTCGCGGATGAGAGCACGAAAACTTAACGTCACGCGTAAATTTTCTAACTTCTTCATTTGTGCTTCTGCAATATATAACGCACCTACAGCACTGAATCTGGCTACTTTCCTTCGCTGCATTTTTTTTTGTTCCTCTCTCCTTTCGTATTTAGAATTTGTCATTCGTTCGATATCGGCGATACAGAGTATATTGAACTTAAAAGAGAAGAAATGTATCAGTTTAAGCCCTCTGTGTTATGACGCTTTGTCGTTGGAGGAGTAGCACCCGACGTTTCGTTAGACCGTACTATCTTCGAAACGTCGGATACTACCAAGAAATCTGCACACCGTCATATTCCAGCAGTCTTGAATATTCAACGAAACCGCTGTGAGAACCTTATATCTTGCGATAAATAGCTGGTGTATTACAGCAAATAGGTAATTACGAATCCTGTATCTTTCGAAGTGGTTTGCAAAGACGAGTGACAGAAATAAACAGTTTATGCACATGTTTAAAATTAACGTCTTAAAATAATTGTTCTTCGGTCATCAGATGAGTGTTTGCCTCCTGATTTTTGTCACGGTCGGAATTAAGTCTAGGACAGACGTACAGCAGCTCAGAGCTTAACATCCGTAAGTACTCGTAACCGAAAGTATAAAATCCTATCGGAGATCGAAGCCTGATCGGATCAGGAGATTATCTCATCTACAGACGTCCAGAGGGGCTCTGGGGCCCACCCTGTCTCTACTCCGGTGGGTACCGGGGTTCTTTCCCGAGGTCAAAGCGGTCGGAGCGTGACGTTGGCCATTCACCTCCATAGTGCCGAGGATGAGACTGATTACAGCTGTACCTCTTCTACACCTCTTTGCCTTTATAGCTTGTAATGGACAGCGCTGCTCTTCGCTGAAATTTATACCATCATCAGTTTAAAACGCATCCGATCTTATGCCTTCTGAAAGCTTAACCTTTTAAAGCCTAGCGGTAACTTTACATACGACCAGGTTTAACATTAAAAAATTCTACGTAGTGCCCACATTGCGTTTATGTGTTTTGTACGGATCTCAGAACAAACAGCAACTTTTGCCTTATAAAACATTAAGAGATTGGTTTTTACTGCGCGGTACGCACTGAGTGCTTGTATAAAACAGAGACGCTTCGTCTTTGAAGGATTAATGAGTGTGACGTAGAAGAACGTAATGAATCTGTTACGTTTCGGAATTTTTGGCCTATGTGTATCGTATTTATCTTCTACAGAAACTGTAATTATTTTTGGGTTGTGTTTTGCAGGAACAGCGACCAATTCCTGAACCAGATGACGACCGTAAGTTTTAACACAAAATAACTGTTGTTTCTTATTATAATTTTTTTCCCGTAACCATGATGTCCTTTACATAAATTCTAAAAGGTTTTGACGATTGTGTATAATATTGTGTGCTGATGGGTTTATGGACTTTATCCATCGTCCGAAGAGTAAAATATTAAAAATATTGAAAATTAAAATCACAAATGTTTCGGAAGCTGGCTCTGCTTCCGTCCTCAGGTGAATGGAGGGGGAGAAGAGAAGAACACCTATTCTGTTGGGCCCCTTAAACAGAGCTAGTGATGTTCCAGTGAGCTAGCAGACAGAGCTAGCAGGTCCAGTGATGGAGGCTAGCTCTGTCAAAGGGGCCCAACAGCATAGGCGTTCTTCTCTTCTCCGCTTCCATTCACCTGAGGACGGAAGCAGAGCCAGCTTGCGAAACGTTGTGATTTTAATTCTTTAATATTTTTAATATTTTACTCTTCGGACGTTCGATAAAGTCCATAAACCCATCACCACACAACATAATATCGTTGTGTCATCATCGACAGTAAGAGAAGTATTATCGTGACTTGTAGATGTGCTTCCTCAGACTATCCTGAAACCTTGTAAACACTTTGTGCTTATCTGTCAACTGCACGACTTTCATGTACGCCCTCAATTCTAGTCACGGTATCGTTGGTAATGACCTGCCGGTTACGATCAGAGGCGTCTGGTGTTTTGACAAGCTGGCTGATTATCAGCTTCTTAAGAAGTGCTCTGTTGTGTGAAATTACTTTGATTGATTGATTGATTGACTGATTGATTGTTTGATGAGCGTGTAGAGGAGTAGAAAGAAATATGATGGATTGGTGGGTAGATGGTTAGAAAAATAGATGATTGGGTGGATGTACGAGTGAATAGATGTTCACCTAATGGTAGTAGGTGTTTATTTTGCTAGTTTTATTTGTTACAACAAATGTGGAAATACTGAACAAAGAAAGAAATGTGTGTTAATGTTATGCATTCCGTGCAATATCATTGTTTATATTTGTGTGCACGTTATTTGTTTTATAACATGAAATCAAATCCATATTTATATGTACTTCGTGATAGATATGATAACCTTATTTAAGTAGACACTTAAAAATGTTGAATAGCTATCTTAACTACTCATCTACAACCGATAAAACCCCGTAACTCTGTGTGTGAGGATGCTTGTTATGGTGTCACCTTTGCACGCCAGTGTGGTCTTATTGTCAAACGTAGGAAGCAAGCAGTAATATTTTAGAGATCATTCAGAATTGTTTTTAACTAAACAAAATGAAATTACTGGCCTGAAGTTGCCTACGGGCTGTTGGTTGGGTACTGCTCTTCAAGTCTTGCAGAAACCATTCGCAACATGGCATGTACTCCTACGTGCTGGAGGGCAACGACCTTATATATACATTTGTTACGATTTCAAATTTTAACCGCGTTTTAAAAATAAGCATTAGCTATTGATTGATAAAAGTATTAGCTTGTAGCGAATTTCAGTGCAGTAATGTTCGGGTATAGCCTATATCGAATGTAATTATGAGACCATCCATGGGAAAATTACTTGTTAATGTGTCCCATTAGTTATTCTCGACCTTATATTGGCGCGGTCTCTGTCCGTGTTTAACATCGGCTGTCGGGTTTCAGCCGTATTGCGTGTCGTATTGCTAGCTTTCTTGTTTAGGGACTTCGGTTCATCGGAGTAGGGCCCATCCCCCATCCCAACTAGTATAACCATCATCCATTAACTCGTAAGCGGACGGACCAAGTTATAGATAAGCTGAGGTACAAAGTGGACAAAAGTCTGTGAGATAAGCTAAAAAATGTACAGACGCGTGCGAATTTTATCGACATTTTCGGTTAAATTTGAGGAGATAATTATTGAATTCAGATTTATACTGCTGATAGTAACGTACCACACTTTGGGAAACACTCACCACATTCTGTTTGTTGTCTGGGAAGTGTTTACATTCGCATTTGCATTTTTGAATAAACGCAACAGTGTTCGTCATTATATTAACATAATAAATATGCGTTTCTGTAATTTTTTTGTGACGCAGGTATATAGTGATCTTCTAAGTACTGACATTTATTACTTGTTACAGAGGTGCTTCTGCGGATGGCATGCGTGGGAATATGTGGATCTGATGTCCACTATCTTGTCAGGGGTAGGATTGGGGACTTCATAGTCAAAGATCCGATGATAATGGGCCATGAAGCAAGTGGCATTGTTGCAAAAGTTGGCAAGAATGTAAAGCATCTGAAGGAAGGTCGGTATAATTTGCCAAATTAATATGATTTGTTGAAGGTCATGACTTGACTGTTTTGTTATTTTCAGCTTGTAATCTGGCAATTTCCTGTTCGGCCGACGGTTGTACCCATTGCGCTAATCTAAGCTTTTTTGCGATTTTTCTCAGTCACTACAGGCAAAAGCTGCGTTCTCTTTGTCCTTTCCGTTTCATTGTCATCCAGTTAATTTCACGTTATAATCTGTTAGTTACAGTGTAAAAAAATGGAAATTAATTGTTGCTGGAAGTGACGTCACAGTGCTTATGGTAGCGTGTGGCTGGTGGGTTCAATACAGAAATTCCTACATCATATGGTAAAGAAAACTGGAAATTTATTTTCAGTGTTAGAGGAAATTAATAAACGTCTGTTTCGCATAAAATTCACTGTAGATGAAAAGAGATGCTGCTGCACTAGATTTCGTAAATTTTTAGTCGTTGCGCTATAAGCGAGATGAGGACTGGAGGGCGGATGCAATAACGTTGACCATCTGTGATGGTTTGTACGACGCGCGCAATAGTGTGTGGCCTAGCATTTTCGTGGGGCAGCAGCACTCGTAGTGGAGCTCGCCTATCTTTCCAGTTTCTGAAATGCTTGAAGGAATTTTGTTAGGAGGGCTTATTTTGAGGAATGTTTTTGCTTACATCTGAATCATAAATACCGTCTCTATTTTATTCATCATGTATAGATAGATCTATATACCACTCTGTGTATTTCAGAGTCGTCGATGGTCGGATATTAGGCGAATGGTGAACTGGACATTATTTGGAAGAAATCTGTCATGTTCTTATGGGGTTACTGTCAAGTTTTTGCCTGTAGGGATTGGAAAACCCGCGATGAAAATGTCCTGACCGAAAATCAAACATGGCACCTTCCAAATACAGGTTTAGATCGTCAAAGCGGCACACTTTTTGTGTTCGTGTGCATACAGAACACATAATGCACATTCATTTTGCAGATTATCTGCTAAAGTTTTACCTTTCGTGTAACTACAAAAGCTGCTATGGCCTTTGTTTCATTATGCGTATATAATGTGTCAGAACTTAGATAAAGTGTGGGCCGGGATAGCTCAGTCGGTATAGCGACCCGCTACGGGCTGGACGGTCCGGAGATCAACTCCGGGCGGTGGCGAGATTTTCCGCATCCGTCCAGACCGGCCCTGGGGCCCACCCAGCCTCCTATACAATGAGCACCAGGTCTCTTTCCCGGGAGTAAAGTGGCCTGGACGTGACATTGACCACCCACCGCCATCTAGCGCCGAGGTTAAAGAAGGAGTAGAGCTATACCTCTGTTCCACCTCTGTGCCTTCATGGCCTGTTTTAGGTCGAACTTTACCTTTACCTAGATAAGGAACATATCTGACGTATATGTGGTTTAACTTCGACTACTGTGTGCTTCAACTTATTTTTGAAAAGTGTAACCAGTGCGTTTCCATAGATCTGACAGCCATTAACCTCATGCAGGGGATCGTGTGGCCATAGAGCCGGGGGTGCCATGCCGTGTGTGCCAGTTCTGCAAGGAAGGCAAGTACAACTTGTGCCCTGACATCGTGTTCTGCGCCACCCCGCCAGTGCATGGCAATTTATCACGGTACTACGTTCACGCCGCCGACTTCTGTTACAAGTGAGTGTGTGCTGTTTCTTGATTCACGTTGTGACAAACTGAAATGGCGGCCTGTCCGAGTGGTAAGTGACTTTTAAAACGTAAACCTAGAGATTGTCCCTTTTATCGTGTCCTCGAGCACCGCAGCTCTAACGGGATGTGCCAGCGGATGCAGGCTTTCTATGCGATAACGGAACACTCTGTTCTGACTGTGTAGGACACCCACTTACGACAGCTGAAAGTGATAAAATCTCGGGCGACCAGCCTCAGTCCGGACCTGGAGTTCCAACGTTCTGAAATTTTCTCCCTCGTTTATCATCCCTGATGACAGACAAAGAAACTTTGCATTGCTATTCCGAAATGAGACTGCTTGTAGCCCGAAAAAATTGTATGAGAGTGACTATAGTAATCTAAGTAAATTAAGTAACCCAATTAAGTAATTACCCTGTCACATAAAGAAACAGAAACGGTTGTGGCTACCTAAACAGATAACATCCCGTTGTGTTGACGGATTAGACCGTGCGGCCAGATCAAATGTAGAAACACCGAATGTGTTCGGCATTGATTAAATCTTTATTTTTATCTCGATATTATGTGTTTTATGTTCCGCTATGCTGTATTATGGTGGCGAAATTTGATTATTGTTTTGGCATTCATGTCCTTTTAATCGACAAGGAAAATTGTATGCTTCTTGCCAGGGCTGTGGAGTCGGAGTCGGAAGGAATTTTATGTGGAGTTGGAGTCGCTAAAAATGTACCGACTCCGACCTCAGTCTAAAATCTTAACTAGATACTCCAACACCAGAGCCCTGATAGCTACAGTAACCATTAGACGTATACTTAAATATAGGTTATAAGTCAAAATAGTAGCCTGATGATTCACGTGGTGACG
This sequence comes from Coptotermes formosanus, assembly GCA_013340265.1. Lineage (NCBI taxonomy): Eukaryota > Metazoa > Arthropoda > Insecta > Blattodea > Rhinotermitidae > Coptotermes > Coptotermes formosanus. The sequence goes on along the minus strand of BLKM01000341.1, from coordinate 1,250,164 downwards.
ATGAAATATCTTATAGGTTTACCGTTATTAATGCATATTGAGCTTTTATGAAGGAGTCCGAGTCGGAGTTTTAAAAATCGAGGAGTCGAAGTTGTAGTCGGAAGTTATAAAAATCGAGGAGTCGGAGTCGGAGCTTTTGTGTACAGACTCCACAGCTCTGCTTCTTACACGTTTATTGTTGACCGCTAAATTGTATTGTGTAACAACGCAGCTCGACAATCCAGGTAACACTATAAAGGAACCCTGTTGAAAACGTTCCCCGCCCTTAGGTTTAGCTGATGACCAAGTACATCCAGCTTCCCACAAAAATAAAATAGCAAAAATTATTTACTTGCGTAATGTATAAACATTTAAACCATTTTCGTCGGAAATATTCATAGGCCATATTTTCTTTCCAGACTACCAGATCATGTTTCCCTTGAGGAAGGAGCACTCCTGGAACCACTGTCTGTAGGAGTCCACGCCTGTAGGCGTGGCGGGGTTGGACTGGGGAGCACAATTCTGATCACAGGTGCTGGGCCCATTGGGTTAGTTACGCTCATCACCGCAAAAGCCATGGGCGCTGCGAAAGTTCTTATAACAGGTTAGAGTGCTCGCATTGTCTACATTCAAACAGTAATCACATATCAGGATCACGCAATACTGCCACCGCGAAACCTGTAATGCAAGGACATTTGTTCAGAAAATGATATCTTGTCTAATTTTACTGTTTTTAAGCACCACTATTTCGCTGATCCCAGTGACCACAAAGTCTAAGGCGTGGGTCTGCGGCCGCTCGCTTGCTGGAATTGTGGGTTCGAATCCCGCCGGGGTCATGGATGTCTGTCTCTTGTGAGTGTTGTGTGTTGTCACGTAAAGGTCTCTGTATGGGCTGATCACTTGTCCAGAGGAGTTCTACCGAGTGTGGTGTGTCTGAGTATGATCGTGAAGCTTCGATAAAGAGGAGGTCCTGGCCCACTAGGGGCTGTTGTGCCATGGAAGAGGAGAACAACAAGAAGAATAAGAAGAAGACGAAGAGAATGAAGAAGCATTGCTGTTTCAGTTTTAAAGGTTTAAAATGTGTTAACTTGCGTTTTACTACTTCTAGTCACCTGCTAACCTCTGTATCCTACAACCAGATAATCCTTTCACTACTTTTCAGTGTATCGTTTTGTGTTATAGGCCCGTGTGTGTGAATGTTGATGTGTCAGGCTGAAGAAGGACCGTAGGTTAAGAATTTGAAGCCGTCACGGCGACTAGATTCAATACCGAACGTTTTGGAGACTGTCTGTCTTTCCGTTGTCAGGGTTTCAATGCAACAAGTGAGGCGTCACACATCATGTCAATACCACGACTGTCGAAACATAAGTAGTTTCTGAAACGTTTTATTCTACGTCTTTACGCGGCCGTTAGCCCGAGGATATTTTATTTCACGGGTTAAATGTGTTTGAGAAGAGTTTGTATGTTTTAATCTTAGGTTTCCATATAGGAGAAGGTAAGACAAAGAATAAGGAACTCAGCTTAAGCATCTTGTATGAACCATCCACATAAAAGTTTGGGCCAGTGATAAGAAATTCGCGGGCCCCAGACCTCATGCAACCCGGCGGACTTATTTCTACTGCGAGCGAAGGTTTTCAAATGCGTTTGAGTTATTCTCTCCGTCAGAATGAAGGACAATTATTTAGTGATTTGACGAAATTCGCACGTATAGAAATTTGATAACCCACATATATTTAAATTGTGACATAATTCTTGTATTATTACAGGGGAAAACATTTTGTTTCGGAAACTTTACAGTGGGAGGAATGAACAAAATACGGACTCATTTACTCCACCATCTCCCATTTTCATTCAGTAAAATCATATTGCAGTCGTCGTTTTTTAGAGTGGCATTCGATGCATTTCTTTTACAAAATATCAGTCATAAAGGAAAAAGAAAAATTATAATTGACGTTCTTCTCTTCTTCAAAAATAGTATGAGTCGTACAAATAAATTATAATCAACTGCTATGTTGATTTATACTAATAATTCATTACTGGTTATTTTAAGCCCTTAATCGCTTAGCATAAAAGTAACATTTTCTTGAAAAGAAAAAAGAACTTCTACTCTTAAAAATTGCTTTGCAGCGCAAGCAGAATTTTGATATTTTCGGATGGCTTGCCTGCAGTACAAAGTTGTTTTAACCGTGTCTGGTCAAACAGGGTGAACTGACTGAAATACGCTTTCCGTGTAGGAAGGCCACGTAGTTTTGCTTCGTGTGGCGCAACAGCCCAACTCGAGCCTAGACCGCCTCACTGTAGAGGTTTCTAGATCACGCACAACTAGACACACACACAGCCGCTATGACTGCTCTGGACGGATGATCAGCCTGACGCAGAGGTCTCTATCTGACAACACACAACACTCACAATAGACAGACATCCATGCCCCCCGCGGAATTCGGACCCGCAATCCCAGGCAGCAAGCGACCACAGACCCACGCATTAGACCGCACGGCCACTGGGATCGGCAGGAAGGCCAATGTCTACGAGGCTGTATTTCTAATTGTTCTAGACATCGTCGATCACCGCCTTGGCGTCGCCGCAGATCTAGGAGCCGACTATACCTACCTCTCAGAAGTGGGTGAAGATGAACAGGAAACAGTGAAAGCTGTGCATTCCTTACTGGGTGGACCCCCAGACGTCACCATCGACTGCAGCGGAGCTGAAGCTAACATTCGGCTGGCCATTCTCGTACGTAGAAATCTTTTAGGTGCTTCTGGCAACTTGTAGTGCCCTTGTAATTTCCTCAGGTTTCATCAACAACTAGTGTACCCCTTTGTCTTGGCGGCTGGAGTAGTTGAGTGAGTAATCCAGTGACCGAGTTACTTCCTGAACGACCGAAGTATTTTGTTTCGATTCCTGGGAGGGACAAAAGATTTTTCTGTTCTCCCAAGCATTGAGACCTGCTTTGAGACTCACATAACCACCCATTCCCGCGGTTGTAAAAGCAGCCAGGACATCAAGCTGACCACTTAAACTCCATCTGGTGCGGTGGTTAAGAATGCGTGGTGCTATACCTCCACTTCTGCCGTATGTCTTTATGGCGTATGCAGGGACAGCTTTACTTTTTGACGTTAAGCCCCCTTTAAAGTTATGGTGACTTACTGTAGTTGGCAGTTTGCATTGTGCATCGCGGAATAGTGCAGCTCTGTGTCCATCACATAACTATGCCAAATGTATTTGAAAACAGTTTTTGCTACTCTGGCTGATAAAGAAATACAAAAAAAAAACCGGTCTTTAAAGTTTCCTGATTCCCGGTTTGGTTAAAGGAAAGTTGGCGGTTTTTCAAGAACGACAGTACCTTTATGCGGTTTATTAGAGACATGTGGTATAAAATAACTGTAATCACCAACAAAATGCACCATATCACGATTAAATCATTTATTGTTTATTGCCCCGACATGTTTCGATGTCTTATCTACATCATCTTCAGGGGGATGTCTTCACACTTATATCATAAAACACTCGTCAGTTTTAGATAAATGTAACTCAGGTTGGTTTGGTTTGAGTGTCGGTACTCTGATCTTTAGTCTGTAGATAATATTAAGTAATAAAAATGCTAAAATCGGTATTTCACATTACATAACACTGTACCTGGTTTTCAGTCTAAAGATAAGGTGCTAATAAGTTAAAAATGCTAAAATTCAATGTACTGTATTACAACACACTGTTTTCACTATACAACACACTGTTATACAAGTGTGCAGCAAAATTTCACACACGCACGTTGTTCTTCAAGCTGTTTCATTATCACTTTGTCACTAATCCGACGAACAGCTTGTGCACGTGCTCAGTTCAGCGGATGTAGCTCGATGGCTAATGCTCATAGCGAAACGGGGCAAATGGCAGTTTGTTGTCAAAACCTGCCGCTAGGTGGGCTCAGTAGCCGCAGCGCGCCCTTTATGCTGGTTGGCGCGCTATTTAAAAAGTTCTGTCTTTTTTTGAACACGCCTCGTATAACTGGGTCGTCGTGTAGTTAAATCCTCGTTGGCGAAAAGTGTGTTAGTGTAAAAGTCTGTGTTGTGTTCCTGTCGTGTTCTGCATGGTTGAGTGTTGACTGTGTACCAGTCAACACTCAACCATGTTGAATTAAAATGCTAAGTACTGGGGGAAAGAGGGGGCAGCTGAAGAATAATACCATTGCCTTAGTTAGGACAGCCATACAGATCACGGTTCTGCCCTTGTTATTACGAATATGAGTCAATGTGGGCGTTCTTTACGAAGTAAAAAATATCGCCTCGTGTAAAGGCCGCGTCCCTTCATCTGTCCGTCTGTCTATGAGCTAGTATCAGTGACAGTAATATTCTACGCAAGGGCGTAAGTTAATTTATGCCCGTACTTTCCATGTTTCTCCACCCGTTTGGGTGAAAATCGGTACAAGAAGTCTACAAGTACTATTGTTAGGCGCGTTCGCTGACCCGAGGCTCTACTTATGTTACATTGAACGGGTAGACGACGTGAAAATTTGACGGCCAAAGAGCTACAAAATCCTTGTCTCCAAACTTTGGCCGCCAAGCGATAAAATTTTCGTAATTTTTGTACAAAAGATACAGCAGTTTTTACTGCAGAACTGTGGACGGTCAACCGATGAATGAAAGTACGTTGCCCACTTATAGAGTACATGTTGTCCTTCGAACTGTGAACGGTGCCGTCAGTTGTGATAAATTGCGTTCAAAAATTCGCAACCCCTTTGCTGTAACACTTGGCTCATTATCAAATAAACTTTCAACCTTCAGCAGATAGCATATCCTCTCTTCTCTTCCTGATGTTGAACTTGCTCGATGCCGCCACTTTCGTAACGGTTGATATGCTCTAACTTTTTAAAGGTGTGTACAGAACCTGTTTGACATTCCATGAACGAACACAAAAAAGGTGCTTATCATTAAATGCTGTTGCAATCGGTAAAAGCCTTCACTGTAAGCTGTCTGCCGAAGGTCACGTAGCCTGCTAGGTAGTTTTCAATAAGCAGGAAGTACATGGAAGATAAACAGGGAACCAGACGAAGAGGGTTTTGATAATATAACAGGACTTTCTCGTTTCAAAGTATTCAGTAAGCGTGGGCAATGCTTTGAAAAGATCAGAAAATTACCGACAACCAGGTAAAGGTAAATATGCCTGTATGCAAGCCATGAATACGTACGATTGTTTGGAAGTACAATTCCCACTCTGCTTGACTTTGGCACTAGACGGAGGTGAGTGGTCGGATTCATGTTGACGCCTCTGGTGGTATACATTGAGTTAAGAGGCTTTTTGGTCGCCAGAGCCGGTATGGACGCTTCGGAGAACAGAAAAATATTTTTCTCCAAACTTGAATCTAAATGTCATGCCTCGCTTCTAAAGTATGCAGCCTAGTCAGGTTTCTCACTGGGAGTGTGTGTGTGTTTGTGTGTGTGTGTGTGTGTGTGTATATATATATATATATATATATATATATATATATTCCAAGTTCGCGCTTCGAATACCGGCCGGGTTCCTGGCTACCCTTACTGATGTTTTCGTAGTTTTCCTCAGTTCTCAAGATCAATACTGGGATAGTGCACGATTGCATTTGTACATTTTCATGATCCCATGTCATTCGGCAAGTTGGCTCGGACGGTAACATATGTTCCTTCTATTGGTGCTCGATTCCAATCTCAGATTGAACATCGAACGCCCAGACTAATATTTTCCGTGTTTTACCTGAGTATCTCCAGAAAAATTCAGCGATAGTGTTTCGAATTAGGCCACGGCCGCTTCCTTCCTCATCCTTTCCAGTCTACTCTGTTCCTACCTTTTCATACTGTTAAATCTGAGTTACTGTCAACATCATTAAATAAATACGCCTAGATATAGACTGTATTGCGTTTGAAGCAATGGAAGAATCAGTCATCAACTTGTGTGATTTAATCACAGATTGTATAAGGTCAAATTATTTTACATTTGTAGTATTATGGTCTTCCCTGATCTGTAAAGAGAAGAACTTTGTTGACTCTTGTAGGCTACAAAGTCGGGTGGAGTGGCCGTGATTGTCGGAATGGGAGCCCCTGAAGTGAAGATACCTTTAGTCAATGCGCTTGCAAGAGAAGTCGATATCCGCGGAATCTTCCGTTACGCCAACGAGTAAGTTGAACATTATAATTAGTCTGCAGTATTGTCAGCCAACTGAACTATTTCCTTGTACACGCTTATTAGTTGTATGATCGTGCGTAAATCCGCCTGAAGCTCTCAGGTAATATAGGCCTTTGCTTTTACAAGCATGATAACGCAATAATTTGAAACCCCATTATACCTGCATATGCTGGACGAAGTGAAATTCATGCACAAGCTCTTCATAAAATGTTTCAGTGTTGTAAAGTCCAGAATGTAATACGACGTACGTCCTGAGCCGTTATTTTTCGAAACACGTGCCCACGTCAAATAGCAGCAGGTATCAGTGATGATCCTACAATGGGTGCCCCGTAGTTAACAGTAGGTACTCGATTCGACCCCTTTTAAGGCATGTTGGCATCGACCGTTGTCACAGTTACCCAGGTCTTGTCACGAGATGTGCGCTGATCCTGGGAGGGACTGCATAAATCTACTTCTTCAAGTGTCACCACAAAAAAAAAATCTGTTGTTATCGGATACGGTGACTGAAGATATCATGCAACCGTCCCTTCACGTCCAATCCACATTTCTGAGTATGTCGCTTTTAACCACTGCTGTACGTCTTCTCCATAGCGTGATAAAGCTCCATCCTGCTGAAACCAGAAACTACCTGACACATCTTCAAGCAGTCCCACGAGAATAGTTTGCATATAATAGGGTAGAGTTGAGCAGTTAGCCTGTCACATGACAGATACAGGTCTACGACAATGTCCCCGGCGATGTCAGCCGAAATGTTGACGCCGAAACGGACTTGATACCAACGTTTGCTGTTAGCATAATGACTATCCCCTGTTCAGATGTGACTTTTGTGGACGTAGAACACACTTTGGCCCTCCACAGAGTGTTATGTCTAAAGAGCTCATCTCAGCGTGTGGATGTCATAGCCGTTCGGTAAACTACATCCGTAAAGAATGGTGGTTAGGGAACGAGTATTGGTGTGGTTGCAGTTGATGCTTGCTCATACTTCGTGGGCCCTCATTTGGGATATTCTCAATTCTCGTGCGATACCACGTGAACTACACAGCTGTCGTTCCACTGCTGCAATTATGGCATTTTTATTGGATAGTGCCCGTAGAGTCCGTGGGCGAAAGCCTTTTAAAAGTGCCTTAAGTGTTATAATTTCTGTTGCAAGGCGACTCTGCTGTTGTCGTCGAAACACATTAGCATTTTAACGACGCTGAACAGGATAACGTAGCATTTATTCCCGTGTATCTGTATCAACTCGACTATTACAGGCACCGAGGCTTAAAGGCATGTCGCTGTTCTCGTCTTGTGTGTATTCCATGACCGTCTGATCACAACTGGGCCCTGCTGTGCTCTGTGGGTCTCGAGTACACCTAACAACGCGCTTTGCCGTGGTGACATAACACTGCTAAGAAGTGTGTTACCACGTTTGGTGATAACATGTATTTCGAGAACTAAATGCCTTGGGACACACGTTGTATAATATTTCCGGCTTCGTTTTTAACAAGGAACCAGTATGGAGAACGTGTGCGCGAATTTAATTTTGCTCTATGCGTGGGCTACATAATTCCATTAACCTTTTAAAGCCTAGCGGTAACTTTACATACGACCAGGTTTAACATTAAAAAATTCTACGTGGTGCCCACATTGCGTTTATGTGTTTTGTACGGATCTCAGAACAAACAGCAACTTTTGCCTTATAAAACATTAAGAGACTGGTTTTTATAACCGAAGTGGAGAGTGTTTACAGCGCGGTACGCGCTGAGTCCTTATATAAAACAGATACGCTTCTTCTTTAAAGGGTTAATTATAGAGTCTAAATCAGGGCCGGCCGCCATGCCGTCCTCAGGGAAAGTATTTACGACCCTCGGTTGCCTGAACAGTTTCGGTAACACAATTTAACGAACATAATATAAGAGGACTACAGAACATAACATAACAACTTTATTAGCACAGAAAATGTTTAGAAACTATAACTCATCATTTTGAAAGCAGCACACCTTTGTGTTGTACCGCCTTCAGTGCGGCATACTGCCTTGTCATTCAACTGTACGTTTAGCATTAGCTTACTCAATGTAAATAACGGCCTTCTAATTAATTCAATCCCCTCCCCCCCCACTTGTCGATACATGTATACACACGTGCAGCTCTTAGGCGAGTCCTTGACGACTTACCTGGCGTTCGTGTGGGTTGAAGTTGGCTAGACCTGGTGGAAATAATGCCATTAAAGGCTTTTATTTTTGATTTTCAAGTTTCCGTTCGAAATTTTTGATTAATTTGAATTATTTAGGAAGGAAACATTTATGTCTTCAACCTCTTTGGCTTCTAATGTTGAATAAATGAGAGGAAACTAGACGGCGTGCCTTATCGTGAGGCACACATTTTCAAAATATGCCATTTACCAGTTAAACGTATCATTGTCCCTGACATTCATGCGTTGCAGATACCGCATGGCATAGATAAAAATTAATTTTTATTGTACTTCGTTAAAACTCAATATGCCTTGCAACATGCAGCATAGGCCACTCAAAACCACACTTAACCGACATACGTTAATTGTTTCGGAGGTAAGCGTTTGGACTGGAACATGTCGACATAAGCGATCTCACAATTGTGCATTAATTTTACACTATGTCAGTTACATTAGAGAAGTGGATCGACGTTGTATAAAGTATTTAGTTCATAATATGCACTTATACGAAAGTGAGAAACAAAGTAACAGTAGAAAAATGACACCATGAGTAAATTCTAAAAGGTTTTCAAGATGGCGTATAATACTGTGTAGTGATGGGTTTATGGACTGTATCCATCGTCCGAAGAGTAAAATATTTAAAATATTAAAGAATTAAAATCACAACGTTTGGGAAGCTGGCTCTGCTTCCGTCCTGTGGTGAGTGGAGGGGGAGAAGAGAAGAACACCTACTCTGTCTAAGGGGCCCAACAATGTAGGTGTTCTTCTATTCTCCCCCTCCATTCACCAGAGGACGGAAGCAGAGCCAGCTTCCCAAACGTTGTGATTTTAATTCCTTAATATTTTTAATATTTTACTCTTCGGACGATGGATAAAGTCCATAAAACCATCACCACACGACACCATAAGTGCACTACATATTGTTACTTTGCAGCTACCCGATTGCGTTGTCCATGGTGGCGTCTGGTGTAGCCAACGTGAAAAAACTCATCACCCACAACTTCGCCCTCGAAGACACAATTAAAGCTTTCGAGGTTGCCAAGACAGGTACGGGAAATCCTATAAAGGTGATGATCCATCCACTCAAAGAAAAGGTGTAATCCAGCTGTGAGAGATTTTACCTATTTTTTTAAAAAACACACAACCTTGAAGGTTGTACAAAGGGTTTGGAATGAGTTGGTTTTGAGATTATGAGAAATACTGTAATTATTTTACGATGTGTGCAACGTCGTTTTATTTTTGCATTATATTACTGACCAAGGGGCCTTCGATATGTGGTGGTATTGATTTTAGGTTAACACTCATGCTCCTTCTGCCAGTCATCCTGTTTGTCCATTGTTTACAGACATTCTGTATGCTGTACTAGGAGTATTGGTACGTCAGTCATTTTAGTGAACTGCCAAGGTTAACTGTGTTGACAGAATAGATCCGCTTTGCGATCAATGAGTTCTGACATGTTTTTTAATGACGTCATGCGTCCCATTCACTTGGTACCTACAGTCGGCTCCCCGTATATTTTCGTGGTTATTTCTGTGTATATTGAATCAGATTTGTATCCATTCGATTAGCCTTGATAAGCCTTTACTGACTTTTGATATGTTTGTTTGTGTTATTTGTTATTTGAATATATTTCCAGTGACATGACGTCATAGAATACTCTCAGAACCCTTAATATTCGCCGAGCCCAGTGGCCCGCGCGGTCTAAGGTGTAGGTCTGCAGCCGAGCGCTTGCTGGGATCGTGGTTTCAAATCCCACCGGGGTCATGGATGTTTGTCTCTTGTGAGCGTTTGTGTTGTCAGGTAGAGGTCTCTGCGACGGGCCGATCCCTCGTCCAGAGGAGTCCTACCGACTGTGATATGTGTCAGTGTGATCAAGTGAAAATAAACAACGTCGACACCTGCTGTGAACAAGTAGGTAGAAGAGGGAAGGACTACGAAACGAGACCATTAATACTGAGCAAATTATACCAAGTTCCAGGCAAAATTGGTTAATTCAGTAGCAGTTCTGTAAGGGTTTGTTAGCGCTGCACAGTTGTTACACAGGTACCAGTCCACAGCAAAAGAGTCGCTGGAGAGGTAAGAATATGAACTGTTCTATATTAAGGAAGTGTATGTATGTAATGAACTTTGAACTTGGTATTTTTGGGTTCCTTCTTCAGAACCCAGTATGTGCCACTCTCACCGTCACCTGATTGTGTGCACGTGTAACGAACCCATAGATAATAATCCTTTTTGATAAGTTAAAAAATTCTTCATTCTAATTCACCATTTTACGGCATTCTAAGCCCCATGGTCACGTTCTTAAGAGCCCACTGAACTGTCTTCTGAGCCCGCTGGGTCCAATCCACACTCTAAACTATTAACTTCCATTTGTGGCTTAGTTTCATTCCTGAAAGCAGGGAAAAGGAAGCAATTTAGACCTCCGTACTCTGACCCCTGAAGGTGGGACCGATAGGGTGCCCCGAAACATAGATACAGAACTTCCATTCAGTGCTGCGTGATATCTCAAAAGAGCGCAGATCTAATTGTTGCCCTCTTGTTTTAATTACGTCTGGAAAGTGCGATGTACGTCCTGATGTGCAGGGAACGGGCGTTTTTGAGGTCGGACGCCGTTATGATGTAAATGAATTGACGATTTTTATGTTTTTCATACCGTGTTGGTAACTCGATGTGTGATGTAAGGACCAGCTCCAACACTGTGTGTATTAAATACATTAAAAATTTCAAGTTTTAAATCTTGAAATTTTTAATGTATTTAACCTTTTAAAGCCTAGCGGTAACTTTACGTACTACCCGGTTTAACATTAAAAAATTCTACGTGGTGCCCACATTGCGTTTATGTGTTTTGTACGGATCTCAGAACAAACAGCAACTTTTGCCTTATAAAATATTAAGAGATTGGTTTTTATAACTGAAGTGGAGAGTGTTTACAGCGCGGTACGCACTGAGTCCTTATATAAAGCAGATACGCTTCGTCTTTAAAGGGTTAATACACATAGGGTTGGAGCTGGTTCTTACATCACACGAATCGACGATTATTTTAATCAAGAACAAGACACGCAGTGTACGCATAACGTGACATTGAGACGCATTGGAGTAACCATTATTGCCGTGGGAATGCAATAAGCGTTACGTATTCTGAATGTGTGTCTGTAGCCTTAGTTATCCAGCATGCAATGCACAGGCGCCATATCATATTGTCATCTGTGGCCTGTCTGTCTACCATATTTTGCCACATTATCTCATAAACGATACGATTTTCGTGAAAAAGTTACGTAACATAAAATGTGTGTTTTGATTTTTTTCCACAACTTCTGTCTGAAACATTTCTCATTCTAAAAAGAATTCAGCGAGATATTATCATTAATGTACACAGGTCTTCAAGTAAAGTACCCTTTATTATTGTCAGATTTTAATCAAAGTTTAATTTTCTCAACATATTTTCGGAAAATACTAAAACGTTAAATTTCACGAAAATCATGTATTGGGAGCCGAGTTGTTCGTGCGTGTGGGCGGATAGGCGGACGGACAGACATCATGAAGCTAGTAGCCGCTTTTCGCAGTATTTGCGAAAGCGCCTAAAAGTGAGGACAAGATCACGGGAAGGCAAAAAGCTGCATTGTGTGGCCCTTCTCGCGACAAGATGTAGATGGTCTTGTTTGTACGGCCGGAAGCTGGAGGCGGAAGCTGTTGTGGCATGACGCAAGGAATTGTATGAGGACCTGCAGAACGCAAAGCAATCGAATGTCGCCTGTGTCCTTACTAAGGCTTCAGTTAACGCCTCCGCCAATGCACCCCACGTCATTGATTAACCCTGAAAACTGTCAGCCGGTAACACCAATGTCATTCCATCAAACACCAGCAAAGATATTTTCGTGTTTATTATTCATTAATTTACAATTATGCTTCGTGTGTCTTTGGTTTCCCTAACCCCATTTGTCTTATAAGGTCTTAACTTCGCGCAGGGTGCTTTCGCTGTTTCAAGGATTTTTCAAAGAAGTGCCCTCCCCCTTCCCCCCGCAAACTGCGACGGTTTGGGGCACTTGCAGTTTCTGTACGTCTTCGTGGTGTGGTGGGTAGTCAGACCCAAGGCAAATTTACCTTCTGAAAAATATTATTAGTGAGGAAAGGACCGAAAAGAATGGTGTAAATACGAAGAGTTGTGGCTGAAAACTGGTCGAATGCAAAAGTCAAATACATTTGCCATCCAGTGTGGTCTTATCAAGGAGTACTCACCAGTACCACACAGTACACCTCAGTCAACACCCGACCAAGGATGACATTCAAAAGAAATAAATTATTTCAACAGACACACAACCAAACCTTCCGAAAGCAATGGGATCTGCATTATTCCATGACTGAAGACGATTGCACTACAATTCTAGAATAATCTACGAACTGCATAATAAGTGTAAATAACTGGATTTTAATTTTTAAGATTTTAAATCTCCTTACCAAGTGTGTTACTATTTAAGACCAGATTTTATTAGGTCTTCGATATGAACTGTCTTCAACCAGTGACGTATAGTTTTGTGAAGAATATGACAAATGTACCACTGAGGATGATGCGTAAGCATCGAAACATGTCGGGTAATTTGATTTGAATAATAACATAAATTACGTGTGTTCTTACATAAAATTGTGTGCTTGTGCATTTGTTGGTGAACGTTATTTCTATATATATAACGCACGGTGAAGACAGTGTAAAAAAATTGCACACAGTTGTTTCGGATATTGTATCTCCTCTAACTGAGTTTGTTTTGACTGGATCGTGCAATGGGAAAACGCGAAATATTTAGTGTCGTGCGTGATAAAGGTGTGGGTATTAATGTCAAAAGAAGAATGCAGTTTACGCTGTCATTACGCAACTCTAGGTGAAGACAAGTTTGGCGTTCATGGAGGGGATCTTAGGGAAGACAAAATTACCGCGATACATATAGCCTACTGTGGCTACTAAATGAAATGAAGCGGAAGTTCATGCAAGTTTCGCTGTTTCACAAATTACCACAAAGAACTCAAAACCATCTGCGGACGGTGAGTATGTGAAGGAATGCACGAGTATACTGAGGGCAGCAGAATTACTTTGTCCCGAAATCAGCAGCTTCTTAAAGCTCATCAGTTTTTCTGCAAGCACAGTAGCTGATCGTGTGAATGACTTGGCGGGAGATACACAGTGTCAGCTTAAAGAAACGTGTGAAGATGTGGCATATTCAGTTGAAACCGATGAGAATGCAGACGGCACAGGCATCGCGCAGTTTGCTGTTTTCCTCAGAGGCATCAGTGAGAACTTTCTGCTAGTGGCGAAAAGGAGGAACAGGATTTGAGGAACTTTTTATAAATTTATGAATGTTTAGTAAATATGAATCGCCTTCGGAAAAATGGCTGGTTTGTTAGTGACGGGCTGTCGGTCATAATTGGCCAAAATTCAGAAAAAGAAAATAATTCGAGGGAAAGACAGCTTTCTTTCTTATGTAGGTTTGCTGTGTTATCATTCATCAGCAGGCATTGTGTATAAGAAGGTAGAATGAAACACATGTAATGGACACTGTTGTTAAAACTGTAAATTGTATTCATGCAGGTGCCCTTAACGATCTTGAATTTGTTCAGTTTATGGCACTAAATAGCAAGTAAACCCGAAGAAAGAATTTATAACATTAATGTGAAGTGGGTGTGTTGTGCAAGGGTCGTGCAACGGTCTCTCGTATTTATTGAAGGGGAACAAATTTTTTGCCCAAAATAACAAAATATGAATTGAAGAACTGGCGGATGAAGGTTGGAGGAGGGGGGTGGAGTGGATGTGGCACGCCACTTGAATTCCCCTATCAAAGAGTTACAGGTAAAGGTAAGCCCGCATTATAGGTATGTCTGACAGCATCAAGTCTGTTAGAGTTAAGCTTCGCTTATGGAAAAACCAGTTGTACGTGCGTAACCGTCTTCGCCTCACGAACATGAAATTCCTATGAGTGACTTTTTCTGCGCGTGTTCAAGAGTGCTTCAAGAGCACTTTTATGCGAATGAGAAGCTTGAACAGGAATTTCAGGTCAGGAAATGACGGAACCGGAATTCAAGCTGTTTGGTTTTCCTTTGAAGGCAGGTAGTGAGAAAGCCTCAGAAAATTTGAAACTGGAATTAATAAATTTTCAGTGTGGCATTAATCTGAAACAAAAATTTTGTGATACAAAATGCTAGATGTTTGTTCTTATTCGCCAAATAGAAAATTTCTTCTGGTCAGGTGTAAAGCGGTAAGAAAGATCGCAGCGTTTGGCTGCTGGTGTATAAATGTAAACAATTATCCCCCCATGTAAGCTATATTGTGACATAATCCTACGTCGGTTGACACGACACCTTAAATCTCTAATGACAGTGGTTTCCGGACGATCGGGGGATCGAATCCCGGTGGGGGCGAGATTTTCCACGCCCGTCCAGACCAACGCTGGGGCCCACCCAGCGTCCTGTGCAATGGAAACCGGGTATCTTTCCCGGGGATAAAGTGGCCAGAGTTTGGCGTTGACCACCCACCCTCATATAGGGGCGATGTTAATGAAAGAGTAGAGCTATACCTCTCCTCCCATTCTGTGCCTTCATTACCTGTTCTAGGTTGAACTTTACATGCATGGCGGTGGTTTCCGGGAAAATCTCACTCAGGGTAAAACTCCTCTCCCAGTCCAAACGATGTCTAGTCTGCAGCCAGTCTACGTGGCAGTTTACGTACGATCTGACCAATTAATATTTTAAATGCAGTGGTCTTTCCTCGTCACTTTCTTGGCAATCAGCCAGGTATTATTATTATTATTATTATTATTATTATTATTATTATTAAGGACCAGGCGGCTGGCCCAACCAACCTTCTAGTCAATGATTACCGGGGTTCTTTCCCGAGGACAAGGCGGCCGGGGCGTGAAGCTGACCACTCACCTGCATTAAGTGCCGAGGTTAAGAATGAGTGTCGCCATGGTGTTGACAGGGAAAGCTTTACTTTTCAGTATTATTATTATTATTATTATTAATATATACAGCTACGTAATTACGTACAGCATATACTCGGTAAACAGTTCTGCTGCAGTCCTGGGAGATAATTGCCTCGTATTTAAGACGACCGCGGGACGACTGTCATTAGCAGCAATTGGAGCTTAACTCGTATAGCGCCAAATACTTCGGGCAGATGTCGGTATGCAACAAGGGTCCTCATCCGTGCTGCCATCTGAGGAACGAGGGAGTTCTCTGATTGTTTTTTTTTGAATACGAGAGTCTACGGAGCCGCGATAATTCGGTGTTTGAGAGAAGTAATACGAATGGCTGCAGGAAAGGAAGCCTTAAAAGCAGTATTAATAGATTTAAGTGGAACCTTGCATGTTGAAGATACTGCCATACCAGGCGCTGTAGATGCGTTAAAGAGGTATGTTAAATGTACTTCTGCGGTGGGTTAAGGTTATGTTATGTGAACGGAATTTTTGAGTTTGTATAAAGTTTTGGTTGCAGGTTGCGAGAATCACATATTCCCATTAAGTTTGTGACAAATACAACAAAGGAATCTAGACGATGTTTATATGAAAGATTGGTAGCCCTGGGTTTTGAGCTAAGGGAAGATGAGATTTGGAGCTCGCTGTGGGCAGCACAGGTATGATGATTTTCAACACAGAAAACTGGAGTTGTCCACTGTGCACTTTGTGATCGCAGAATAAATGCTCCCTATTGCATAGGACCTGTTGCGACGTCGCAATTTGCGACCGATGCTAATGGTGGATGATGCGGCATTAGAAGATTTCACCGGCCTCACCGATGTCAAAGAAGAAGAGCAAAACGCTGTTGTCATTGGCCTTGCACCAAATATGTTTAACTACAGCCACCTTAATAAGGCTTTCAGGTGAGTGCATTTACAGCATTCAAACCGGTTCTTAGGAACTTCCTACAGAACATGAGATTGGATGTCCTCTTGGCTGTGATTAACAAGGATCCTGCTGGTCGCCATCTTGAGGCTAGAAGCAGTTTCTACACTGACGTCGCATAGCAGAAGCATTTATTTTCTGCCTGATACTTAACTTACCGTTTTACGGGTAAGTGGCCACACATGTTAATATGCTGTTGGTGTTTCGTGTATGTTATGTTGTGGTTTCTTGTTACTCATCATGAAATTTTGAATTTAAAGCACTTAATGCATTCTGTTATCTCCTCTATCAATTATAGTACAGGTTATATTCAGTTCCTGGTAGGAGCAAGAGATTTTTCTGTGGTCCAAAGCAACCTGAACAGCTTTGGGACTTCAGTCTCCTGTTGGGCATCAGGGGTTATATACCCGAGAGTAAAGTGGCTGTGACATGAAGCTGACCACCCGCCTCCCGTCTAGTGCTGTGGTTAAGAAGTAGAGGAGCTATACCTCGATCCCCTCGTATATGTACTTTCAGGATGTGCATAGGACAAACTTAATTTACTTTACTTTACTTTTATGTCATCTAGTAACCAGGTCTTTCCCTTTATTCCTGAAGCTTCTCCTTGTTTCCCTTCCATGTTCTTCATTCTGCTTGACATTGTTCTGAACCTGCTGTTTCCATCTTGATCTCAATCTTCCTGTTGTGCATTTTCCTTTTAGTTTCCTGTTCAAACCTTCTGTGGGATCAGGACTTTTACCTGACTGTGTTACGGCATCTGCGAGAAGCAGTGCAAAAGAAATGACCCGAATATATCAGGAGCACAGCTGGTTTCTTCACCATGACAATGATCCCACACACACAGCACTCTCCATCCACAAGTAACATGTGAAAAAGCAAAACCCCTCTTAGCTACAGTAGGACTGAATTCCATGGTGTTAGTTGGGTCAAATGAAAGTGCAAAGTATTTTGCTCCATGCCCTAGGGGGTGTATGCTCACTGAATTTATGTTATAAAGTTGTGGATTCACTCAAAAAATTATTTTGAATATGAGGAACTGGGTTTTCTGTTTTATTGCAGGTTACTCTTGACTGGGGCTCCTCTGATAGCAATTCATTGTGGACGCTACTACAAGCGTTCTGATGGCCTTGCTCTGGGACCAGGACCATTTGTGAAGGGTTTGGAGTATGCTTCGGACTGTGAGAGTGAAGTAGTTGGCAAGCCATCACCAGCTTTCTTCCAGAGTGCTCTTGGAGATATCAATCCAGCTCATGCCGTCATGATTGGGGATGTAAGAGTTGCATGTTGTAACTACATTCTGATATGACAATAACGTGATGAAATGCATTCTGTTTGTTCAATTGAAATGCTTCTGATGTGGTTGTTAGCAAAAAAATAAACCTGAACACTAGAAATAGGAAATAGAGTGTTAGGTAAAGGAAGGAGATGTGTGATTTTGACACTTGCAGCACAAATTAAACCCTGGAGGTTCCATAGCAGTCACAGTAAATTATACTGACGCTTAACTTGGGCATTACCGTGGGCAGTAGTGATTCACACTCACTGAGAGTCCAACTCACCTAGTAATTGATACTTGGTTACCATACTTGTAGCACCTGCCAACAATAATTTTTATGGGTTTTATGGTTGTTTCACAGGATGTCCGAGATGACATTAGTGGCGCACAAGCACTGGGAATGCGTGGCTTCCTGGTGCAGACAGGAAAGTATAGGACTGGAGATGAGAGCCGCATCTCACCAGGCCCTGCTGTGGTGTGTTCTCATTTCTCTGAAGCGGTTGATATTCTTCTGAAGGAATATTCAGTATCAGGAAGGGACTCATAACAGTACGTTTCTCTAGTATTAGACTTACAGAGTTGTGGTGGCTGAATCAGAGCTGCTGAAACTGTGGTAAAATCTCTGTATTCTATATGAAGCTGCTTTGAGGGCTGTAGTAGTATCATGATTGTGTAATTTGTAAGCTTTCTTCTGACTAGCCAGGGCTGTTACTTTACTCTGTCTCTCTCTGTCTGTCTCTGTTTTGCAGTTTCCTTCTTTGCCTATGAATCAAATAATACCGCAGATAAAGATGCTAGAACACACAGAGGTGGACACTTTGTGACATAATTTGCTTTGTTGGAATGAAATTAATATGTCCAAGTGTCTGAATATTAGAATTCGGTTATTTCTTTCTGAAATATGATGAAGGTCTTGAGAAAAGTGTGATCAAAATGAAAAGTGAACAAGCACTGTCCTTGTAGCAAAAATGTAAAATTTGATTTATTTGCATTGTAGGATACAAAGATTATATACTTCTGAGGTGTAGCAGATAAAGAATAAGTCATGTTTGAAGCCAGAGTTATGCAAGAATTTGAGTTGAAGTCAAAGTGTTTGCAGTAAAGTAAATAAGAATATTTCTCTTTGTTGCTTGACTAAGTGAAATATTTGCTTAAGTTAGAAACTATTTGGCATTGTCCAAATATTTGATTAAATATTTACTGTCATGCTAAGTTGGTCGGATAGGATGAATTCAAGAACACTGTGTATTTTGTATTCTTAATATGAAGGTGGTGCTGGTTGTGTTTTCCTTACCTACATGCCTACTCTGTAGACAGAGTTGATGCTTCTCCACTTTCATCCCTCCTACTTCTCGTCACTAGCCAGTTCATGTGTTTTGGAGAAATAGTTTGGAACATTTTGCTGATGCTGCTGCTGCTATTGAAGTCTACAAATGTTTGTTTTGTTGCCATTGTACAGTTGTGATTATGCATGAACCAGATTCCTGTAGCAATATACAGAATGGACAAAAGTCACATGACACTTGATGTTAACATGTTGCCTGAAGTGTCAGGTCACTTTTGCTCTACCTGTATACAGGATGAGCAAGAAGTCCCCGTCTACCTGTGCAAGACGGGTGCTGCACCATGCTGGAATTGGGAAGTTCCATACGTATAACACTTCGGTGGGAGAAATGACATCTGTCATGTAGTCCCAACCACCACCAACTCTGCATTGATGGCACAGTACTGTACATTCATCTACCATGACCTTAGCTGCAACCTATATCCTATTTCTGACAGGTGCATAGGGACTTCTTGCTCACCTGTATATAAAATGCTTCAATAAGTATTCATTTTGCTGTAGGCCACTTTACCATGATTTTTGTGCATTCCAATATGTAACACAATACATGACTGTGCAGTTTGTAGTTCTGACCCTGCAAGTATCGACATTACAGTCGTTTAGGATATGACACTATATAGTCTGGTAATCTGTCTTCAGTTCTGAAGATTGAGGCCACATATTTACTCCAAAAAGTTGCCACCTCTTCACTGACTATGTGACCTCACATCTGACTAAAATGTTGTGTGCATTTCTTGTCTCACTTGCCCTTCAATCTGAAGATGATAATTGTGTGTTGCAGCACTTAGGCCCATATCTTCTTTGAATGCCTTACATGTAGAGATATGCGTAATGCCTTGTTGTCTGTTCACTGAATGTCACACCCAGACATACTGGCATGAAGGCAGAGGCCAGAAATGAGATTAAGTTCATTAACAGGACAAATACATAGCATACACCAGCAAGTATAGTGTCCTGAAAGAAGTTTAAAAAAATGTTTAAACATTAGGGCAGGCACTGCAATAACCCTTGCACCTCGATCATTTTCAGTCTTTTGATCAACGCTTTTTGCTTAAGCATTCAGCAGAGTCAACTGGTTTCCGAAATGCTGTCCCTGGTCCCTATAAGCCCACAGTGGGTTGCTCTCCTGGCATCTCAAATGAAGTTACTCTAATGTATGTTTCTCCATTGACTGTAGAACTGTCATGGTGATAAGAAAACAAGAGCGAGATTGTTTTGCTCTTGATTTATATAATTTGTATAGTAAGTGCTAATTTTCACCTTCGGAATGTCCGTTGGTCATCTTCACAAATCTTTAATTGAAGCAGTCAGCATAAAGTTGGTGTCTTGTCTTAGAAACTCATTCTGAAGTAAACTTCGTCTGTGACATTTGAGGTTCGTATAGAGGTGTCGTTGAATTTTCGTGTCTTCTGGGATGTGCTACCATGTTGTCAGGTAAGTGTTTCCTGATGTGTCAGTCACATCTGGAAATACTCACCCAGCAACTCAGCTTCACACCTCAGAAGACTTGAAGGTTAAACTCCATCTGTTTGTCATGAAATAAGAAATAGGTCTGTAAATGATAATTACTTCCTGGTTCACAGAGTGGTGTAATGATGTAACATTGCTCTGTGAACTGTGAAATAATATGAGCCTGTCTGAACCACATTTTCTCTCAATTTGTCAATGCAGTGAGTCATTACATTGAGAGATATGCTCATTAAAGTGAACTGTACAATGTAGGTGCTGATGGCTTTCAGACTGTTACTTACAGGTTTTAAACTTTTAGAATGTTACAGAGTATTTTAACAGGTTGAAAATATTCTTTAATCCACTTTGGATAGTCCTGACGTGACACAGTACATGTCATGAGCACTTGAGATGTGACCCAATTTGGTACTGGGACAGCTGCCGCTTATTTTTGAAAGCGGTTAATAAATATTAGCGGGTAGCAATTCTCATTAGACACGTCAGCATATATTTGTAAAAATCCGTGCCTACCGCCTTATAAAGCTGATTAGCTTCCTCCTAGGGCCTGTACGGGCTGTAAATTTGGTTCTTTTGTTCATTGCTGGCAGGAGTCAAGTAACCCCTTATGTATATAAGTCACCAGCAGAACAGACATCCAGTTGACAATTTCAGATCCACTTGACAGTTCATCTGTGACTTGGGCACACTGCAGATGGGTCATCAAGGTCATATATACCATTAATTTGTCAGGATGGTGTGGGTGATATCTGTAAATGAGTCCACTTTCATCCCTGTACAGTTCACTCTTGATTGTGCAATTCTGCTATTTCAGTTGTTAATGAACACACTGGTTTTGGGACTTTTTCTTTTTTTTCTTTTCTTTTCTTTCTTTCTTTTTTGTTTTTTTGTTTTTTTTTTGTTTTTGTTTTTTGTTTTTTGTTTTTTTTTTTTGTGGCCTGGAGCTGTTGCGTACGAAAATTTTATGCCTTGTGAGGGCCTTATATTCCATCAGTTTCTGTCAAGGAACACATGGAACAGATCAGTAGAAGTTGGCAAAGCAACGAGAGGCAGAGACTATGCCATGGCTCGGTTGGTTGCCAGCCTATCACTGTAGGGACCTGGGTTTGATCCCAGGTCAGTCCATGTGGGATTTGTGTTGGATAGAGCAGCCCTGGGATAGGTTTCTCTCCTTGTAGGCCATTACAGTTTTCTTCTGCCAGTGTCATTCCACTCTTGTTCCATATTCTTTCATTCTATTACTGATGCTATATAATCGTAGCAGTTTACACTTTTAAAAGCAACAAGAAGAGTAATTATCTATTATTTTGAAAGCACTTTTATATGTCATTCAGAGGCAAATGATTAGTTCTGACTGATTACCTCTTTCCGTATAAATTACATGTATAGTGTTTCATCCTGTAGTGCGAGAAGTTCTATGTCACATACTGAAATGTGATGATAGTAACTGCAATTCATGAGTTTAAAGGAATCTGGACCTGATAAATGTTTGAGGATCTTGTATATCCCTTATACCACTGTATCTCATGTTGTATTAGTTATAAGAATTGAAACTCTCTTCGGCCCCTCTTTCAGTAACTTCTATCTGGACCAAACTCATATAGTTCCTGAGATATTAAAATGATATCAGTGATGTGAACATCAAAAACTAAAGTTCAATTAATTTCCGTTCAGTTTTCTTACCTTTTATTTTCTAACCACTATATTAGTATAAATTATGCCATTCAATTCATTAATATATCCACAATACAGTAATTATATTTTTATAGTTTCGAGTATGATTGTGCTTTGGTCTTGTGTATCTCCAATGAAAGTGAAGGCTTGATTTTGCCAATGCATTTACATAGTTAAACTGTTACTTGTTCTTGTCTCTGCCTTGCTTAGTCACCCAAAGTTTTAAGCTTCTCTTTGAGGGCATTTATTTCAACATTTTCCCAGTGAGATGGTCTTATTTTATCAAAGAACCTGAAACAAACGTGGGGTGCCATTTATTGAATGTCACTTGTATTTGGGAGAACCAGATGGAGCCTCAGTCTGAGTCAGAATAAGTAAGACCATTAAACTTGTTATATCTACCTTTACATAAAATGTAAGAATGCTACACATGAATTTTGATGACCTGGTATCATAAAAAAAGGACCTTTCTTGGCATTTCCCATGTGTTAACAGTCTTTTCAGTGTGAGGTATTTTCTTGATACTTAACGGCGTGTTCGTTTGACAGTACATAACTCTGCACTTACACATTATTATAAAGTAACTGAAAACATCAGTGAAATGCCAAACAGAAATTTCACATTTTGGAGTAATATTTGCAGTAGTGTCATTACCATTAAAAAGTATAGAACCAAATTATCTGAAAAAATGATTGTGTATTTTGGAAACGTCTGGTTTATATTTTGACTAGAAAACTGGCTATCAAGTTAACTGTCACAGTGTTTGTCTCACTTCTTCTAGGCAAATGACATCTTAGTGTCTGTAAACAGTTCATGACTGGTTCCTTCCTCATCCTTCTATTTACATTCATGGTCACACAGTTTGCACGTTCGGCACTACATAACCTGTGTAGCGGAGACTGCTATTCAGTGAGCTGTAAATCACATGTACATTAGGCAGTGATGTATGGATAATACAATTGTTACGTACTGTGTATTGATTTCCTGCAGAACTTGCTTTTCTACATCTGACAGCCCGTTGTTTAAAATATCCAGGTTAGAGTGTAACACTTCTCGACTGTTCATACCCACCAGGTTCGTGGCTATCCCAGGTTGAGCCATTGTGTAGTGTTGTGCCAATCGACCAAGCTCAACACCCCTCTCCTAGAAGGTTGCATATTATGAAAAGTGAATTTTTTGAATTCAGGACATTCCAGTTAATCTCTTCTATTCAAGGCTGAAGTCATAAGAACAGGGTGTACCATCTGTGTGGCCTTTATCAAAACTTGTTACATTTATCACGGTTTCGTAGTTTGTGAGTAGATTAGTTTACTGCAGCTCTTTATAACAGAGATGATGACAACTGTTAGCTAATATCAACTGGAAGCTAGTATAGAAATTGTTGATAGCCAATACCAGTTTCTAAAATATTACGTTCTAATTTTTTTTATTTTTTCAGTAGTAGCATAAGTATTTCAGCAGTAAAAACTTCAAAATTCAAATACGTTATTATAATGTGATAAATATTAAATTCTAGGATCAAGTATAGTTGTATCCTGAGTTTATATTCAGGCATTTGCTTTAGTCAGACAGGCAGGACAACTTACAATTTCCAACAGGGACAAAGATTTCTCTCTAATGTAAATTGGCCACACAGCATTGGGACTCGTCCAGCCTTCTGTTTCATGCATACTGGGCACAGGGTTAACTTTAGCTTACTTTATCCTTCGTTAAAGTATTTTGTCTCTAGGACCATGTTTGAGTAACACCACACTGACCAACTTGATGAAGCATAGCTACCTTATGGTGCAACATTATTTAAAGATTTATCAGAAAAAACTAATACCAAAATTTAGTTTCTGTGAGTCTTCCTGAACAGAAACAAAGTCCTCACCTTGCAGTACTGCCCTGCAGCTGCACATAATTTCTTGAGGCTGTCTGGGGCTGGATGCCATTCAGGGGGGCCTGCATTTGTCAGCAGACCCATGGCAACCCCTGCTGCATTGATTATACCCAGCCCCTTTGACTGAAACAAGGTGCAGTCAGCATCAACACACAAAGCCATTTCATTAAAAAGGAAATTACTGTGGGGCATATCTGGCCTCCCCAGCTGTCTAAAACTCGCTGCTAAAGTTTCTGAATAAACTGACTGTTCATGCAGTGTCATATTGCCAAGAAGCATTTATCAGTCACAAGAACATAACTTCATCCAGGTGCTGACAAACATAGTTGGACTTACAAGGGATGAAGCAAATCGGGAGTGGGAACTTGGTAATTTGTAGAGGTCATCTAGTATGAGGTGTTGCTAAAGATTCTAATTGAAGAGGTGAGTGGTCCAGACAGGTAGCTGGGGTGGGGCAGGAACAAGAAATGCACACAGTTGTGAGGAAAACCATTGGAAGGTATATGACTATTAGTTTCATTTTTCTTGATTTGATAATCTGAATAATGTTTAGCAAGGAGTACGGATCATGAAGCTGCTCATTGTGCAGTTTCCTCTAGTCCCCTGTTAATGCTTCCCTCTTAGGCCCAAATATCTTCCTTTGCACCCTATTCTCAAAGAACTTAAACACTTCTAGTGATGTCATATATATGTAACAGTGAACATACCTGAAAGAAAGGTAAGAATTTGTTTAATGTGTCATCTATGAGAGTGTCACGAGTATAGGAGAGAACTGTGTCCACTTTGATGTTGCTGCGTTCTGTGGCCTCCTTCAGGACTGACACAGGATAACCTGTCACCCCAATGAAGCGTGCCTTGCCTGCCGCCACCACAGACTGAAGTGCTGGCAGTGTTTCATTCACAACAATGTCAAGACTTGGTGCAAATTCGATATCATGTACCTAGAAAATAAACGTTTTGGGTAATGTGGAGGTATGTGAGCAGAGGCACTGCTGTGTGGGAGTATTCAGTGTGTGATTCCTAATGTAGCATTGTATTTAATCAGTTATCACGGGGAAGGTGCTTTCCTAGAAAGGGGCACTGGCCCTTGAGTCCATTAAAACAACATATACTTGATTGATGTATGTTCCTTCTAATGTTTGTGAGTAGGATTCTTTCAAATTTGAAAAATCAAGTAAATTGCTCCCTTATTTATTTATTTATTTATTCCTATAATAACTTGTAATTCCCATTAGGTTAAAAGTGAAAGCTATCAGCGTGAATGTTAATAGGTGGCAGGAGAGTCTTCTTTAAACTAACCCATCATTAGGCCAATAGTCCAGTCTGTAGGCAAGGCATCTTACATATTCAGTAGGTGGCAGGAGAGTCTCCTCTAACACAAGTTGGAATTAGACCTAGAGTTCAGTCTGTAGGCAGAACACCTTATTTGTGGTTCCTTCAGTGCCACTGTCAACAGCTGTAACTATTACAGCGTGGAATGGAAGGCTGATCAGTGACTGATGGATAGGGAAGTTGGTGGTTGGGCATAATATGAGGCACTACCCTAGCATTTGCCTTCCAGGACTGAGGCAAGCCACAAAAACCTAAAATATGTTAATTTGATAATACCAAACAGCCATTGAACATTTCTATTAATAATTTAAAGGTTGTAAAACAATTTTCACTTAGCCTAGTCTATATCACCTACCAAAACTGGTAATCAGGGACAGCATCAAAAGTGTCACGGACGGTTCTGTAGGGGTTATAGGTTGATCAAGGTAAAGACATTACTTTATTTCCTCAAAGTATTCCCTGTCACCTCCAGTTTGTTGAGTCTATTTCGAAATTGTTGGACTCCACTCTAACAGGATCTTTCAAGTGACGGAGAGGTAACCTGACAGGGTTGAGTCAACGAGACTGAGAGATAGGAATGCAAATGTTGCGTACAAAATTTTTTCAGGAAATTCTCACGGAAGGAAACCACATGTGAGGCTGAAAAGTAGATAGCAGTAGATAGTAGAAAGTAGGTAGTATAGTAGTATAAAATTAAAATTGATCTTAAGTAGTTGAAGATGTGTACTGTGTTGAAGTAGACAGTAGCTGGCAGTATAACATTAAAAGTGATCTTAATTAGGTGAAGATGTGTACTGTATTGAAGTAGAGAGTAGCTAGCAGTATAACATAAAAGTGATCTTAATTAGGTGAAGATGCATACTGTATTGAAGTAGACAGTAGCCAGCAGTATAACATTAAATGTGACTGTAAAGAAATAGATGAAGATGTGTATTGGATTGAAGTGGCACTGGATAGGGTCTGTTGATGATATTCTGTGTTGAGTGTCGTGGACTTCAGTGTTCAGAACAGGAAGTTGAACAGTTTAATGTCTGTTAAGCACTTGGAAAATTGTGTGTACACTAGAGTTTTATATTGTGTAAACAGCAGAGTGGCACAGAATTTTATAAAGATGTTTGTAAATTTAGTTGCGTAAGGATATAGACCAACCTGTATGATGTCCACATAATCAAGTCCGAGTAGCTTAAGGCTGTAGTCCACACTCGCTAAGGTCTTATCTCTGCTAAAGTCAAACATTTTCCTTGGGTCTGTCTCATAGCGTGCAACTTTTGTAGCAATGTAATAGGCATTTCGAGGAATCTCTTTAAGTGCCTGTAGAAATGAAACCACAGTGCTATCCTTAACACTACATATAAGGGTAATACACATATGAATATCCATCTGCATTTTGCAGTAATTTGTATTAATACTTGAAGATTAAAGTCTTCTGGGATGTGACGCTATGGCAATTGATGATTAGTCATAGACATTTCGGAACAGCTAGCTGACCTTAAATACGGAGGCAGCAAGATCTTTCGAAACATAGGTAACTAATTACCAATCAACACGGTGTCACGTCCCAGAAGACTTTTTTTTTTATCAACAGCACCATTAAAATCTCAAGTAGTTATTGCATGTCCTGTCAGGTTTAACATTAAAAGAATTCCGCGTTCTGTCAACAGTGTGTAGACGTTTGTCTTTTGTATGGTTCTCAGAACAAACGGCCAATATTTCATTACGCAGCACCATCATACGGGTTTTTGTAACCGAGACGGAGAGCGTATAATGCGCGGTACGAACTGAACCTTGAAATCTAATTCATGTCAACGTAGTCTGTGTCAAAATGACGATGGACAGACCTGTAATCCCGGCAGAGAGGGCGCTCCAAGACTGGCAGACTATTCAATATGTAGACTAAACAACGGTCATGACCCCGGGGCTCGACATCAAGACTGCGACTGCCTACCGACCGACATTCAGTCGAAACTTGACTTTGTCTCTGACTCAGTTTTTGGTTCTTGCTTGCGGTTGTTTTTTCTTAAGCAATTCAACAGAGTCAGTTTAGTTTAGCATACTAAAGAGCAGAGCTTGAATCGTTTCGCTTTCGTAGTTCAAATTCAATATTATGCATGATCCTAAAACGCCAAAATTTTCCGCCACACGGTGATATCATTACCTTGCCCAGAAGTTCCTCTGAGTGACCTTGGCCATACCATGGCGCTGTGTCAATGTAGTTGATGCCTTGTTTCAATGCCTCATGCACTGTTGCTATCGCTTCAGCTTCATCGTACTCTCTGCAAGAGGAGGAAACGAACGGAACAGAAATCATAAATGACTGAAGTACGTAGTAACTGACTGACTGCATTGACTGTAGGAGGTAGCATTTTGTGGGGCACAGTGTAAACTTAACCCGTGGACATCACCTATCATTTGGTTAAGATTGCTGTTGTGTGTGATGTGACTCAATGCAGTCTGACAGGAAGTCACCAATG
Source organism: Coptotermes formosanus (assembly GCA_013340265.1). Classification (NCBI taxonomy): domain Eukaryota; kingdom Metazoa; phylum Arthropoda; class Insecta; order Blattodea; family Rhinotermitidae; genus Coptotermes; species Coptotermes formosanus. Next base: position 1,222,529 of record BLKM01000341.1, on the reverse strand, counting down.
TTTCGGAAGGACCTACTACCGCCATCATTTGTGGAGAATAGCCATGATTGAGGCACCAGGTTCCTCCGAAACGTTGGTACCATTCTACCAGGCTACATGGCGTCAGATCAGTTGATAGTGTTGATTTTTTTCTCTGGGCGTAAAGCGGCCTTGGCTTGAAGCTAATAATTCACCGCCTAATGCCAAGGCTACTAAGGATGGAGCCATACCTCTACTCCCCCCCCCCCCCCCAGAAAGTGTCTTCAAGGCGTGGTACTTTATTAACCCTTTAGAGACGAAGCGTATCTGTTTTATATAAGGACTCAGTGCGTACCGCGCTGTAAACACTCCACTTCGGTTATAAAAACCAGTCTCTTAATATTTTATAAGGCAAAAGTTGCTGTTTGTTCTGAGATCCGTACAAAACACATAAACGCAATGTGGGCACCACGTAGAATTTTTTAATGTTAAACCTGGTGGTACGTAAAGTTACCGCTAGGCTTTAAAAGGTTAAGCACACAGTCAGTCTCACTTAACTCAGTTTGCCCAGGTCATATCCGGTGAGAACATAATCATTCTGTAGTCCGTCTTACGACAGGACCACAGCCTCTTCTAAAGCGAGTTCTCCACAGAGTGCGATCTAGTGCTTCTCTTTCAATTTCCAGTATCCTTTCTTTTCTTTAAGGTCATCCAGAAGCTGATTACGCCTTCTTCCTCGTGAGAACGACAAACTGAATTTCGAGTTTAGTTATTTGGCATTCTTTACGAAGTAAATGAAGAATGCCGTATGTGTAGACGACGTCCGTTCGCCCTTCCGTCTGTGACGTATCAGCGACTGAAAGTCCGTCTGTCTGTGGCGCAGTATCAGCGAATGAATCGTTTGTATGGTTTTTCATGAAATTCGGTTTAGGAATTCTTTACAAAAAGTTGTCGAGCATGCGTGAGTTTGGTCAAAAATCGGCTTAGTGGTAGTCATACTTTGCTGAAGGGCGTGAATGAAGTTATGCTCGTACTTATTATATTTCTTGACTGATTTGGGTGAAATTCTCTATAGGAGATAATCCAAATAACTCAATTGAGCAGTTGCAAGTTTCCCGTGAAAACCGGTGCAGTGAGTGAAAGGCATACTCTGCCGAAGGGCGTACATGAAAATTTGTCCCTGTTTTCTACAATTTTCTTACGATTTGGATAAGATTCGGTGCATTAGATGTCCACAAATATACGAGTATATTGCGTGACTTGAACTTCATAAAAACAGGCGCAGTGAACGCCACACTGTACTTACGGGCGTAAATAAATTTCTGTCCGTATTTCACACATTTATTGTCCCACAGGAGTGAAATTCGACGCAAGAGATCTGCGCATAATGTTGTTGAGCATTTTTGAGTTTCGTGAAAATCGGTTCGTGGAAATCCGTACTGATCCAAGGGCGTAAATGACATTTGTGCGTGTAGGAATACTGCAAAACCGTATGACATTTGAGGGTGAAGTGTCTTTTGCAACAGCATGGCGTTCACATCGAGTTTCGTGAAAATTGGTCGGCTGACTCGAGAGTATGATGATGACATTGTTACACTGGTTTGGAAATTTTATTCGCACTTTTCATATGCTCTGTTTAAAGTGGGCTGACGAAGCAGTAAACAGGGAACGAACTGTAAGCTTGCCCAGAGTTGATGTGGCTTACCCGTATAAATACCGACCTCCAAGGGTCCCCCCACCGAATGCCAAGTGCGACACCCGCAGTCCGGTGTTGCCCAGGACGTTGTATCGCATTTTACGAACAGCGTCTTCGTCATGGAAAGTAGCCACGAACGTATCTGGTAACGCCATCTGAAAGAAAGCAAGTCTGGATAGAAACCGGTCTTCCTGGGAGAGTTCAGTTTTGTTTCCAGAAGTAGCAGCTTTTATGAAACCCTAAAGCACGGTGTCATTTACGCGGAAGTCCACCACGGACTCTGTCCGTAGACAATGCTCTCAGGGGGGAAAATTTTTTTTCCACAAAATAATTACGCGCTAAGTGAACGGAACCGTGATAACGCTCTTGGTCGTTGAATACTCACCTCCATCTAGCACAGAGACACGAATGCGCTATGTAAACACGGAAAACTTTTACGTTTAATTATGTCGTAACCAAGATAAAGTCTGTGGAGTTTTCGTACTAAGATTATGAGGGGTGAATGTCTGCGGGTAGATGGTTGAAGTGATGATAACACGCTGTCACTACTTAAAACATTACATCTATCACATTGTGAATGACACGTGTTATCTTAAAGTGTACTAAGTTTAGTTAGTTAGCCTTTATATTCAGTATTGACCACTACACACTGAAGATTATATTACAGTTATTATTATTATTAATATTATTATTATCACTATTATTATTATTATTGTGTAATAATTAAGCAAGCCTGTTTGTGAAAGCGAAGTAGATAACTGTTGACTATATAAGCACCCTATCATATTAAACGCAGGATTAATCTCTGGATGTTGCCCATCATTTGTTGCAGGCATATGTAACGGGCGGCCTGCGGGTCGCTTGTATCCCCTTTGAATTCTTTTGGCGGGCCGTGAAACTTTAAAAAAACAAACTGTAAATATTGCCCAGAGGTTACAGTTTATAAATATATATGTCCGAGTGGGTAAAATTGTAAAATCTTCTGTCTAATTGGGAACAGAAATATTTACGTTCATGAGTTTAAAGCGGTAACGCGTGGTTCAAAACGGTCGGAATTTGCCAAGAGCATAACGTTAAACCAGCCAAAAGTACAACTGATAAATTTTGCGAATTAAAATCATTTTAGACGCGACAGGCAATGTACGTATAAATATTGAAGCGCGTTCGCGAAACCATGTTTATCGTGGAAAAGCAATAAGTATTACATATTCTGAGTGTCTGTTTGTAGACCTAGTTATCCAGCACGCAAAGTGCATGCGTCGTATTATATTGCCATCTGTGGCCTGTCTGGCTGTACCATTTTTTTTTTTCCACATTTTCTCACAAACGGCACGATTTTCGGAAAAAGCTATTGAACATAAAATGTGCATTTTGATTTTCTCTACAATTTTGTCTGTAAGATTTCTTATTCTAAGAAGAATTCAGCGAGATACTGCCATAAACGTACGTAGGTCTTCCAGTAAAGTACCCGTTGTTATTGTCAGATTTATTGAAATTTTAATTTTCTCGACAGGTTTTCGAAAAAATACTCAAATACCGATTTGCATGCAAATCTGTCAAGTGGAAGCCGAAACATTCCATGCGGACGAACGGCCGTGCAGACAGCCATGAGGACGGTAGCAGTCGGTTTTCGCCGTGGCGCAATTCGTTGAGGCACTACGCCATAACACCGGAGGCTGCGGGTTCCATTTCCGGTAGGGTCCTTGGAAATTTCCAAGTGACGTATTCCTTCTGTCCGCATTCAGTAGCCCCGGGGTCTACTCAGCCTCTAAGAAATGAGTACCATGCAATTTCCTTGGGCATAAAGTGCGGCCGGCGCGTAGAGCTGACAACTCAGCCGTTCTAGTGTGCCGAGTGTCAAAGTCAGGATGGAAACCCTACATTCCACCCCCCTGAGTCTTCATGACTTGTTACGGGAAAGCTTTACCTTTTTTACTTCTGGGGATAAAGACCAAGATGTTAGCGAGATGTTAGTGACGTAAAAATATAAAATGGTAAAGAGATACGGTTTTTAGTTCATATTACACGCAGTGGAGGTATAGTTCCACTCAGTCTTAACCTAGGCACTAGCTGAAGATGGTCAGCTTCACGTCCTGGCCGTTTCATCCAAGAGAAAGGGCCCCCCGAGACCCATTGAATAGGGACGGGGGGGGGGACCCCCCAGCCGGTCTGTACAATTCGGGGAATAGAAAATCTCTGGCACCTGCTGAGAATCGAACCACGATTCCTTTTGGAACATTGGACACTGTTAGCTACTCAAAAGCTACCCGGCAGACCAGGGCCGGCCCGAGATGTTTGGGCGCCCCGGCAGGCTAATAATTTGGCCCCCCCTTCAAACCTACGTTCTTTAAACTTTTTCGGCCTAGGACAGGACGGCGCCTGCCCAAATTACGCGTAATTTTCTGAGATATTCTTTCGCGTGTGGAAACCTGAATTCACTGTAACACCATATTTCCAATTATTCCAGTGACCTCTTGGCGTACCAGTCAGCTGGCCCGCCCCTTAAACCAGTACTGGATAGAAACAAGTTGCAGAGTCAGCTGGCATAGTGAGCTGGGAGCAAGCAACGCAGTCACTGTGTTTCTTCAAATCCAGTTTCATCTGCGTCTGGCGCTTGGCAGTGACCTTCCATACTGCCGCAAAGTATCCACACGTAAGCTTTGAACACAAACCTAACACTACACAGTACCTACTTAACAGCTAGTTGTGTTGATGGATGCCACACGTCCACACTGAACGCAGTTAACGTAATAGACTGTGTGTGTGTGAGGTCATATGCGCTGATCGACGTCAAACTCTGTCTGCCCTCTAGTGGCAGAATATTGCACTAATTCAGCGGCTGCTCGTACCCTGTGTGAGGGCAGGGTCTGACAGCGTGACGGCCAAGTCCATTGTGCACGTCATATCATTGGAATTTGACCAAAATAAGCTTCGAGGCACTTAAAGTAGTTGTGCTGTTAGTGCTACACATTTGTGAGTGTGAGTAGGAGAAGGTTTATTAAAGAAGTCTATCCACCTGTCTAAGGATAATGTAGATGTAATTAACTTCAAGAGTTGCAGACACTAAGAATTAACTAATGGTAGATTAAATTAGAACACAAATGGTATTTAGAACTTTTGGAGTCACTAAACATAGCCAAAGGGCAACAGTTTGAACTGGTGGCGGTAAGCGTGGAACTGAGAGATAAATAGACACAACCCCTTAAATTCCAGCGGTACACTTTTGTGTAAAATGAAGAAACTACGCTTTGCTGCACAAGTTATTTATGTATTTTGTATGACTCACAATAGGCCGATTTTTTCCACATACAAGATTAACCTTTTAAAGCCTAGCGGTAACTTTACATACGACCAGGTTTAACATTAAAAAATTCTACGTGGTGCCCACATTGCGTTTATGTGTTTTGTACGGATCTCAGAACAAACAACAACTTTTGCCTTATAAAACATTAAGAGACTGGTTTTTATAACCGAAGTGGAGAGTGTTTACAGCGCGGTACGCACTGAGTCCTTATATAAAACAGATACGCTTCGTCTTTAAAGGGTTAACCGTGCTGCCGTACATCTGGGATTTTCCTCTCTCTTGCCTTCACTGAAGTCGTAATTAAATGTTCTGTCGATAGCGATTACCTGTCGTTCTTGGATTGTAAGAAAGACGGAACACGGGATTTCCAGGTGTGGGTAAGTCGACTACTCAGACTCGGCAGGCATTATGTCTCATCTTCAGGGAATATTAACGTGCGGTACGTTAACGGACTGCATTATTCTACACTCCACACAGCACTCGGGAATCAAACAACAGTCTAACTTGTATCTCAATTTATTGGCACTAATGATAATCTTCTTTTTTTTTATGATTCACCGCAGTTCACTGCGGAACTTTGTTTGAAACTTAGCACTTTGAGACAATCACGTTTTAACTACAGTTGGCTGTGCGATGGCCGAAAATCACGAGCACACCAGATTTGCATCTGACCCGCTCCAGATGCCGAAACGGAGAGACCTGTCTTGAAAGACACATCGGTACATCTCAACGCAATTACACCCTTCTCTAAACTCAAAAAGTAATCCTATTGGCTGAAATGCAAATATGGAAAAATCCCATAGGCCGAATTCAAAACTTTTTAAATTCCTCTAACCTAATTGGTCAAAATACGCCCGCGCTGAGTGTCTCTGGCTCGACTTTAGACACCCCATTTACGCAATTAGCGTCCAGTTCGCGGTTATTTACGGCACAACCGATGGTAGCTTCCCTACTGAGAATTTATGGGCGCACAGCTGTCAAGTGTAACATCTCTCAATAAAACTCTAACTTCCTAAACTTTTAGAAACCTGACAATGAGAAAAGCTAGCAAGTCTCTTTCTTTTATTTATTTATTTATTTTTTTTTGCCTTAGTTGCGCCGCCCCCCCCCCCCAATGTAGCACATAGCTGTAGGTCGGACCCTTCTCCGTAGCTGTGTCTTCCTGCACAAAATGTTCTAATTATCGAAGCGAAATCAAGTAGGATGCTTACCAACACTATGTTTAGGACTCGAACCTAAAGTGTCCGATAACAACCGACTGGCCTTTTAAATGGACACACATTCTCTTCTGTGTGAGGTAGGAACTAATTTTTTATGTGTCCTGTAGGGCCAGTCCTTGTAGGATTTATGGTAGACAAAATGGCACTGGGACAGGTTTTGCTGCTAGTACTTCGGATTTTTTTTTCCCCTGTCAGTATCATTCTGCCAGTGCCCGACGCCATCTTCAACTTCTGATCTGCTCGTAAGAGAGGGACAAGTGGCTGAAGCCTGGGGGCCTTTCGGAAATCGGGGAACAGCAAGAAAGAAAGGTGCTTATTTTTTTAAGTTATCGGAGGGTTAAAAGTCGTTTTGAAAGTAGGCCTATTTGATATGGGGAAATGGGAAACTATATAGACGTGTGTTGAGAGGTGCTTCAGACACGTATTTCTAGGTAGGTTTCCCAGAAATTGATGCCCCCCCCCCTTTTTTGTGCCAGTAACAAAGCTAGGAGTGTGAGGTTTTAGACGAAACAGATTTGAAGTTTCCGGCATTTATGTACGAAGCTGTGAAGATCTCCAACACATCGCAGCACTGCAGCTGCGCCTTAGTATGGAGTAGGCCTACACACAACGCGCTGTGATACGTATGTCAAGAGACGGCTAAGTAAATTACAGGAAGGGACATGCTTTTGAATCCGTATTTTTATGTAGTTCTGATTTATACATGAAATAAATTGGACTTCGTATTATACCGCGGAATACGCGGAGTTGGGTATACTTTGTACCTGAATCCTGCAGTCCGCATTTAGGGCAGTGGCACAATGTGTAAGGCAAGGGTAAAGTTGTTCCTATACACGCCGTAAAGGCATATTGGAGGAGTGGAGGTAAATTCCGTTCATTCTTAACCTCCGTACAACATGGAGGTGAGTGGTCAGCCCCACGCCCCGGCTGTTTTACTCCCGGCGAAAGAACCTCCGGTACTCATTGTGTAGGAGGTTGGGTGGGCCCCAGGGTCGGTTTCTGGGTTTTTGGAGAAAAAAATCATTGTTGGTACTGAATGCCATTTTGTAATAAATCCTGTAACAAATTCACCATACGTTTCATTAATGCCGTTAATTTCTGTTGTGTTTCTTTCATCAGCAATTACATTAAATATCTCTGAAACCAGGGCTGTGGAGTCGGAGTCGGAAGGAATTTTAGGTGGAGTCGGAGTCGGTAAAAATGTACCGACTCCGACTCCGACCTCAGCCTAACATCTTAACTAGATACTCCAAATCCAGAGCCCTGATAGCTACAGTAACCATTAGACTGACACTTAAATATAGGTTATAAGTCAAAAAAGTAGCCTGATGATTCACGTGGTGGCGATGAAACGTCTTATAGGTTCACCATTATTAATGCATATTGAGCTTTTATGAAGGAGTCGGAGTCGGACTTTTAAAAATCGAGGGGTCGGAGTCGGAAGTTTTAAAAATCGAGGAGTCGGAGTCGGAGCTTTTGTGTACCGACTCCACAGCCTTGTCTGAACACAGGTTGTAGGGCCTACTAATATATACACTTTATGTCCCATGTTGCTGCCCCCCTACTGCGAGCCATTCGTCGGAAAACTAAAAAAGGAATGCTGCCTGTAGTTACTCGTTGAGGTCATGTTTGACCAGTACGAAATGAATTGAAATTCCCCCTCCTTCCGCCCCCAACTGTTAACAGTAGAACTCCAGTACGAAGTACAGTCAAATTCATTAAGTTTCGGAGACGAGACGTGCACATAAACGGACAGACAGACCAACAGACAGAGCGTCTCCATAGTGCGTGCATTTTATGTGAGATGTGTAAGGCTCTTATCGCGCTGTAAACGGATACTTCCGTTCGTCCTCTTTATCGCTCGAATTTTATGAAGGGGATTTATACAACAGTCTGTGAGTAGTAATAGCACGTATATGTCTGCGTATTAAACGCGATGTCTCTTAAATTTTTCGATGACGTTCATAGGCCTATTTATCGAACAATATCTGTTTAAAATTTCTCTAGTTTTTCACGTAAAGGAGCAGAAAGTAAGACGTAAAGGTAAAATTGCGCCTCTGAAAGACGTATGGGAGCGTGGAGCTGTGGATCCGCTCATTTTTAACGTCGAATCTGGATGAATGTGAAAGTTTTGCCTCATTCCCCAACCGCTTTACTTCCGGGGAAGTGGTCCCAGCTACCTAATGAGTGGGCGGGTCTCGTACCTGGCCTAGACGTTTCTGGAGAAGAGAAAAATCACTTTCCCCTCCTGGGAATTGAACCGCGATTCCTCGGTTATCAAATCCATAGCACAAACAAAATAGTATAACAAGAAATGCAAATATACTCAGTCTAAACACAACTTTATTTTACAGATAAAACCAGCTACATGTTTCGGCTACTGACGGTAGCCATGATCAAGCTTATCATAAAAATATAAAAAGGAAATGTTTACAGCTGCATTGGTGGTTATAGATCTCGAACCTTACAAACGTAGCGTTATGTAATATATAACATGTAAAATACGAAGCTTGAGGAATAATTTATGAGGTTTATAAATATTGTATGTTTGTATAATTTGTGAAATTTAAATAATCTACCCGGCACTCATTGAGTAGAAGGCTGGATGGGCCCCAGGGCGGGTCTTGACATTTTGGAGAAAAGAAGCATCTCTTGCCCGTGCGGGGTTTGAGCCCCGGACCGTCCAGCCCGTAGCCTTGTCAATGCTCTATATTATTATTATTGTTGTTATTATTATTATTACTATAATTATTAATAATCTAGCAAGCTGTTTCTCAGAACTTTTCAGGTTTGCAGTATGCGTCTTCAGTGAACTCCTGATATCAGTGTGTCCCTCTGGGGCGATCGTATATAAGAGTTGACCAATGAAGGGCTTATCTGTGGAGACTGTAGATGGAGATGGGAAGTGTGAAAATTTTTCGTTAAATTTTCAGAGGTTACCCACTAGTGTATATTATTTATTGTACCTTCAGTTTGTTACGAGAAACTCCCATATCTTTGAACGCCTTAAGAATTCGGATTATCGTTCCAAAATTATTTATTAGCTACTCTAATTTTATGGGTAGATTTACGGGTTGTGGATTATTTTAAGGGCGCCGCCTATTTTAGTGTATTTCTATGTACCCATAAATAATGCTTATTCTCTTCGTCATAAAATTGTCAGTTATTTTATAATTTTTTTCTAGGATCTCCGCCGCAGCATTGTTTTTAAACATTCCATTCCCGCACCTGCCATAGATGAATGAATCAAGTCTTGCTGTTGCTGGCAGGGACTGTACACAACAACCTGAGCGCTAGTTCGGTTCGCATCTCCGTTATGACGTGCCTCAGTTCTCCTCCGTAGCTTGCTGCGGACCCACGTGTAGCTGGGTGTAGTGTTGTTCAGTGACTGGACACGTGCAGCATGTCAACACAGGTGAGTGGTGCTGTTACAGGGGGTTCTTGATATGGTTTTTGGGCGCAGGAGACAAAATGCTACAAAATTCAAACTCAGCAGTTTATTGTATGGATGAAGTGACGTAGTAATATTGCAGTGTGTATTTTACTGGGAACGTAATGTGTACAGATCGTTTGTGGGAGGGGTTTGAGATTAAAACGAAACGTAAAAGAAAGCAAAAGTTCTCAAAATTTTGAAAGTCCTCACAATTTCGGATCACTGTTCATTGTGTTTCAAACTAACATCGGAATATAATTATGAATATCGTGGACCCTTAATAATGCACAGTCAAACGCGCCGTATTTGAGGTTCTCATAAGGGTGTTGGTGAAGATTCCAAGTCGTCTGCGTTATTACGTTGTGCTAATTGATAAATAGTTTCCGACGTTTCGGAGGATGTTGCGGCACGGCGTGATATCATACAAGACTTGACTCTTCACAGTCAAAGAGTTTGTGTATTTCACATTCCTGTTTAGAATTTGGGTAAATCCCTGTCTCTTCGAAATGCGTTTGAGGTTTTCACGCTGTGTCCTTTTGAGAACCAAAGATTATTATTATTATTATTATTATTATTATTATTATTATTATTATTATTATTATTATTATTATTATTATTATTATTATTACTCTACTTCATGCAGGGTGTTTACAGTTGTATACGTCAAACAAACCATGTTTCTAGAGTATATAGTGTTGCAGCTACTCTGTAGTTACAATTTGTGTTACATGTAGTATTACTGCCCATGTTGAGTGTTTTGTACTTTAACGTTAGTACTTTCCGAGTATGCGTGCAGTGCCCAATATGACTGTTTCTGTACTTCCTTCATTTCGTGCTTTCCCGGTATGTTGCTCAGGTATTTTCTGAATGATTTTGAGATGGTTCCAGTTGCCCCTATTATCACTACCGGTTTTTCATAGTCCACATACGCTGTATTTGTTTTCATAAAAAGTAAAGCAGTCCCATTACAGGCCTGGACAGGCCCAGAGGGTTCCAGGAGGTTGGGATCCCAGATTTCTAGACAATCGGCACATTAAGGTGGTAAGGTTGTCAGCCATATGCACCGACTGCCTTTACCCCCCAGGAGATATTCCTGGTACTCATTTCTGTTGGAGGCTGAGTCGACCCCAGGGCCATAGTGCGACCGACAGGATTATGCCACTGACACCATCGGGAATCGAACCCGCGACCTGCCGGTTTGTAGCGCAGTGCCTCAACCAACTGCGCCACCGCGGCCCTATTTGTTTTCATATCTTTATATTATTATTGTTGTTATTATTATTATCATCATCATCATCATCATCATCTCCTTTCTGCAGGGTATTCACACTTACATACCTGAAACAAACCGTGTTTCTAGGGTATACAGTGTCGCAGCTATTCCGCGCGTACTGTTAATGGTGCATATAACGCTGTCTTCACTATTAAACTCTTCTGTGCTTCTACATCAGCACTTTCCGCAGTGTGTGTGCTGTGCCCAATACAGCTGTTTTCTGTAGTTCCTTGATATCGTGCTTTCCCGGTACGCTGCTCAAGTATTTTCTGAAGGATTTTAAAATGGTTCCAGTTGCCCCTATTATAACTGGCGTCACCTTTGTTTTTACATTCCACATGCGCTGTGTTTCTATTATAACGTCTTTATATTTTAGAATCTTTTCGGCTTCTTTCTTTATCACATTTCTGTCTCCCGGGATTGCTATGTCAATTAGCATACATGTTCCTTTTTCATTATCTCGGATTTTGATGTCCGGTTTATTGTTGGGGATGTTTCTGTCGGTTTGCACTTGTTGATTCCATAATATGGTTACCTTGCCCACTTTACTGGTTCCTACTGATTTTATTATTATTATTATTATTATTAATATTATTATTAATCTTGGTGTTATTTGAAAAAGCCCCATGTGCATCATGTTGTGATATGTGTGGCGGAAGTTACGAAAAGTGTAACAAAGTGGGTTGGTCTGGTGCACGCCAGGAATGCTTGTGAGGGAATGGTAGTAGAGATCCACTCATTCTTATACTCGTCACTAGATGCAGATGATTGGTCGATTTCGTACCCCAGCCGCTTTATTCCCTGGCAAAGCGGCCTCAGTACACATTGAATAAGAGGCTGGGTGGGTCACAGAGCCGGTCTGGATGATTTGGAGAGGAGAAAACTCCTGTCTTATAGCTCGTGGTCTAGTCATTATACCAACTACGCGATGCCGACACGTGTGAGAAGTGTACAGAGTTTGTTTGTGCTATTTGTTGCGTTGAAATAAGTCGTATTTTGTTTACATAAGAAAGCAATTTTAGTTGTCTGAATTTTAAATCACAGTTACGTTTTGTAGACTTAGAAATAAGGAAGCCGTTCTGAGTTGCAATTTGTTTGCTATGTCGTCACAAGTCTCTTTCTTTTTTTCACCGTTCTAATGTCTGCAGCACGTTTTATGTCAACGGAGAAACTTCGAACTTTCTGAATGGTTATGTACATATGTGTTTAGAGATGTATTACTTTTGTATTTTCTGAGTGGGTGCCCTTTGTAATGTGTTGAGGGGACCACTGCCCATGGAATTTTAACGATCCCTACAGGCACGGTTGCCATGAGAACCCAGTGTTTTTCTGCATATAATGCAAGTGAGCCAATCAGTGCTGCCAACTTATTTAGCATTTTATTTTCATATAAAATAATCACGAAGCCCTCCGATTTCGTACAAGGCAGTTGGCCGAGTTATTGTTAGCTTGTCAAGGACCCTTCTCCAGTTTCTTCCCCACACAAAAATTATGTAATGGTCATTTTGAAAGAAGTAAATAAGAAGGTTATGTAACCTTTGTTTACAGCAAATATTCCACCCCCACCCCCACCCCCCACACACACACACACACAGAGGTGAAACCAGAAACATTACGTATTTTTTGTAGGCAAAAGTTTATTGAACGTAGCCACATGAGGGTTTGGGATTTGTAAGGGTAATATTAAAATGGAGTTCAGGGAAATTTGTTCTGCCGCAAAGGAGTGGATTTTAGTGAGTGAAGATACGCCCGATATAGGGATTTTGTCTTCTCAGTATCCAACCTACCGCGCGGTCGGTTTGTAAGAAAAAGAGTTATTTTACAAGCTGCCGTTCGTTATTAACAGTTGTAGTTTGTGTAATAATAGTGACGAACATCATGGTAGCATTATTGATGATGATCATGATGATACTGATGATGATGGTGATAATGTAGATGTTGAGAAATTCTTGAAATGTAAAAGTGGGAAGCTGTGTTCCATTATGGTGTTCTAAGTGTTTTTTAATGCATCTCATTTGCCTCGTTGTTCACCTATTTTGGAGATAAAATTTTGCTGTTAGGAAGCCAATAAAACCATGTGGCTTAACATTGCATCATATAAACTTTGTAAGCCACAATTAAATTTGTATTTTACGCCATTATGTACGAAAAACTCATTTAGAGAAAGTTGTTTGAGTTACCAGTATATTTCTGTTTTTATGAAGGGGGGTTTCTGTTGGGCATATTCGCATCACAATGAAGCTCGCGTGACGACAATATTGACAGGTAGTGTTAACGACTAACACCAAAACTTTCAGTAGTTTCAGATTCAGGCCAATAACATGCGGACAAACAAACATCTACTACAGGGTGGCGCAAGAGTTGCTTAACACTGCAGGTACCATGTTAAACATTGAGTGCCAAGCGACTTTTACCCCATCTATTGTACGCGTTAATTTGTCAATATTGTACACAGAAGGCATAAGAACTTTATTTTTTACATACTGTATTTTCTTTCTCTTTAAGACTGTGCAAAAAGTATTCGAATGATGTTTCACTTATAGTGATGAAGAAAATGGGTAATTCTCCGACCCCTGTCTAGACAGCATAAGTAAATCTCCCCAGTCGGAACTTAGTTTAACCTTTTAAAGACGAAGCGTGTCTGTTTCATATAAGGACTCAGTGCGTACCGCGCTGTAAACACTCTCCACTTCGGTTATAAAAACCAGTCTCTTAATGTTTTATAAGGCAAAAGTTGCTGTTTGTTCTGAGATCCGTACAAAACACATAAACGCAATGTGGGCACCACGTAGAATTTTTTAATGTTAAAGCTGGTGGTACGTAAAGTTACCGCTAGGCTTTAAAAGGTTAAAATCCAGTATCTGACAGTACCGATTACTTAGTAGGTAATTTTAGAGTTGCACAAGATCTCAAGGGGTACTGGAACATGAAGTTTACCTAGATTAAAATATACTGTCTTTGCGGGCAGGGGAATTCATCATGGGGTAAACATATCCCCATGCACCTTCTTTCCGGCGTGTTCTTTTGTTTCGTTACACGTGACTATAGTTGAGAGTTGTCTTACATGCCACAAAGTATGGTAACCGAACTGGATTTCTTCCCGCGGACCTTTCAAGTGCAACGGAATGTCGTGGAGATGACTTGCAGTGTATAACAGAAAGGGCTGAAAGATGTTGAACGTTTGGGCATAGTCTTTCTTCTTTAGCTGCTGGCGACGAATTAAATATGTGGTTCATTTTGAAGTTAAAATTGGAAAGAGGGGGAGAAAAGAAATGTTTGTGTGTACAAATTTCATTACTTACGTGATCAGCTTTTGCGATTTAGCACAAAAAAAACGGTCCTAACATTGAAGAAATGAAAAATTTTTTTCTATGTAATTATTGTTTGCAGTGAGGACACTTACAAGAAACTACAAATTAGGGACGCTAATGTTATTAACCTTTTAAAGCCTAGCGGTAACTTTACATACGACCAGGTTTAACATTAAAAAATTCTACATCGTGCCCACATTGCTTTTATATGTTTTGTACGGATCTCAGAATAAACAGCAACTTTTGCCTTATAAAACATTAAGAGACTGGTTTTTGTAACCGCGATGGAGAGTGTTTACAGCACGGTACACACTGAGTCCTTATATAAAACAGATACGCTTCGTCTTTAAAGGGTTAAAACAAAACACATACGCTGCAATGAATAGAATTCCATCACTATAGGATCATGTTGCTATGACGTTTCGGGATCTGTAATTTCAGGTTATATGATTCCATGCCAACAGTTTTACAAAAGGAAGTGAACTACGCACGTTATATGCCTTCAACACGGCTCGTTTTATCATTATTTGATGAAAGTAATTTAACAACCCTGTCCAAAAAACGCACCCCCTTTTCATATCCACCTGCCCAACTACCCACCCTACACCCCGCCTTCCATTTACCTGCCCATCGCCTTCGTCTGTCTAACCAACATCGCGTAATCAGTTTTGTTTTATGAAGATGAAAGCTATGCCTTTCACGTCGGTGTTTTCTTCACGCTTAAGACACGTGAATTGTTTCTTTACTGCTTCTAACTGTACATGTATACAAACTGCAGACTTCTCGAGACTCCGGAGGGGGGGGGGGGAGAGGGAGCTGCTTGAGGTCTGTACGAACGAACGGGTAGACGCGCATTGTTGGTCGGAATAAAAATGAAAAGTAAAACAGAAAGGAGTGCTCACTGGTTGCTACGGTGGCTGACGAAAGAAGGGCATCTTGAGATGTGTGTATTGTGGGGACCGACCAGCTCTAGTAATAAGGTCACACTGCCAGGTGGGAACATTCTTGTTTACAATGTGCTTTGATGGTCCGTGTTCTTACTGCGAGGGGCGTGCAGTCTATATACGTGGTGTGTTTGATTAATGGCTGATGTATTATACCGTGTAATAATTTTGAACTAATTAATACTTAATTTATTCTCCGCTTCGATGTCATATCTTTTTATGAGGGGTTGATGGAATCGTGATTGATAGTAAGCTTCTATAATAACAGAGATTATCTCCTAGCTCTCGCCTACTTTGTAGGAGAATTTCTTTCAAATGAGAACTATAAGTAATGCACATGTTATTAAATAGCTACTGACACAAATACCTTGTTACATTTTTTGTCAGTAGAGTATCATATTCTTACAACGTGACCATAAACAGCTACACAAACCACATATTGCGTATTTGTATTCTGTTGTACGTAAAGTAAAACCTGCCTGCAGCGTAGCCGCAAGGGCAGACAGGTTGCTTGTAAGAAAGGTAAAAAAAAAAAGATAAAACAGTCCCATTACAGGCCTGGACAGACCCAGAGGGTTCCAGGAGGTCGAGGCTTCCAGATTTCTACACACCGGCCGCGTTTACCCCCCAGGAAATATTCCTGGTACTCATTTCTGTTAGAGGGTGCGTCGACCCCAGGGCCATAGTGTGGCCGACAGGATTATGCCAATGAAAAAATCCACTCACACCATCGGGAATCGAACCCGCGACCTGCCGGTTTGTAGCGCAGTGCCTCAACCTACAGCGCAACCGCGGCCCTTTGTAATAAAGGTAGTTGAAGTAACAGAACTTCCAGGACTGTGGAAGCTTTCTGTTAAAGACGGGATTCCATTCTATCCAGGTTCCGTTTAAGACTAGTTATATTCGTACAATGGTGACAGGTTCTGCATACTTGTTTGTGCTATAAAGGACGTATTTAGTGCAAATGAAGAAGAGGTTATTTGGTGGTACTATGAACATCTGTGATTTACTGGGTCAGTCGAGTTGATCATAATGATATCAGTGGGGAAGGAACTGATAATTGTGACATGACATAGAGAAATGTTCTCGAGTGTATTTTTAGGGGATATTGCTGTAGCCAGTGAAGCACAAGCGCAAGCAAGATGGGGAGGGATAGATGCGGATTATGAATAGTGTATTGTGCAGGGAGTTGTGTGACCTCTTCCAGAACCAACATGTCTGGAATGAAAACGTTCACCACAGAGATCAGACTGACTGAGGACTTGTTCCTTTCGTCTGAAACCGAAACTGGAAATTCCCGCCTTCTTGTTCGTGGTTTGTGGCACACTAAACTGGAAGACAGTGACCTTTAATTATACGTAAGGTAAAGGTTATTGCTTTTTGGGATGGCACGCCTTGTAGTCTTTCATAAATTTACCAATTACCACTACGTCATACCCCAGAAGACAAACGTTATGGCCACCGCAATGAGAAATCGGGAATTTCGCATCCTTCAAATCTACCGTAACTGGTTATGGTGTTACAAAAATTAAATAAATATTGAGCCTAGCTGCAGTGTTATAATTTTCAATTTGAGACCAAATTGAATTGAAAATATTATCATACTTTCTGGAATACATGCCCACAGTGTTTTCAGGATTATATTTTGAATGTAGCTCTGTTTTTCCTTCTTCAGAATTCTCTTTTTCCCCATGGTGTGGTAATACAGCTTCAGGTATTCATCTCTGTTGTAGATCGAAGCAATTAGCACCTTTATTCTTCGGCTACGTTTACTTTACTGCCTTATTTTGTGCGCTACTCATTCGTTTAATACACTGGTGGGAAGTTGGATTGTATTTAAGACACCTTTTGTACGAGTATGAAAATACGTTTTTTTAACTTAAATTTATTGTAAGCAACCAAGCTTTTAATGCCAGAAATTGTAGGGATAAAGATTTAATTATGAACACACTTCCGAAATGTCGTAACTTTTTCAGTGGCAGAGAAACGGCTGTCATGGTTACCACAGGGGGCGAAAGTCTGCCTGCCTTTCGGGGAACTTCAGCCCAGCCGAGTGGAACAAAACAGATTTCTTTAGCATCTCTTTTTCGACATGATACACATCCAGGTCACTGTTACCGGAATGTTGAAATTCCCTAGATTCGAACAGTGGCCCTGTACAGACAGAACTGTAAAATGTAAAACAGCTGTTAGTCAACGGTCCTAGTGCTGAGGGTTTCGAATGTGAATTAAAAGTGATATCTAATTCAAACCTGAGCCCTGATGATGAGACAGTTGGCGGGTTACAGAAAACCCATAAATTTATTGATTGCAGAAAGGAATGGGTAATAAAGCCTTGTTGTAATAAAGTTGTTGGTAATAAAGCCTTTGTAAGGTATTTGATACCAGCCCGTAAGGAAAAATTCTTGTGAGAGAAAGGACTGTGAAAGAGGCGATCCTGGCTTGCTTGATTGAATATTATTGCCTGCATGGCTGTAGGCGTGCGTTTTTACTTCTGTGAAGGTAGATGTCTTGGGGATGGCTCATTCTCCCTTCTGTAATCACACCAAATGCTTATTGCATTAAGTGAAATATAAACCCCTACAGATTTAAAGTAAATTTGTCTAGATGCGCGTCAGGAAGGCGTATGGGATAATAGAGGTATAGCTCCACTCCTTAACATTTTAAAGCCTAGCGGTATCTTTACATACGACCAGGTTTAGCATTAAAAAATTCTACGTGGTGCCCACATTGCGTTTATGTGTTTTGTACGGATCTCAGAACAAACAGCAACTTTTGCCTTATAAAACATTAAGAGACTGGTTTTTATAACCGAAGTGGAGAGTGTTTACAGCGCGGTACGCACTGAGTCCTTATATAAAACAGATACGCTTCGTCTTTAAAGGGTTAATATTGGCGTTAGATGTAGTTGATGATCAGCTTCACGTACTGGTCGCGTTACTCGTGGGGAATAGCCTTTGAAAGGAAGGGAGGGTGGGTTCCAGAACCGGTCTCTGCGATCTGGAGAAGACGAAAATCTCTTGCCCTTGCGGGGAATAGAACCGCAAATCATCTGCTGTCTAGCCCGGTATAAACCTTTGCACTTTGTAACTGAAACGATAAAGGTAAAATAAAAGACAAATCTTTATAGAATACAAAGCTTTCATTGCAGGTGTGTTTTATTTCAGTATATTGATAGATCAGCGTGGTTCTGTGAACATTAGAGTGGTAATGGGGTAATAACTACGTCACATCTGTAGTTCGTATTTATTTGTAAATGACTGGAGTAATAATAGGAATCCATTAATGTCTTCACAATCCAGAATCATATAATTGTTGCGTGTATGAAGGACATCGCGTTTAGTTACCCCATTGTGAGTACAAAGAATTGAGATATGGACTGATATTTAAAATCCGCACGCAAAGACAGGTGAACGGCAGGCTCAGAACGATTCGAGTAAGTTAGTTTAATTACACGAAGGCACACAAAGGGACGTCTTCCCGCAAAAATAATTTAAATCCTGTGCGATTAGGCAGTTTGGCAGCAACAGACAAGTTCCCCGGTACCGTTATGTGGCTCGCATTATAATAGAATCGAACCCAGGAATCATTCTGGCGTTGATGACGGAAATATAAGTATTTGAGGCTTTCTATATCAACCTTTAACATCCTTTCAATATTAATTATGCGGTTTACGAACATGTCACCACTGAGTATGTCAGCATCACGCGTGGAAAATGTAACCAACATTCCAAAAACATTGATCACAAGACACGTTGTTTAGAGCTTTGTTGATGCACTCAGAGATCGCAAGTCAACGTGATGTCTGGATTTTTATTGCTACAAGATAAATGTTACTAAATATCATACTTCTCACGTAAACCGTGCCTGCTATGAGGATTCAAAGGCAAAGTCCTCCCTGCATTTAATTAACCCTTTAAAGACGAAGCGTACCTGTTATATACAAGGATTCAGCGCGTACCGCGCTGTAAACACTCTCCACTTCGGTTATAAAAACCAGTCTCTTAATGTTTTATAAGGCAAAAGTTGCTGTTTGTTCTGAGATCCGTACAAAACGCATAAACACAATGTGGGCACCACGTAGAATTTTTTAATGCTAAACCTGGTAGTATGTAAAGTTACCGCTAGGCTTTAAAAGGTTAAAACAATATGCGTTGAACTGGTATCGTGCAGGGCGGGGGGTATATGTTTCACATGGTCTAAACCTCCGCACCGTATGGGAAGTGAATGGTCAGCTTCACGTCCTGGCTGCTTTATCCCTAGTAAGGAACTCGTACCTTAGTGCCTTCATCAGGGAGTCTGTGTCAAACACAACTGTGTTTGTTACCTAACAAAAAGCCTCACGTACACGGTACAGTACTGGCGGACTGTGTACAAAATTACAAACTAACTAACTCCATGGAGCAGAGGACTTCTTAAGAAGCTAACAGTTTCTCAGCTAGTCAAGAAATTTCCCCATTTTATGGAACCCGGTGGTTCATTACCGCTTTCACAAGAGCCCGCCACCTGTCTCTATCCTGAGCCAGCTCAATCCAGTCCATGCCCCATCCCACGTCTTGAATATCCATTTTAATATTATCCTCCTATCTACTCCTGGGTCTCCCAAGTGGCCTCCTTCCCTCAGGTCTCCCCACCAAAATCCTATATGCACCTCTCTTTTCCCCCATACATGCTACGTGTCGCATCCGTCTCATTCTTCTCGATTTGATTACCCGAATAATATTTGGTGCTGAGTACAGGTCATTAAGTTCCTCGTTATGTAGTCTTGTCCACTTTCCTGTCGCCTCGTCCCTCTTAGGCCCAAATATCCTCCTCAGCACCCTATTCTCGAACACCCTCAGTCTTTGTTCCTCCCTCAGTGTGAGCAAAAATGAAGATAAATTTCTGAACACCGTATGTGTAGCTACACTTCTTGTGACGTCTCACATTTTTTTACGGTTTATTAAAATTTTCCCGAAAGATGTAATATACAGTTTTAATAAGTTGTAAAAACTGTGGGATCTCGCATGAAATGTGAACACGTGGTGTTTACAATTGTATATTGTTTTTTGTAATGCTTACGCATGGTCTGATGAGGGTCCGCCAGGACTCAGACATGTACGTGTAGCTTATTGCTACAGAATATAAAATACCGTTGTGTTTGACAGTGAGCACTAATCAACCATTCAAAATTTAAACGCAGACGGATATCTTAAGTTCTCGCTAGTAATCGAATAGATACACTCCAGAGCCAGCCTGGGGAATAAATTATTGATTCTAATGTAAATAAGATTAGTAAAATTTGAATGGCACGGAAACCGGCTTTGGTCACCTCCTTTCCCAAGAACTGTCACAAATTACATCCATGTAATTAATGTTGTAGGGCCCTCTAATTTATGTTTAATGATATGTGTGTGTGAAATTTGTGCCATTGTAGATAGGCACAAGTGCTTATGAATTTCGGTATTATCTGGAACTTCTGGTTGTTGGGTAATGATTTTGCTTTGTTTTGCGGGGGTTCAGAATTGATTTCCGACCTATAGGAAGGCTATTATGATAGAAACTTTAGTGGATTTACACGGCCCTCCAAGACGAATGCTGGAATAATGTCTAATAAGGTCTAATAAGGATATTTCCAATTCACGTACGATTATGTTTTTTTGGCATTGTTAAATCTTTTTAAATAATAAAGCATCGTTACGCTCTAAAGAAACAGTTATTGGCTTGTAGGTAGTTTCCATCATTCAGTACTCTCCAGCAGTTTGTCTGGATTACTCTGAGGTATATAAATAAAACGCCGCCAGCGTAGCAGGTTTTTCTTTTTTGTTAGATACGAAAAGGAAACCTCCTAAGACCAATTAAAGGCATGTATGATTTATTTCTTGAGTGGAAAATGAAAGATTTGATTTTACAACATTGTGAACTTGAAAATATATTTAATTAATTTGTCGAAGAACAAATTTAATATTAGTGCTTGTTAGAAAGTGTATTCCTATACACAAAAGGCACTGAGAATTTCCACCCTAAAAACCCTCGCTTTTGGGGAATTATTGGTTTCTGTTAGTGCGAATCGCACTGTGTGGGCAAAATGCAGCAGCTTTTAATGTTAAAAGGGGTCATAGGCCTACATTTGTTAACCAATATGCGAAATTTCAGTCTCTCACAGCGGTGTTGCTGAAGATTAGGTCTTCCGGGATATGACGCTGTGTCGTTAGTCGAGTAGTTACCGACGTTTCCAAGTATCGCAGTGCCTGTTTCTTCATGCCAACGCCTTCGAAACGTCGGAAACTATTCGGCCAGTGAAGCAGCGTCACATCGCAAAAGACACCTTAAGTTACTGCTCTGCGTTAATGTTTAAGACACTGTGTTAGGTCGATCATTTAACAGTTGAATGGACGGTGGTAATCGTACGTGGTACCTGATTTAACTTTACAGAATTGTTCATTTCATCAAATGGGAGAATATTTGTTGATTTCAGTTGGTTCCCAGAATGAACAAAGACAATTGCCCTGAACGTCTTTTAACTTTATAGTAGACGTGTTCTCTGTGTGGTACGACAAAACATTTTTCTATTGTCTAGCATATACTGGCCTGTTAAAGGGTTAACCTAATCTTAAACCACCTGCATTTGTATCAGATTAACCAGTTAATCTAACTTCAGCTCACGTCAGTTATTTTCGAACACCACAAAGTAAAATGAAGTTAAATTGTTTTAAACCTGTTAGATAATTAAGTGTCGTAATTTTGGTGTGTGAGGGCCCTGTTGTCTTTCGTTATGATTATTACAGCATTAATAATTAGTTTTTGAATAACCAAAGTTAAAAAGTCAGTCACCATACCACATAATTTTTCGCTTTCAACTCTTAAGTAGCATCTTTATTGTGTAAACAATAACGATTACTGCTTTGAATACTTTGAACTTAGTTTCGTGCTTTGATTCATGACGAAGTACGCCTTTGTTGAGTGCTTACTGGCTAATTATTAATTAGTCCTTAAAAGTATGTAAGACTGAAGATCACAGAAAACATGAAGTGTCGAAGCTCTTTACGGAGACATTACTGTCGCTAATTGGCTAAGAACCGCCACTGCAGAGCCTCATAATTAACGTCTAACAGCTAATTGCTGCGTGCAGAACAAAGTGTTTCAATTCTTCTTACGCAATTCTTCTGTCCTTAGAGACAATTCCGTGATTTATTACTGGTCGTCACTCATAGATGCAGAAAACATCAGTATTACAGGAGTGGTAGATACTGCGGCTCTCCTTTTGAAGTATGCGCGAAGTTGTTTAAATTCATAGACTCCTATTTCAGTTTGAAATTAATTTTTATCACACAGTTAAAATCCTGAAGTCCTTAGTTCCTGAGGCACAGGTAACACAATCTCTTTACATTATCAAGACTAATTCCTTAATGATATTTAATGAAATAATTAGTGTTATTGTGGGAATTGTAAGAAACATAATCGTTTCGTAGTCCTTCCCTCTTCTACCTACTTGTTCACAGTGAGTGTCGAGGGTTTTATTTGCACTTGATCACACTCAAACACACGCCACAGTCGGTAGGACTCCTCTGGACGAGGGATCGGCCCGTCGCAGAGACGTCCACCTGACAACGCAAACACTGGGCAAGAGACGAACATCCATGCCCCGGTCGGATTCAAACCCACGATCCCAGCAAGCGCTCGGCCGCAGACCTGCGCCTTAGACCGCGCGGCCACTGGGATCGGCAGAACGTATAATATTGGGGCAAAATGGAGATTTTCTTAACGTTACATCGTGTGGTATAAATAGTTACCAGTTGTCTTTAAACTGATAATAGATTTGGCCTTCCTTACTCATTTTTTGCATAGGCTTTAAGTAAAGGTATTTTAGGGATACCGTGTGTATGCAGGGCCAGACTAAGGGGTAGGCCAGCCGAGCAGCTGCCCAGGGCGCCAACCTGTAAGGGGAGGTAAAACGTCACTGAAATAATCGAAAATATGGCGCTAGTAAACTTTGGTTTCCACACAGCAAAGAATTTCTCAGAAAATTGTCCGCAATTTGGGCACGCATCCTCAAAAATTTTCGCCAGCCCTGTCCTAGGCCGAAAAAACTTAAAGAATGTCGGTCTGAAGTTGCCCAAATTATTATCCTGCTTTGAGCCCCAAATTTTTAGGCTGCCCGGAGCGCCTATATGTTTTCGTGCCGTCCCTATGTGTATGTGTCTGTCCGTCTGACTATTTTGTGACCAAAACTACTCGAAGGATTCCATTTGAATTTAGTGTTCTGAGCGGCACTGAAAATTGTCAGGCAAATTTAATTTTAATACTTATCAGTGGTGTATTATACCACTTTATGTTAAGTTCCTTTCGGACTTGTAGCTTTGTTAGTGACAGTTTGTCGTATAAAGAGGAATGTACGCTTGTATGACATAAAATGTGGATGCCATTAGGAAGTGGAAGTTGGATGTGAAATACGTCTCAATCTGGTCTTAACTATATTTAACTTACAAGAGGGAAAACTATTCTGTGGTTCAATTCAGTGTGATTAACGTGACTGACATTGCAATAGCAGATTCCTCTCTCCTGATTAGGCGTCTATCTGTATTAAATAGACGAGTACAAGAACCGATCATGAGCGCCAAGTCGCAAAGAACACATTTTCAAAAAGTGTACACGCAAAATGTGCCACACATTTCCACATTTTTGTATGTGTGGAAACATATGGCGCGATTTGTTGTTTAAAAACCAGTTCTTGCTCTTGCATGTATCAAGACTAAGTGTTTGCGTGTCTGTCTGTCTGTCTGAATACTCGTTTTTCTTGTTATAACGCGCGCAGTATTTATTTATCTAGCCAGATTCAGCTTTGTCTTTTGGGAAACTGCGCATATGACTAAACATGAAAAATCATGTATATTGGTTTAAATTTTTGGTGGGGAGCACGGAATTTTCTTTTCAGTTTTGTCGTCCCTGTCTTATAAAAACAATATCCCAGACAGCCGATTTAATGTCACTGTGCCATATTGTATAGACATTAAATATATATACAAGAACGTGTTTTCTGCATTCCATGTTCAGATTAAGGAATTTATTGGAATTATAAATATGTGAGTTTCTTACGGTACTGCTGATGAAAAGTAATGCCTTCTGGGATGTTATGCCGTGTCGACTGGTATTTGATTACCGACGTTTCGAAGGAGCGCAGCACCGTCATCTTCAGGGCCAACAGTCCGACGATATTCTTGGTATGCTTCACCCATGTTTGTAACTAACTGCCAGCCAGCACGGCGTCTTATCCTAGAAGACGTGACCCTTAATTTAATCGGTTTTTATTTTTCTTAAATGCATTTTTGTCTTTTTAATTGATTTCTGCTGAGGTACACCGTCCTAAATATTGCCTTATTCTACGACGTAACTCCCAGTATATATTTGTACCAAGTTCCAACTTTTGGGACCGACGTTTTGGCAACATCTTCAACTACAGAACTGGTTACCTGTGCAGCAGTTTACACGGTGTCTCGTGCAAAATGAAAGCAATCTTCATAGGCACCGCCGTGAGAACTCTGTCCCCACGCAGGCGGCCTTCCCTGCAAACTGCGCGAACCAGCTTTTGTCCGCTGAACACTGTTTGTGAACCATTGCCACAAGGGACTGGATTATTATCGTATCAACTTTACTTTCTGATCACCCTTAATTCCTATCCGTCGTCTGGAAGCTTTTTGTTATTACGTACTGCATAATAGACTTTATTTCGATCTGTGGAATTACACTAAAAACCATTATGCAGATGCCGAGCTTTGAGTTTTACCAGATAAACCCCCAGATTTGCGCGTAATGCGTTTGTATATTTGAAAGTGTAGATTTGGGCCTTTATATCATTGCTAAATAAGTACCAGGCGACCTTAACTTGGGTCATCCCGGTGTGTTACTTCGATTAAAGCAATAATAAACACAGTCTGACACACCACAGCATATATTTATTCTGCACACTACACCATTTTACTACAAGTTGTGCCATAATACTACATGTTTCGGCTTGGCCGAACCATCATCAGGTACAGGTATAAATGTTAAAAACACAGATGGCTCGGCCGAGCCGAAACGTGTAATATATTGGCACAACATTGGAGTAAAATGGTGTAGTGTGCGGAATAAATATATGCTGTGGTGTGTCAGACTGTGTTTATTAGTACTGTAATATCAGGCAACCATTAAATTGCAGCTACACATATCAAATCAATCTGATTGTTATCCCAAATTGTTTCGGCCCAGTTGACCATAATCAGGTAAATTTCACTTCACCACAGTACCAGTCACCAGTCAGTACATTTTGTGTGATGATGTTAAATCTCCCTGATGATGGCCAGTTAAGCCGAAACATGTTGGGTTGATAGCAGAAATTTGAATTTAAGTGTGTGCTTGTCATTTGGTGGCTGTCTTAAAATTGATACATTTCTATAGTTTACTGTCCCACACTTCTGTTTTTAGGGGTAATTATAGGTGCTGCAGTGATTACAGATGGTGACTTTGGAAAGCTCGCGTGGAGTGATTTATAGTATAATTCTAGGTTTCGCTTGCGAAGACTGGGGGCACGCGTAATAAAGGTGTCCTTGCCCGTAAGCCTTCGGAGTGACAGTCTCAACGCACCCAATTTGTAACGTCTGAACAAGTAACTTAATTCCTTGGATTACGAAATTCTTTCAAATAAAGCTTACAAATTTATTTCCTACTTCACAGGAAACACACATATCCTCCATTACAAAGACCAATCGGTTAAAGCTATTAGGTAAGTAACTGATGCGTTTTCTGATGATCGTTGGAAACATATAACGACACTTTATGGGGAAAATGCTTATATTTTTCCTGTTAACGCATTTAATGCACAGAACTAACATTGGACTTTCCTACGGTTAAAATAGTGCTTGTTGTAAGGTTGAGGATAACATTTATCACACACAATACTGTCTCTGCTGTTAATAGGGACACTGTTTGCATATTACGAAACGTATAATGCAATAACTTCAATTTGTCGTGTGCCCCTTCCGCGCCCGATATAAGCTTATACTGCTACGATTTTTTTTTTGTTGGGTAGTGAGAAGAGCTGTAATGCCTATTCTGTCATCATTAAGCCCCTAGATCTTCGACTGCCATTTTACGCTGTGAAAGTGAGATTTGAATTCCTATACACTGTTTATAACATACAACATATCGTAGGTATTAAGGTTTGTGTGTTGTGTATAAACCATTATTTTCTGTCTAAGAGAGAAGAATCTTTCGGAACCGGTGATGCTTATATTTTTATTTAGAGTTTGCCTTTTCCCCACACAGAACCGTAATTATTTTTTTTTTTTTCTATACGTGTGATACTTCGTTCCTCAGTCTAAGAGAAGATAGTGTTTGAGAACTTAGAGCCTGAGGAGAGGGGGTGAATTACACAACACAGATTTTCATAATTTGTGTTCCTCAACAGGTGTTATTACTCTGGTTACACCAAAGAGAGGGGCGAAGAATGTAGGACGATTTGGACTGGTGTTAATTTTGTGCAGGATTTTAGTTGGCAAACCTGAATCCAAGAGGTCACATTGGCGACTTGAAAGCTGATGAGAGCTTAGTGCTAAACGGAAAGCATGCGAGAGTAAGAATTGGATCCAACTGGCTCAGGATAGAGTCTAGTGCTGGGCGTTTGTGGATGCGGTAACGAACCTTCAGGTTCTATAAAAGGCGATGAATGTATTGGCCATACGAGAGACGGTCAGCGTTTTCGGGAGGATTGTGTCTCATTGGTGTTAGTGTTTTATAGCTCCATAATATTATCTGTGATAACTCCTTTTTATGTCGCGTTGAAACAGTCTTTGTCTTGTATGAACTGGCGTCTGTTTTGTAACATTAGCATAATGTTCAGTGACAATGGGTCTTATTTTTAGTCCATGTGAATTTTGACCTGCAGGCTTGTCACTTTGACTGAAATTCCTTGTGAGACTTTCTTGTTCAGGCGAATTCCAGGATAATATTATGAATCATTCCGTGTCTTCTTTCCATTGCATAGCACACGGCCATACCCAAATTAATTTAATGTGCTGTACGATGTCTTCCATCTACGCTCTTACTGCAGAAGAAAGACTTTTTGAAGCACCCTGTACCGGGTCACGATTTTGGCATCTGGAGTCACGGGTCAGTCGTCAGACCACGACCAGTATCACGTGCCGTGTGGCATAGCTACTCGTCGAAGTTACCCGCGCCTGGACGCACTTTGCCACTTAGGTATCAAATATCTTTCGCAGGATCGAATCCTGGATGAAATTGTGCTATTTAATGAAGCTGTCAGTTGCTAATGTTGTATAGCTTCTATGATAGATGAGTGAAAGAGTACGGAGCATTAGTGGAATAATAGTGACAGGAGAAACAGAAATACTCGGGGACAATCCGTGATTTCAGGCTTTCGCCGCGATGCTGATGAGATATGCACTCTTCTGGGATATTACGCAGCGTCGAATAATAATCCTTTACGTAATATCCCAGAAGAACGGGGTCGGACAGAAGCCTGTGCCATTGCCACTTTGTACACCACAAATCCCCACACGCACTGATCTAGGATTGAACCCATTTCTCCGCCGTGGAAGACCAGTGACTATTAGTTTGATCCATGGTACGGTCTGAATTGTGGCTGGCAAGTTGTTGTGCGTACGCTGTTATTAATGTTGCTGAATACGGTACAATGTGGATGGAAACAGGGTTTTGAAACATCAGAGGGATTAGGAGAAAATTCGAGGGAAGAAGATATCCCCAGTGTGTGGGGGAGAGAATCATGCCGAATATGTATTATTAACCCTTTAAAGACGAACTGTCTTCGTTTTTATATAAGGATTCAGCACGTACCGCGCAGTAAACTACCTCGGTTATATAAAACAATCAGTTAATGTTGTTTAGGGCAAAAGTCGCTGTTTGTTGTGATATGCATACAAAACACATAAATGCAATGTGAGCACCACCTAGAATTTTTTAATTTTAAACCTGGTGGTACGTAAAGTAACCGCTAGGCTTTAAAAGGTTAAAATGCTGTGAAACGGAAGACTGGAGGGAAGAACTTGTATGTGGTAAATGTTCGCATGCGATAGAGACCGTAGTCTGTATGCAAGTATTAAATTATGCAAAGGTAACGGAGATAAACGCTATTAAAACAGCTATTTAAAATTCGATGAACATAGGAAAACGAAGTCAGGAAAACGCAGACCTTACTGGAAGCTACCGGTTAAGTGGTGGTTTAACTAAGAAAATTGTTGGGGAGAAAAGGAAGAAGTGTAATGAGAGACTACTAATAGTAGCATCATATCATGAGTAATAAAATTAGGAAGTTGGACTGTGTGAATAGGTACATCATGTATTTTGTGGCGCGGATAGTTGATGCACTGTGCTACATTTCGGAGAGGTCGCGGTTTCGACTGCGAATGGGGTCATTGGTACTTTTCATTGACTTAATGCCTCTACCCTGAGGTCTACTCAGTCTCTAACAGAAATGAGTACCATTGGTGTCTCCTAGGGCAAACTTGCCATCTTCATGTGCCCTTGCCTAGAAGTTCTGGGAATCTCAACATCCTAGAGTCCTAAGGATATGTCCAGCTTTACGTTTACACCGGCATGTATTCACTTGAAGACTGAGTCGCAACTCTAAATACGTATGAACTCTTCTCGGGGTGATAGCCGTGTCATTTGTTTAAAAGCCTCCGATGTTTCAGAGACACACTCCGTCTTCATTTTCAGGGAACGTGATCTGGCTGATCATACTGTATAATCAGCCAGATCACTTTCCCTGAGGATGGAGACGGAGTGTGTCTCTGAAACGTCGGAGGTATTTAAACAATTGACACGGCTGTCAGCCCGAGAAGAGTTCACGCAATTTTGTCGCCGTGAAAACATGAAGAAATATAACGCAAGTTACATGTGTCAGTGCGTTAACTATAGTAATGAAAGGGACAATAAGGCAGTAAATATTAAATTATTTTAGTGGATATCAGTTTAAAGTCAAGTTGGTCATCTCCTTAATCAAGTTCAACACTGTGAACTTAACGTGGGGAAACAAACGTGTAGATCCAGTCATACTTAACCTGGAGGTTAGTGGTCAGTTTCAACCTCCGGCCTCTTAATCCCGAAGAAGCAGCCAACTGGTATTGAGGTTTTGTGTGGCCCATAGGCAGGCTGGGCCCTTTGGAGAAGAGAACACCTTCTTGCCTATGCTGCCAATCGACCCTCGATTCTTCGGTTGTCCAACATTAGCACACTCGCTCTATCAACTAAGCTAAAATTAAATAGATGACGAAATGTTCTAGTAGTGAGTAATTAAAGATTAAATGTAAACTGTTAAACACAAGTATAGAAAGGGATTAATAAGAAAACGTGTGTGTGTGTGTGTGTCTGTTTCTGTGTGTGTCTGTGTCTGTGTGTGTGTCTGTGTGTGTCTGTGTGTGTGTGTCTGTCTGTCTGTGTGTCTGTGTCTGTCTGTGTGTGTCTGTGTGTGTGTCTGTGTGTGTCTGTGTGTGTGTCTGTGTGTGTCTGTCTGTGTGTGTGTCTGTCTGTGTGTGTGTCTGTGTCTGTGTGTGTGTCTGTGTCTGTGTGTGTGTCTGTGTGTGTCTGTCTGTGTGTGTGTCTGTGTCTGTGTGTGTGTGTCTGTGTGTGTGTCTGTGTGTGTGTGTTTGTCTGTGTGTGTGTCTGTGTCTGTGTCTGTGTGTGTGTCTGTGTGTGTGTCTGTCTGTGTGTGTGTCTGTCTATGTGTGTGTCTGTCTGTGTGTCTGTGTCTGTGTGTGTGTCTGTCTGTGTGTGTGTCTGTGTCTGTGTGGCTGTGTCTGTGTGTGTGTCTGTCTGTGTGTGTGTCTGTCTGTTTGTGTGTCTGTCTGTGTGTGTGTCTGTGTGTGTGTCTATGTGTTTGTGTGTCTGTCTGTGTCTGTCTGTCTGTCTGTGTGTGTGTGATGGAATACGATGTAACAAATGAAGAAGAAGCTTGCGGTAGCAGTGGTCCACTATGACGCGGCAGTCTTGTGGCTCATCTTCCCGTTAACCTTTGGTGCTGGTCCAAGCAGGCCGCGGGTTAACAAGGTGTGCCGAATACCCTGCCACTCTTGGCACTCTTCTGCTGGGAGACACAGACAATGACCCTCTCTGCCGTCAAGTTCAGACATGAGTCGTTACTTGAGTTCTAACACAGTCAAGTGAAAGAGGAAAGTCTTTAGGGAAAATGCATGCTACTTGTATATCTGTCCGTAACATGTACATCCCAGACAAATATTTGCCATTTATGTCTGCATATGCTCATGTCAAGCAGATGCTAAGTCAGTTTTTCATTCTTTTCTATTAACATTGTCACAGTAAATCGTGTTTCTGTTGTTATCACCTCTGCTTTGTAACTGAGGAAACTCGAGTTGGGTTGTTGGTCATAATGAGACGAGCTCGCGCGCGCGCACGCACACACACACACGCGCGCATTATGTAAACACAAAACACCGCTTTTGAATGACACCCGCTTTGTCATTGTTGCTGTTATTGCTATGAACTCTGTGAGGTACGTGCGTAGGCAGAAGTAGAAATAGGATCATTTAGCATGAGTGCCATTGTTACCGGGAGTGACTCACAAAGGATAAAGGCGAGACTGAATATTGCCTATGCTATTGTGAATTCTTTATTTTGACATAATTTCTCTTCACTTTTATTTGTACTGCTTTCACACAACTTGTCCTCATGGTCCCCAGCGTAACTGAAGCATTTATCGTGTCGTGGGAGGAGCTTCTCTATTCCCTGTCAATAGCAGTCTTGTCCTGTGTTGTCAGCCATCGTGCCACAGCTGTTTGAACCCACCGATCAGCCTTAAATTTATGGCCGCCATGATTTCGTTTCAGGGCTGGCAATAGATGATAATCGCTCCGCGACAGATTATCTTTATATAATCACACTCAGTGTAAATTATTGTTGTTAGCTTAGGAGTGGAGAGATGCCTGGGTCAACAATTAATAACAGTCTAATGACTATATTTCTACGTCCAAATTTTTACTACGACGTGTCATGGAGATAACAAACATGCGGCCGTGTCTCAGGCTTAGCTTCAGGTTGTGTATGGCTATGTATGAGGTGTAAGCGGAGGTAGGATAATATTAAAATGAAGGTTACTTGTCCTCCGGTATAATGCTTTGTCGTTTCGAAGATAGTAATGTTTCGGAGAAACCTGTTAGTCTAGATCTTCCTTGAAATTAAGGCACTAGGTTCCTCCGAAACGTTGGTACCTCTCCTCGAAACTACACGGCGTCACATTCAAGAAGGTACTAATATTCGTAGTCACCGGCGTGAGCATCTCAAATACGAATGTCACAGGTGTTGAAAACATCACAAAAGCAGGCAGTGGAGTCGCATGTTGGATTTATGCAGGCCACGGTACTCTCCAGTGGAGGGTTGTTGTAAACAAAGCGGTGCAACTTAGGGTTCCATAAAAGGCAGAGCATGTACAGAATAGCTGGGCTTCTGTTAGCTTTTTCTCGAGTTCCCTGTCGTCCTTCCAAACCCTGCTACATGTCACATGTTACGAGCTAATTACATGTTAATCTAGTAATTCGCAATTTTGCCCACACAACACTCCCTTCACTTTGACATATCAGAAACACTGGTTCATTTTCTCATCAAGTTGTCTCAAGCAACAAGCCTTGTTTGTTGTATTCTGGAGGTGTCAGGTGCAAATCTCGGTCGGGACACACTTTCTCTGAGAGGTTTCTCGTGATTTTCCTCAGTCCTTCGGGACAAATGTCGAAGTAACACCCGATATTTGGCAAAAACTGTCTCTTTCCACATCTTCTGAATTCCTTACTCACTATCCGATCATTCGACGCTATATAATCTGAGTTACAGACATCATCTTTAAATAAATTACAAAGAACTCGTTCACTACTAAAAGTCATGCAGTTAGGACCATCGAATTAGTGCAAGTGCTGCATTCCTGCTGTGTTCCGGCTCCAGAGGGACATACTGACATTACTCATCGCTTGTCACACATCTGTGGTTACAGGCATGAAGGAAGACAACCAGTGGTACTTGCCCTGGGTGGTTCGCCCCGACTTGTTGCATGGAACACAGTACCTTGTGTCACCATCTCTCGGCTTTATCAGGAGGCGACGTCGAGCCCCCTTATCTACTTCTGTTTCTGGTAAGTCACATTTCATGTATTCTTAATTATTCGCTGTGCATTCTAGTGTTCTTTGTGCAGCGTAATTGTTGTGTGCTCATACTCGCGTATCCTTCACCATTAAATATCATGAAATCGGAAGGAACACGTAGGTTGCAGTAAGAGTTGTTTTAATTTCATATTGTGAGAAAAGGAAGTCTGTTAATGCAACGCACCGTTTCCAGGAAGTGAAAATATTTTCGTGCTGCAGTAAGTGTGTCTCCTGTGTGCTGCACTTATCGTGTGTGCTCGATTTCATTTGAGTAATTTTACTTTATATTATCATGTAGACAGATGCTTTTACGTCAGATAGTACGTCTGCTTTGTTTTCCTAAATTTATCCTTACGCTTCTGCGATCTTTTGAGGATACTCTGAAACACAGCCACATCACGATATAGCGCCAGTCTTTCTTCACCTCAATCCAGGGCGACATATCGAAGGTGGCGGCAAATCGAAATATTCTATGAAGGAGAAATTTTGTGTTCACAGACTTTCATGAGCGCTAAGTGAGGGTTGCGCCAAATCGGAGTTTCACCCTATTTTAATTCATACATTTTCCACAGTACATTGTAGAAATATACATTTGTACCTACTGTGTATTCATCAGCACACTACATAAAAGAGAGAATCGTGATAGGTTAGGAATAACTTCGAAATGTAGATATTTTAGCACCGTATACGAAAAGAAATTAGGGTGTTGATATTAGGGTCAATGACATGAATACAAATATACAAGCCATTCCTGGAGTACGAAGTGTGGAACACTGATGTGATTCAGCACTGGATTGTCCATAGCAATAAATGACGAACATGTCGGTGACAATTTTTCCTTAAAACCACTGACTAAAAAACTGTACTAGCAAACGTTTGATTTTGTGTTAATATGCAGTTGTGTGATAATTCATCCTTTAACATTCTTTTTTAAGGGCGTAAATCCTGTATCTGTCCCTTTAAAATCGCTTTAATAATTTGTTTGATTTTCACGGTGCTCAATTGAAAAGCCATACCACGAAACTTCGCTCTATTTCCATAACACTTAAATCGCTATCCTCAATGATTCACAAGTAAGACACGTGCAGACTTTTGAAGTGGCATCGGTACTGACACTAGTTGGTTAACGTTGTTGAAAACGTGTATGATAACTTCGGCATATTTAGGCCTTCTACGGCTACTACTACTACTACTACTACTACTACTACTACTACTACATATTTTGTAAGAAACGCTTATTCATGCTGATAAAACTGTTGAGGGATTGCGTAAAATATTTCCGTGTGATAACAGCTGATGACTAAAATGTGAATTTAGTGGCAGGCGAAAAAAGCGAAATGTTTGTAACAGGCGAAACATTGCATGTGACTTGGCATGTGAAAGTTGGTGCGTCTGGAGATGGTAAACATCGCCACATCTGTCTTTATAGTTGCTGTTGTCATCGTCAACTGTACTGTTGCTACGCTGCTGTGTTGAAATGAAAAGTCATGGCAACATTGCGGTATTTCAGATTATATCTGTAATAGAGGGAGACACTTAGTAATTACCATTTAAAGGAAAGTTACTGATTTAATATAAATTTCATTTAAAAGTTGAATTACTCCGTGCATTATTTGTTGCTGGGCTACTTTACTCCCTAGCTATATTACAGTACGATCGAATTTGAACATCAGAGTTTCCTGGAATATGACGCTGTATATGTTTATATATATGTAACAACGTTTCAGAACAGCATTCTTACGCAATCATCATGGCATTCCACTCTTTTTGAACTACCCTGAATATTGAAGCGGTTTCGTATCCCAGAAGATTGGAATCTTCTTCAACACCGCTGTGAGAACCCAAAATCTCGCATAATCGAAAGTGTTTAGCCCGATTGTCAGTTATGCGTCTAAAAGCTTTTCTCTGATATGATCTGCTTTGCCTGTAGAGTAAATGGTGCGTGTATTGTATAATTACAGCTTATATGACCTGCCGTATATATATATATATATATAGCTGGTGAATGCATAATTGTATGAACATAAAAGAGCAGACCAGACGTGGAGGAACCAGCAACACGGTGAACAGTGTTTCTGTGGGGGGTCTGCTGGGGTTGCAGGTGAACAGATTAGAGAAAATAATGGTAAATCTTGTAAGTGAAGTACAAAACGAACTTAACCTTATTCTGTCATAGTGTGGTAGTCGGTATACTTCTGTAAGGTAGCTGTAGGGAATGGAAAACGCATAAACCGCAAACATAAGGAAATAAATAAATAAAAGAATGAAAGAAATGATGAGGTTGAAGAGTATAAAGAGGATGAGGGTGGGAAAGAAGTGATGGAAATGAAGAATGGGACGAATGGAGATGGAAAGGAAGAGGAATTAAAAATCGGCAAGAACAGAAAGGAAGGAAGAAAGAACGTTTCTCCTATTGACAGCGAGCAAATGTTATGTCTGAAGTGATTGTGAACTGTGAGTAACAACAGTGGATCCGAGGTCGTGGACCAGTCAGCGGTGAAACGGGATATTACAGCTGTGAAACATGTGTTCTTCCTGTCAGTCGTACCACTCTTCTCACTCCACCAGCTCGTAGATAAAGTTACCAACTGTACACTCAGGTAGAATACACATTTAATTCATTTACCTATTTATTTACTAACGCACCTATGTTTGCCTTTATTTAAAGGATGCGTAGGCGAATGCATAGTTTCTGTATATTGCTCCTGCTTAGTCTGAAATACGTCAAGTCTTCTAATGTTCAGACGAAAGTAATTATAGCCCTCCAAATGGCCTCGTTTTATTTTAGAATCCCGCGTGTCATATTTTAACCCCGCAGTTGTAGTCCGATTTTAAAAACGGCCGTCTTTTTCAATGAAAATATTTTAAGGCCGAGCAGTTTGGGGCTCGCGAAACCGTATAATTCGTGCCCGCAATATCACTGGGCTGTAGACAGACGTACGAGTTAGGTGCCAGTACCTTCCTGATTGCAGGATTGGTTTATGGGAAGTTGGAGCTCCTGTTGCTGTTGAGGTTTGTATTACGGCATGGTGGCTAATAACTGTAGGGTATCTTCTGTAGATCCTGAGGCACGTTGGTGTCAGGCAGATTTGTCGAAGGTAGAATATTTGGACGCTAAAAGAGAGGACATGGAGGAGGATAGAGGAAGTTATGTGGCAGTTTGAAGACTGACTAGAGAAAGAGAAGTACGATATAGTCAATATTAGAAGAAAGGGAAATACAATGGATACGTGAGAGAAAGAGAAAGACAAGGGATACGCGAGAGGCACTTTAATGTGACGACAAATGAACATCACTTTATTAGAAATTTGCAGTCTTCACCCGCCCACCCTTTTGATAGGAGTAGTATGAAAATGAAGACGTTAACAGTGATGAAACTAGCGACTTGAGATAAGGGCCGCAGAATTTGTTTTATGGTCAATGCTAAAGCGTATAATTTAAAAAAATGTGTTTTACATTAAAGCAAGGAGCTTAGTATTTTATTAATTTAACCCTTTAAAGACGAAGCGTATCTGTTTTATATAAGGACTCAGTGCGTACCGCGCTGTAAACACTCTCCACTTCGGTTATAAAAACCAATCTCTTAATGTTTTATAAGGCAAAAGTTGCTGTTTGTTCTGAGATCCGTATAAAACACATAAACGCATTGTGGGCACCACGTAGAATTTTTTGATGTTAAACCTGGTGGCATGTAAAGTTACCGCTAGGCTTTAAAAGTTTAAATTGGGACGGCTGCATAAGAAGCGTGAAGTAGCAACTTCAAAATTGGAAACCATCTCAGCCTTTGCTTGCTTGAAGACAGAGGAAAACCAGCAACCTGTGTTGATATTGATGATTACTGTACTTAAGACCGTTATTCATTTTGTGTATTTACTTCAGTCCGTACCTGACTCAGAACAGTTCGTCTGCACTACAATGACCAGTCAGTTAATGCCGTTGGCTATATGCGTATAATTGCTGTTTATTGTGAACATCATACAATAAACATAAATGCACTGTGGCAAATTGAAGAGTTTGCTAATGTAACGGCATATGGTACATTTACATTACAGGGATAATTGTGAACCCCATATTTTTAAATCTTCACTAATAGCATGGGAAAATGAAGGCGGAATTGATGTTCGGGCTGTTGCACTGATATGGTATGTGTCCACATATTTAGTCGAAAAACCGACCATAACGTACCCGTTTCGGACGCAAACCCTTAAAGAGGATAACAATATTAAAACGAGTCTTAAATAAGTAGGGTGTGACTGCGTGGAATGAACTGAAATGACTCAGGATTATATCCAGTGACTGTCTCTTGAGGATGCGATAATGAGGCTTGGGGTATCATAAAAGGTGGAGAGTTTCTTGACCAAATAATTTACTAGTTGCTTCTCAAGAAAACTGCTACGTATGGTCAGAAAATTTTAAAGGGGGTTTTGAATAAAAGATATATATTAGGAAATTCATAAGTTCTTATTTAGTACAAATTTTTTCCAGGAACATCAATATGGTATTCACTCTCATGCCTTACTTCAGAAAATAATAGTAACTAATAATAATAATAATAATAATAGTTTTTATTTGTCACGATTATGTTTATGTCCAGTTAGAAACATTTAATTATTTTTAAATCATGATATTTTTGCAAATTTTGGTTTTCTTTGGTCGTTTCCTTTCTGTTTGTTGCTGAATTTCATAAACATTTATCGGCGTCCTCTGTTTGCTGAGTTACAAACAATTTTCTCATTGTTGCTCTACACATAATTAATTACGTCAGCACGTACAAATTCTACCCCTTACTAGGGCCGGCATAAGACTATCGCAATCTATACGGCTTAAAGGGTTGTTTGTATTTCAAATTTTTTTGCCAGCAAAATGTTGTATGCATGCTCCACCGTCTTGTCACTTCGAGACAAAGCGTAAGTAGCGACACGAAATTTACTTTTTTGTTGGGCCCAGAAAATTGTCTTTAACGACCCTGCTCTTTCCTTGTTCACTTGAATTCTTCTGATACCTTATTCTAGGGCAAATGTGAAGTTAATATTTCTCTACTGGCTAGAAATATTTGCATGTCCTCTGGCTATATTAGCTGTATGGATGAGTGATTGTAAACCGTTTTTGTATGAAGTATGAACATTATTAACCCTTTAAAGACTAAATTAACAAGTATTATATTTAAATATTCAGCTCGTACCGCGCAGTAAACAGGCATATTTTCGGTTAAAAAACCAGTCAGTTAATGTTGTAAAGGAAAATAATCGCTGTTTGTTTTGACATCGATACAAAACACAGAACTGTGTGGGAAGATCGTAGGATTTTTAAACGTTATGCGTGGTGGTGTATAAAGTAAGAAATCGACTTGAAAGGGTTAAGGTGTTAAAATCACAAGCAAACGTGGTAGCTGAATAAATATTTTGTATCTTTTGCCTAGGAAACAAACTCAGTTATGATGCAAATGCCTGAATTCCTTCTTGGAAAGCAACGGTCGGGGTTTGTAACGTGCCACAGTACATCCAGGACTGGTTTCGTTGCTTACTGACGATGTCGCAAAAGCTACCCATATGATTAACCTCCCGCAGTATGATCTCACAGTCACGCCAAACTTGTGTGGGCTACTTTCGCCTTTGGGTGAACGTGTTCCGAAATGTTAGTAGCGAGGCAGTGTGAATATCATTTCTTCGTCAAGATGGCACTAGTGACACAGATGTGCGGTTAACTGACGGCAAATAACAGATGTCGCGCGCGTTTGGTGTTGCTGTCGAGGTTTTGTTACGTAATGAATGGAATTCGTGGTTCAAGCACGGAGGAACGGTGCGAGCAGCAAGTTCAGGGCGTTGAAGATACAGAACGAGTTACGCAAAGGAACACTCTATAACTCAAAGAACGCAGTGTCTTGGTCAGATACAGTCGCACTGACAAGAGACCGGGGTTTTAATGTGTGACATATTTTCATTTAGTAAGATAGATGTAAATATTCTTTTACTTTCTGAGGTTTAAATTTTCCACAACGCTGCGATGTAATAAAGCGTGAATTGTTTGAATTTCACAACTGTTTCATTTTGTTGGTAGTTAACTGAAGATTCTACACAGTTTATATATACTTATAATAAAGCACGCCCTGTAATTTGTTTTAGGCGCTTTCGCATAGTTGCCAAAAGCGCTTATTAGCTTCGCCGCGTCCATCTGTCTGTCCGCATATATCAGCTCTGCTGCCACAGGCTGGGTTTTAGTGAAATTTGATATTGGGGACTTTTACGCAAATCTGTCGAGAAATTCCAAATTTAGTTAAAATCGGGTAAAAAATATCGGGCACTTTACATGAAGACTTGAGTCAATGCTGTTAGTAGCAAACCTGCCTACGGAGGTAATCCGGTTACATGGTGTGCCTTTACAGCCATGGCGAAAACGAATTGCCTTATTTTCTCAAAACGGCGATCGTAGCCGTCACATGGAAATAGCGTCCCGACGGAGGGTGGTCATGTGTGTATGACCAGATAGTAATCGGAACAAACTCTTACCCGCAAAATCCATACTTCAAAAGTTTGCTTCGGGATGAGCAACCATAATTCGGTTTCCTGCAGACCAGGTGCGTACCCAGAATTTCTCGCTGAAGGGGGGGTGGGGTGGGGGGTGTGATCCTGAGGCTGCATGTAATTTATGTTTTATTCTAAGAATTATGTTATAAAAATCTTGTCGTAAGTATGACATAACACTCTTTGCAATGCATTAATGTACATAGAAATACAACTACACGTTCTGTGACTCAATTACAGTGTCCTAGCTTCTTGTTTTTTTTTTAATTTTATTAATTGGTTTTTCAAAATTCTAGTGTAGTAGTCGTCATGCGATTTCGGTGGCTGATTTCGGCTGGAGGATAAAGCACATAAAACTTTTGCTATCATAATATCTACAAAATATGTGTTTTTAAAATTTCATTTTTGGGGGACTTTGGGGGAGGGGGTGCTGCAGCCCCGCAGCCCCCCCCCTTGGTGCGACCCTGCTGCAAGTAAAGAAATGTATTCGCCACAAATATGTGTGTTATACCTCCACTTCTCCACACGTCTTCCTGTTGTTGTGCTTATTTTACTGCCGAATAACTAACTATGCGGCAGATCCCTCTTAAGCAATTAATAAGTCATCTGCCAGTCAAGAAACTCCCCGCAATATATGGACCCTGACGGTTCATCCACCGTGTTCACAACAACCCTTCATTTTTCCTCATCCTGCGTCAGATGAATCCAATCGACGCCTCTCCAGTCTCTTTCTTTAAGATCCATTTTAATTTTCAGAAGTAACGCGGGGTTATGTCAATGGCCGTGTCAGGTTGACTACACCGGTTTCTGTTACGTCATCGCGCTGAATCAACCGTGGGCGTGGTTTCTACTTAGGTGGGTGGCCGCTTGTGGACACCACGTGCTGTTGGCATATAAAGCAGAGGGTTGCACAAAAGATTGTTGCAATTGTCACCGCGGTTGACGCCTTAGTGCACATTTTAACGTACCATTATGGTTTAGTAACAAATAAACTCGAATTCGGTTACAACGTCATGAAAGGGACTAAATATTTGGTGTCGTTATAAACGAGTGTTGTTATAACCGAGCAGTGTAATGTTATAGTTAACAGTGAGGAATTAATTGGTACCACAGAACATCTGACTCTATAAGCGAGGTGTCATATAAATTGATGTCGTTATAACCGGGTTCAACTGTATGCACCACGTAAGCTACTGCAATAAGTACAAGAAAATTTTCAGTTGGCACAACCATGTTTTTCTAAAAATATAACAACTTGCCACATTTTAATATCGCCTTGGTTATTCAAAAGGTTTCTTGCCTTCAGGTTTCCCCACAGAAATCTTGTAAGCATTTTTCTTCCTCCATACGTGCAACATGCCTCTCCCATCTCATACTATTTGAGTTTACCTTCGTAATCTTTGATGAGGAGTACCAGTCGTGAAGCTCCTGTTTATGCCTCCTTCTCCATCCTTCTCTTACTTCCCCTTTTAGGGTCAATATCCTCCTCAGCGCCCTATTCTCCAGCACCCTCAGCGCATGTTCTTCCCTACAACAGATCAAGTTTCACTCCCATGCAAAACAACACTCAGCATTGTAGTTTTCTAAATTTTAATGTATGGGTATTTTAGACAGCAAACGGAATGACAAAAGATTCTCGGTCAAATTGTAGCAGGCGTTCCCTTAATTTCGTTTCCTTTTAGTTTCTATCTGCTTGTAATTTTTATTATTAGTGTCCTTCCCAAATATTTTATTATAATTTGCCGTTACTTTACTGAAAACACCGAAGCATGTGCTGTCATCTTGGTGTTGCAGTTAGTGCTTTTTAAATGCGTAATTTGTAATGCTTTTAATGTTCTGCGTTATTATGGCGGTGACTGTGAAGAATGGTTTATTCTGGGACTTGACGCCATGTACCTTCGTGGAACGTCACCGAAGTTTTAGAGGAACGTATTTCCTCCATCATCGGGGCCAGTTTATGCCCTTTTAGATTTATATACTAAGGGAAGGTACAGCACGCTCCTCCGAAGAAACATCATTACCTATCTACGAAGTTCCATTGCGTCACATACCAAAACACGGTATTCTTCATATTTTTACATTATGTTAACTGAAGTGACTAATACTTTTCTCCCCCCTGCAGCTCAACGTTGCTGCTGTCAGCACCAATCGGACATCGAACACAGGCCGTCAGAACATCCTCTTCATAACCACCATCACCACTATTACCACCGATGGCGTTGCAGTGGTAAGTTATAAATATTCTAATTTAACATTCGTTGTCTCCGTTGGCTGTATTCAATATAATAGAAAGAATGAACCAGTCTAACAGCCAAACAACAAACTTTATTGTAGTAAAAGTTGAAAAGTTAAAAAAGATAAAATTAGCTACTAGTTTCGGCGTAACTACGCCATCTTCTGGCTCAAATTTCAAGAACTCTTACAAAATCTACATTGATTTGTCTCTTTGTGGGGCCTCACTATAGAGACAAATCAATGTAGATTTTGTAAGAGTTCTTGAAATTTGAGCCAGAAGATGGCGTAGTTACGCCGAAACTAGTAGCTTATTTTATCTTTTTAAACTTTTCAACTTTTACTACAATAAAGTTTGTTGTTTGGCTGTTAGACTGGTTCATTCTTTCTATTATATTGAATACAGCCAACGGAGACAACGAATGTTAAATTAGAATATTTATAACTTACCACTGCAACGCCATCGGTGGTAATAGTGGTGATGGTGGTTATGAAGAGGATGTTCTGACGGCCTGTGTTCGATGTCCGATTGGTGCTGACAGCAGCAACGTTGAGCTGCAGGGGGGAGAAAAGTATTAGTCACTTCAGTTAACATAATGTAAAAATATGAAGAATACCGTGTTTTGGTATGTGACGCAATGGAACTTCNATTGATTTGTCTCTTTGTGGGGCCTCACTATAGAGACAAATCAATGTAGATTTTGTAAGAGTTCTTGAAATTTGAGCCAGAAGATGGCGTAGTTACGCCGAAACTAGTAGCTTATTTTATCTTTTTATAATTTTTCAACTTTTAATACAATAAAGTTTGTTGTTTGGCTGTTAGACTGGTTCATTCTTTGTATTATATTATAAGTATTCTAATTTCACTCAAATTTTAGGATTCATGTTGCCACCTTCCTTGTGGTTCTAGGGTCATTTGTACAGCGCTGTACCTCCAGTATTTTAAACCTGTTTAAATAGTAGATTTCTGCCATTAATCTGTTTGACATATCGCACGTGTGTTGTACTATATCCACATTTCCGACATACAGTCACGATCTGTCGTACCTGTGGTTCACGTTTTCATCTCAAGTGCACACACGCTGCACAAACTATAATGATGTGTGTCCGGAACATTTGAGTGTTGTGTCAGCACACGCAGGCGTTATAAATACTTTATTTCATTTTTGCTAGCTATAATCCAAGCTGGCGACGACTAACATATTGTCAATGCAAGACTCTAATGTGACGGAAACTGGAGATCTATAAAGAAAAAAAAGAAAAAAAAAATGATCCCACCGCTGTTTTGTGTGATATTACACAGGGAATCTAATATATTCGCGAGGCAAATACAGGACGCGATTACAACATAATGGCAGGGTAACAGCATGAATTGTTTAAATTACAACTCGAATGAACCGAAGCAAAAAAAAATGAAATGCATTGTGATCGGAATTTATAAACGTGACAAGAAACATACTGTCGGGCATGTTTAATCATAACAATAATATGGTGACGGTTGAAACATATGTGATTACATTTGACTGGTCTTAACCTATGTAGACCTATATGCAGTTTTAACTGGCGCTCATGGCTTCCCCTTTCACGTGTTTGCTTTTAGGATAATTGTTCACAAATTTTCTAGGTGTATCGTTTGTTTCCTTTGGGATATTGCCGTCATAAATGGTTTAACGTTAGTTGAAGAGATGACATTAACTGAATTAAAGACGAACACAAAGACAACGACGACGATAACAACAATAATAATAATAATAATAATAATAATAATCGTTTCGCAGTCCTTCCCTCTTCTACCTACTTGTTCACAGTAGGTGTCGAGGGTGTTTATTTGCATTTGATCACACTCAAGCACACACCTCAGTCGGTAGGACTCCTCTGGATGAGGGATCGGCCCGTCGCAGAGATCTCTACCTGACAACACAAACACTCACAAGAGACAAACATCCATGCCCCCGGTGGGATTCGAACCCACGATCCCAGCAAGCGCTCGGTCGTAGACCTACGCCTTAGACCGCGCGGCGACTGGGATCGGCTAATAATAATAATAATAATAATAATAATAATAATAATAATACAGATACAAACGGTCACAACCTTCAGCGATGATATCCACATGGAATTTCGGCTTGACAAGTGTGCAAAGGTTGTATTTAAGAAAGGAAAACTAGTCCACTTGCAAAATGTAGTAGTGGACATCAACAGAGAAATGCAAGAGCTTGCACAGGGAGAGACATACAAGTACCCTGGCACTGAGGAAAGTGACGGCCCTCAACATCAGCACATGAAAGGGAGACTGAAGAAGGAATACACCAGGAGGCTAAGAATGATACCGAAATCTGAATTAAATGCCAAAAACAAAATTACAGCAATTGGAGCATTAGCCGTCCCAGCATTAAGATACAGTTTTGGTATAACTAATTGGAGATTATAAGAAATAACAAAAATTGGTAGGAAAACCAGGAAGATACTAACAATGTACAAAATGCATCATCCCAAAGCTGATACAGATAGGCTGTTTGTAAAGAGGAAAGAAGGAGGAAGAGTCCTGTCACAAATTGAAGCAGCATATAAAACAGAGATAATTAATATTGCAGAACATCTTAACAAAAGGTATAAATAAGACCAGTTTGTAAATATTATAAGAAGTCACGACAGCAGTCAACCAAATATGAATTCAACAGTTAGGGCAGCAGCGAAGATCATAGATGAATTAAGTCAATCAAACGAGAACAATGACATGAAACAAGATGGAATAGAAAACACAAAGGCAAGATTGGCAGAGTCCTTAAAGGAAAAATGGGAAAACAAAGTAATGCATGGCCAGTACATTAGAAGCATTGATAAACAGCTCATTAGCGAGGAAGACACGTTCCTCTGGCTATCAAAGGGAGACCTGAAAGCAGAAACAGAAAGTGAAATAGTGGCAGCAAAGGACCAAGCACTGCAAACAAAATGCCATGCAACAAAAATACTGCAAACAGAAACAGACAGCAAATGCAGATTATGTCCCAATTTGAGGAGACAGCAGACCGCATTGTGTCAGCGTGCCCAGTATTGGCAAAAGAACAATACATCAAACGACATGATAGAGTGTGTGCTCAATTACACATCAACATATGTAAGGAACTGGGGGTAAAATTAGACAGTGAACTTTGGTATGAACATGTACTAAAGTCAGTAGAAACAAGTCAAGTGGGCAAGGTAACCATATTATGGAATCAACAAGTGCAAACCGACAGAAACATCCCCAACAATAAACCGGACATCATAATCCGGGATAATGAAAAAGGAACATGTATGCGAATTGATGTAGCAATTCCGGGAGACAGAAATGTGATAAAGAAAGAAGCTGAGAAGGTTCTAAAATATAAAGACCTCATAATAGAAATCCAGCGCCTGTGGAATGTAAAAACAAAGGTGACGCCAGTTATAATAGGGACAACTGGAACCATTTCAAAATCCTTCAGAAAATACTTGAGCAGCATACGAGGAAAGCACGATATCAAGGAACTACAGAAAACAGCTATATTGGGCACAGCACACATACTGCGGAAAATGCTAATGTAGAAGCACAGAAGAGTTTAATATTGAAGACAGAGTTTAATGCACCATTAACAGTACGCGCGGAATAGCTGCGACACTGTATACCCTAGAAAGATGGTTTGTTTCAGGTATATAAGTGTGAATACCCCGCATAAAGGAGATGATGATAATGGTAATTCAGTTGTGTGTTATTAATGTT
This sequence comes from Coptotermes formosanus, assembly GCA_013340265.1. Classification (NCBI taxonomy): domain Eukaryota; kingdom Metazoa; phylum Arthropoda; class Insecta; order Blattodea; family Rhinotermitidae; genus Coptotermes; species Coptotermes formosanus. Next base: position 1,177,754 of record BLKM01000341.1, on the reverse strand, counting down.
CTGACAAAAGAGACATCACAAAGACATAAGAGAACGTACATGAAATAACTAACCACCAACACAGATATGTGAAAAATAATTAAATTTAATGATAAATAACAATATGAACAAAACAAATTTGCAACCCGTAATTAGCACAGTTAGCTTAGCAAATCGTTGATCCAAACAGAACTTCCGTTGGATATACCAGTATTCTTACTGAAGGCATTAGCCGCCGAATCGTATCTGGCGGAAGGAGAGGTCGAAATATGCTGACGCCTTTTTCAAAATGATCTTGCAAGCGGGTGGAAATTTTTAGTAGTAAAACATAAGTTCTTATCAATGTAATTTTTGTAGTACGCGAAACTGCATGTGAAGGATAAAATACATCTGCTAACGAAAACTAAATGTACGTAGGTCGGTTTAAGCTAATACTTGTTTCTCTTACTTAAAGAGGCACAGTGGAAAGGATACCGCACTCTGTTCTCATAATTCACGAAAATAATGTTACTCGTTGTAGAGTATTTGGTGTTATATATTTTTGTTTGATTTCCAAACATTGAATTTTTTGAAAATATAGTTTTATAAAATAAAACAATTCCATTGCATTTTCTAAATGAATAATTACATAATGTTAAAATATTTGCCTCTGAAAATTGTTCCCTTTAAAATGCCACCCCAGTTTACGTAAAATTCATGTCATGAATCAGTATAATATAAAATGCCACCCCAGTTTACGTAAAATTCATGTCATAAATCAGTATAATATAAAATGCCACCCCACTTTACGTAAAATTCATGTCATAAATCAGTATAATATAAAATGCCACCACAGTTTACGTAAAATTCATGTCATAAGTCAGTATAATATAAAATGCCACCCCATTTTACGTAAAATTCATGTCATAAATCAGTATAATATAAATATTAATATGATTATGAACATCATTAATTTATTTATAGCTTAGTAGTTTGTATAATATAAACTATGTCTTAAGTGGGGGTTTGCTTCGGTTTCTGCATTGTTTGATTTTTTTTTCAAGCGCGAGAGACTTTTTTGCATCTGTTCAGAATTTCATAACATTGCTGCATCAGGCTGTTAGTCGCCGGTCTGTTACACCGGAGGCCCGGATTCTATCCAAAGCCAGTCCATGTTGAATTTGTGGAGGTCAAAGTGGTACTACGTATGATACTTGCCCCCCCCCCCCCTCCCAGTACTTTGATTATCCACTGTCAGTATCATTCCACCAGTGATCCGTGCTCCATACTCATATTTCTTTCAGCTTTCATGGACGCTGTGTAATGTTAGCAATTGACAGCGTTGTTAAATGAAACGCCTCGCCCTCTCTCTCTCTCTCTCTGTGTCACATAATTCTGCTCTTTGCATGTGCGGTAGCAAGCCTGCCGTTCGCAATAAAAGTGGTGGTTGCTGCAGGACAGCATTCACGCGCCTGAATGTTTTAATCCTGTTTGTTCAACAAATATTTATTCAGTTGCGTACTGGCAATGACCCACAGCAGTTCATGCATCACTTCTGTTTGGAGTCCTATGTTATCACTACATCATGTCTGACAGTTTTAATATAAATTTGCAGATTAATCATCAGGAACACTGGCTTCCGAAATTTACGACATACAATGTCCCCGCATTTGGGAACACGTGTTCCAAATTAAGCACATGTTTTTGTCCTAGAAGGGCTATTGTTACTTATTATGGGGGGGGGCATTTAATTAAGACAGTAAATTTTTTGTGAATGTAGAATGTACAAAATGCAGAAAAAAATGTATGTTGTATAAATCTCTGATAAGACCCACACTAATGTATGGAAGTGAAAGTTGGCCCCTCTCAAAGAAGGATAAAAGTCTTCTCCAAATCTTCGAAAGAAGAATTTTAAGAAGGATATATGTCCCAATTAATGAGGGCGGTATCTGGAGAATAAGATACAATAATGAGCTCTGTAAACTCTACAATGAACCGGACAGTCAGAGTGATCAAATTAGGAAGACTGAGGTGGTTGGAACACCTCTTCAGAATGCAAGAGCTGGATCCTTGCAGAAAGTTAACATTATACAAAGCAGAGGGCACTCAACGTGTCGGAAAGCCCAGGGCAAGGTGGCTGGAGTCAGTTGGAACAGACCTAAAGGAGATGGGCGTAAAGAATTGGAGGAGTAAGCCACGGGACCGAGAGCAGAGGAGAACGATTTTGAAAGAGGCTAAGGTCCACCAAGGACTGTAATGCCAGAAGAAGAAGAAGAAGAAGAAGAAGAAGAAGAAGAAGAAGAAGAAGAAGAAGAAGAAGAAGAACAACAACAACAACAACAACAAGAACAAGAACAAGAAGAACAAGAAGAAGAACAAGAAGAAGAAGAAGACGAAGAAGAAGAAGAATGTACAAGATAGTGATTTTAAGAGTTCCCAGTACGTAGATCATGAACTTAAAACTTCTACTTCCTAATTCAGAGTAAACGCTACGTCTTGAATTGTCACTTTTTCTGGTGTGTGACCCTGCATCGCTGGGTGATGGGTTCCTGACGTTACGGGACGAATATACTCTCTCGAAACGTCCGGAACCAAATACACAGTGATGCTTTGTCACGTCCCAGAAGACCTGATGTCTCATCCACACCTCTGTGAAAGTCTAAAAATTCGCACACTGCGTCTTCATGACGATCAGTCGAATGGTGCCGTACGTGGAAATAATCGCCGTTTACTTTACTAATCGTCGGAAACACTCAGCGAAAAACACAGCGTTTGTTTGTGTTAAGGCAGGTGTTGTGTATGTAGTTGCGACTGCTTTAAATGCCTGAGCAGGCTGATTATCCTGTACAAATTGTTACCACTAAATCTTTCAAGACATTTCTCTTCATCAGATCTTATTTATAGATAATATGTGTGCTTATTGTTTATTTCGCTCTGCATACTGCAGGTTCCGCCCAAATCTTCATGTTTTGTCAAATCTCATCAGCAACAATTACTGCATGTGAATTACTTATCTTTTAACGTTATGATGCTAAAAGAATTGATCTAATTTGTTGTATTCTAGCTTGTTTCATTTTATATTGTTTAACGGCGCCTTATTAACTGCGTGCATGACGCATAGTCTTACTAATGTTTACTTGGAAGGGTTTGTGAAGACCGGTTTTTGATCACGTTAAAGTATTGAGCAAGTGCTGTAGATGGGAGGCTGAAGGAATATTGTATAATATGTGACTGAACTGAACTGGCGCAGAGCTGTTGTGAGCACGGTAATGAACCGTTGTGTTTCCACAAAAGGAAATAAATTTCTTTTTTGAGCGACTACCAGCTTTTAAAGAACTCTTCTACAGGCAGTCAGTTTACTCTTTGCGTGGAGGGACTTGGGATCTACTAATGTTACCGCTCGAATTGAGTTCGTAATTTATGAACAATAACAGTACATCTCAAATAGACAATTATTCAATAGTAGCCTCATATCAAGAAGCAGCAAGTTGCAGATATACCACACATTGGTACGTCCAGTGGTCACCTCACCATGGAAGAGGAAAGAGCATTAGCAGCATTTGAAAGGAAAATTTTGCGGAAAATATATGGACCAGTGAAAGAAAATGAATCATGGAGAATTCGACAAAATGATGAATTAGAAGACATAATTAAAGGAGAGAATATTGTTAGGTTTATTAAATGTCAAAGAATACGATGGCTTGGTCATATAGAAAGAATGCAAGACACCGCGGTCCCAAAAAAAGGTGCTGTATGGAAAGCTGTATGCAACGAGACGAAGAGGAAGACCAAAAATGAAATGGCTGGATGATGTGTCCATGGACCTGAGAAAGATGGGTGTAAACGAATGGAGAGGCAGAGCAAGGAACCGAGAAGCTTGGAGGCGTATTGTACAGGAGGCCAAGGCCCCCCCTCCCCGGGGTGTAGCGCCGTTTGGAGGAGGAGGAGGAACAGTACATCTAGGGCGTGATTTCGGAGAATACATTAACCCTGATAGTACCAATGTCGAGGTAAATTGGACGGCGTTTTCTGCTGTACTAGGTCCAATGTCGGGCTGAAATCGACACGTTATTTTACAGTATTTTGTGTTGGTTTTCCCTAGGCTTTTATTATCTTATGGCTGCTTTCGAACTTTGAAAGTTATACGGACTTTCTGGAAAACTAATTTGGACCAGATTGTTGGAATCCACAAGAATGATTTATACTGCACAAGGGTCAAAATATAAGTGCACTGAAACTGCGCTCCATTTGCACATTCACAGTTTAAATATGCCGTTGTCGTAAGTAGAGCATGTATTTATTTTAATTCTAAGTTTTGTCAAAAAATTAGTTTTTAACTATTATTATTATTATTATTATTATTATTATTATTTCTTACTGCAATTGGGTTTTCACCCGGTGGCAGCAGTCTTACACCAGTACAGATACCACAATACAATAACACATACATAAACGGAACAGCACAAATTACAGTACACGTATTGGCAGTTCACCCACACAATACAATGTACCTACACTAATACAATATACCTACACAAGTACAATATACCTACACAAATACCATATACCCACGCATTACAAAATACTGACACAAATACGATATACCCATAAAATACAATATACCTACCCGAATACAATATACCTACACAAATTGAGTCAAGAAAACTGGTCGGTGGGGTATTTAACACCACAGATCCACTCGCTTTTAAATTTGGCGCGAGTTCGTAATGTAAGCGTAATTTTTTCATTTACCAAGAGGACGATTTATATTGAATTTAATGTCAGTCTTTACATGTGTTCTGAATAATGGTGCGATGTTAGTTTGAATTTGCTCTTGTTCTGGATGGAAATAAAAATATTTTCTACTGTTACGTAATTGTCTACTACTCTTTAAACATTTCCGAGAGTAGAACGACAACACTTAACAGAATTCTCTTTCCCTTTCAGTTAAGCGTTTATGCCGCCTCTCTAGAGAGACAATATCAACACAAACAGCCTGACCGATAGTATAATTGTATTTTCTGTCTTCATATTTATGAATAGGGGGCAAAATCAACAGGAAGCAAAGAGAATTATATTGTGTTTTCACAACAGCGTTGCCTCTGCGTCGCTGATAATTAATTTATATTCAAATCTGGTAAAGCATAAAGTTTTCTTTCGTACCCGCTTCCTAGCAAACAGAGATGTGACTTAGTTCCGTACGCGTTAACCCGTGTTCGTAATTGCGGGATAAACTGATAATGGACAACGTTAGTACCTGCACAAACCATAATGGGAAGTGCTTACAAGAATAGTGTTGAGGCTTTGTCAAAGAACTTAACGCCGTACACTTTTCGATGAAGTATCCATATCTCTAATCTAACACGATAGAACCTGTTTTAAGCGGAAACCTCACACTGGCTGAACTTTTTCTCTCTTTCTGAGAACTCTGTTTAAAAATAATGTAAAACTAATTTTTACAAATGGAGACTGACCAAAGCAGTAACGGAAAACCAAAACGACATCCTAATGGACATTATTTGTTTTTGTAGTCGTTTTATTCGCTTTGTGTGCGACTTGTTTTATCATTAATTTGAATTTATCCCTTGGATTTTCTTACGCCGGCGTGTAGTCAGTAAATCATGCAGTTCCTCTGTAGTACTCCACAGATTCTTGCTTGTTCCTTCAGTTGTAGCCATGAAAATCAAGAATGAAATCCTGTTAAATTTGGACGCAAACCTTAATCTGGTGGTCAGTACCTGTATTAAGCGCATATCTGCCTATAACGAGAAACATTACCGGTCTCTTTAGATTCCGTTATTGATCAAAACTTATGCTGCTCTGGTTTCTGATATGAAGTTATGTTGCAGCACTTCCTGCCTATCAATATGACTGAAGACGCCTTTAAGATATTTTTGAAAGAAGAGAAATTTACTCCTTGCTGCTAACTGTCCCCTAAGCTCTGCCAATATGATTCTTGAAGAAATTATCAGTGTTTTATTAAGCGTTGTAGGGACAGTATGGTGTATTTTTAAACGCACTCACAAAGGGATGAACAACTGCTAGCCCTGTAATATCCGTCCGGCCGGCAATTCGTCCGTCCAGCCTGCGGCTCGCGAGTTTGTATTATGCGGTCTGCGGACACATTTAAGAATTAAGTGTATACTATAAAAATTACACAGTAATTTAGGCGATTAGGTATATATATATATATATTTTACTTACTTTTGTTTTTCCACGTGCGGTCCGCGAACCAGCCACAATAACGTGTGTGGCTCTTTGCCATAAAAACTTCGGAGGCCTATGGTATAAACCAACACTACTTCTACCGAAAGTGTCTTGGTTAAACTTTGTATTTTGGATTTTCACTAAACTTGTCGACACCCACAGATTTAAGTTAAAAGTGGAGAAAAACATCAATAATTTTACGTGAAAACATACGTAACTGCCTCTCATTACGTCTGTCATAAAATTGACCCTCGTTTCGGCTTGACTAAGCCATCATCACATTAGAATTACATGAAATCACGCCAACATTAGTAGGCACTATCGTAAAAAGGTTAAAAGTTTTATATTCCAAAAATAGTATTTACACTGTTACATAGGTGGGGTAAATTAAGTAATAGAACATTGCACTTTCCTGTAAAGTTTCCCTTCTTCAAAACGTCCACACCAGCCTCGTAATCAGTGAGTACAAGGGTTATTATCCGGAGGTAAAGCTGCCAGGGAGTGAAGTTGACCACTCACCTCTATTTAGTGCCGACATTGAGAACAAGTGGAGCTATATCCCCACTCTCCCCCTTTCGCCTTCATGTCGTGGATAGAGTCAACTTTCCATTTTTATTTACAGCTGTATACATGGGCCCAGAGTAGCTATCCTGCTGTTATTTACAATGTATAAATATACTTTTTATTTCTGTAGCTTTTGTGTTTACTGTTTTTGTATTTTTATGAACTGATCGAAGTCTTTATAGCATTTAAATGCTGCATTTACTTTCGTGAAAACCAACAACGTCCGAGTCGTTTGTCTTCCTAATAACAGACAATACTTACGTATCTTCCCGACTGACGCGCTGTTCTCTTTTCATATCTTACCCTGTCTTTATAACACTCTCACAGTTGTCTCGCTGTTCGCTTATATGGCTTGTCTGAATTTATGCTTGCACAGACGTGTGCACTTAAATCTCATGGTGTACTTGTTCATTTTCGATATATATATATATATTGTCAGTTTACTTACAAATCTTATATTTGAGGCTTTTGCTGGTCCCTAGTGTTTTGAAAGACACACGCGTCTTAGTACATACACCAAGTCTAGAGAAGCGGGCTAGTCTTTCTTGCTGTTTGTGGAAGCACTGTGGACGTTTTCCAGCCGCTGTTATGTTCCCTTGGTTTGCTGCAACCATATAGTGTGTAAGGCCTATCGATTGTGTTTGTTTCGTTGATCGATTAATACGCTAAACAGGCTATTACATCTGATTTCGTTCTATTCCTTTATGATCTGTTCTGTTCTTTGTATTTAAAATGCAGGCACAATAGATAGAAAGCCATGCGGTATGTATAAAATATATGCTACACTGAATCCGGTAGAGAAATGTAAACTTGGTGCTTGTTATGAATCAAAACTGCACTAAAGATGATGAGGCATAACCGTTGAAGCGCGTATGTTATAACAGTGTTACACAGTGTAAAGGCAGCTGGAAGTATGATTGTGCCTTAATATATACCGAGACTTGCAGATGGCCGCAGACGAGTACTTCGTTTGTATGAATATTGCGAAATTTAACAAGGTACGATACGGCAGTGGGAGAAATGGCCGTGTAGACAGACGGAGAAGCAGAAAGACAACACAACAACTCTCTCAAAAATCTCATCTCTTGTAAATTAATGATAAAAGAACAGCGGCTCAAAAAAAATGACTTAGACTGTAGAAAAGTACAGGAGAAATAATCTGAGAAGTTTCCCCTCGGCGGAGAGTTGAGAAGGAGGGTACAGCTAGAAGAGGAAGCGTAGCTGGAATCTTCACAGCTTGCCCATTTCAACTGTCGTCGGCATGGCAACAGTTTTATAGTTGCGTCCCTTGCAGGCTAACTTTTATCCTTGCAAAGGGGTAACCCACTGTCGGTTGGTAAAATTTAAACGCTGCTTATGTCATTGGCAAGAATGTTTTCAGTTGTTTTCTCCCTTCGGTAAGGCTAGTGATGCTGCTAATGCCAGCGGCAGCCTAGCTAATGATAGGGCCACCCGTGTCGAACAGGTTTCGAGTAAGATGCCCGACAGAAACAGGTACCATGGCCCTCCAGGTTGAACACTTTAGCAAGGCGTGCTTTACTTTGACAGTGTCATACCGTTTGATGGTAAACGAGTAAACGCTGCTTAAATAGAAGGTATAGCTTAGCTTGCACAAACATTATTTTATTGTTTAGAATATAATTATTATAAAATTAATGCTGTATTTTCCTTAAAACAATATGTTTCGACCTGAGTAGGTCATCTTCAGGTTTTACGTTACGTAATGAGGTGCAATTTATTTATGTACAGTACTTACATGGTGGTATACTTTGTGCAGCGTAGCCTATACTTTATATGAAGTAAGGCTATTTCATATAGGCCCTAACACAATGGGTTGCAAACATTAAAGGTAAACGGTAATTTATTTTACGTCCATAGGAAAAGTACGGCATGTCCTGCGCAAATTTTTACTAAATTGGTACATACTCAAAAGCATTGTCTGCAGGTCACTTGTGTAGATTTTCACCCCACCTGGACAGTGAATTTGGGAAGTTGGGGAGAGAGATTGATTTATTCCCCAAGTAAAGTATGGCCTTTTATGCGTTGAGTGTCGCGAAACTCAAAAACATTCCGTAAATTTTGTAACTCTCTTGTGTTCCGACTTTTGTCCAAATTTGACTAAAAACATAGAAAATACCAAAAAAATTTATGTACTTCCGTGTGTACAGTGAAACTACCACTGTAGCGATTTTTATGAAGTTACTAGTTGCCTAACGAATTTCACCCAAATAAATTGAGAAATGCGGAAGGTACTGGTAGGAACTTGCTTACGCCATTAGGTACAGTATGACTTTCGCTACGTCGATTTTCATGAAACTCTTTGCCTTCTGGACAACTTTATGTGGAGGATTGCTACACCGAACTTCATGAAAAATCAAAAGATTTAGCCGCTGAGCATCACGGACGGATGGACGGACGGTCGTGGTCTCCACATTAGGGGTTTCGTCTCTGTACTGGGAATCACACGAAACACACAATGTGTGGCGCTGTGTTGGTCTGTACTGGGAATCACACGAAACACACAATGTGTGGCGCTGTGTTGGCAAAACGCAATGCTTTTTAATATTGAATCAGGTGGTACACATAGGAACCGACGTTCTTTATAGGGTTAACACTTTTTCATCCAGAGCAGAGTTGTTATGAAGAATGTCCGAAATACGTTCATCTTAAGAAACTACAAGGTCGGTTTAATGTGCTGCCTTATAATGTGCCGTAATGTGATAGCACACGCCATGCAGGATTGCTCAGAGCACGTAGAAATCTGTGCTACCACCACGTGCTTCGGTAATGGGTTCACGATATTGTAACCCACACATTGTCACTGACAATCACACGTTGTTCTCAATACTACTTATGATGCTGACTTGTCACATTTCTCGTGTTGGGTAAAGAGGCGACCAGAGGATGGACAATATGAAGCTATAAAGAATTATATGTTATGGTATTTGACACCTTCTAGTCTGATGGTGTCTATACTGTCATTTCGAACGAACTAAGAAACTTCTTCTCTATGTCAAAGATGAAAACAGCATGTTCTGCCGAAACGTGTGTAAATTTCTACCAGACTAGACCACGCCACAACCCAGAAGATTTTATTTTGCGTAGTCACAGCCGTGATGTGTCTCTCGAGATGAAGCTTATTGTTGCATGGACATCGTTTGAAAATATGAGTAGGCTGAAAAAACAGTGATGGCTTGCAATGTGATGTCTTAACAAGGCATTTATTTTCGAATACTGTGAGGAACTGGATCCAAGAAGAGTTGCAGAGTCGACGGTAGTGGGCCAAGTAGGGAGGGATGCAAATCATGACCATGCAGAAACACGATACAAACGGAGCCTGCATCGACAGGACCGAAGGAAGAAAACATGAAAATTCAAAGAACCGCTTAAGTCAACAAGAAGTGCAACATTCAGCATTTTTAGAGGGGTTAAGATAGCAGAGAAACGCACTTTGATGGCAATAGAGTGTGCGTAGATGCGGGAATGATCAAGTGTTGTTACTTTCTGAATGTCATGTGTCCGAAGGAACCTGATGCAAAATCAAAATTTGCTGCTGATGACATTGCTTGATTAATATATATAAACTAATTAAACGTTTAAGGATAAGAGCCTCGAAATGTCATGAAAAACCTGTCGTTATCCAAAAAGTGAATTTCGAAGATTAATAACCGGCCCCACCCGAGGAAGTGGACAGTGTCGAGCTGTTAAATGTGACAGTGCCTTAATCATACGCGAGATAGCGGGTGCTGGCTGCAGAAACCCGTTTGAATAAAGGAAATAATTAGGCAACATATAGGAATCCTGTACCTTTTCGCACTTACATAATTTATTATACTTGCTTATTCGTTTAGTTATTTGTTTATTATGTGTTTATTGAGTATTTTATTAGTGAGAGGGAACGTGTAATATAAATCGAAGCATCTAAAATCAAAGGCACTAGGGCTCTGAAGGTGTCTGAGGAGCAGTGGTTGCAAGAAAAGTGACAATAATTACACAGACCGAATACGAGACCCGCGTGAAAGACAGTGGCGATGGAAGTTCCTCCTAATAATGGGGTTGCCGACCAAGTTATGAGTGAGAATAAAGTGAAGCGAAAGAAGTGAACAAATTTGAAGTTTAGGTAAGCTGTAAGAAAAGTTTAAAATGATTTTCGACAAGAGGCTATTATGGAAATCAGTGGAGTGAAGTTATACTGAAATGTATTTTTAAAAATTATGAAGAAGAGATTTTTAATGAATGAGAGACTGTCTGCAAAAAATAACGTGGCGCAAGGCAGTGTACGTGGATATCCTGAGTGAGTTAAATTAACAGTCGACTGAAGCCTGAATTCAGGTGAGGATAAGTGAAAAACAAATTGTGGGCTGCATTCAGTCAGTCACATAAGTAAAGGAAGCGGTATTTACGGTAGAACACTTAAGACTGTGGGATAGTATAGTGTAAATAAGAAAGGATATGGATTGCACGAAGAGGCAGCATGTGAGAGGTGATACATGAGGGAATGACGAGGGTTACGATAAATTTTACAAAGTAAGAGGCACTGAATACTGGTGGGAGAACGTAACATTTATGAAAGCTACGTTTTGAAATTATTGTTTTAAATTTAAATGAATACATTACTTGTCATGAAACATTTAGAAATGATTCACCGACATGAATCCAAAAGTACAACATTTGTCGAAATTGTAGTGAATTAACCATATAGTGATGTGTATTTTTCTTCTTAAAATGTATATTGTAACTCAGAAATAATTGAAATTACCGCGAAACCTTACAGATATTATTGATAAGCTTATAGTCTACTTCTTTAAAAAAAGAACTACTTTCTATTCTTTTATGATCGCTCTGTCACCGTGACTCTATCAAACCTCTGCGAACTGACAGAAAAGAAAAACTTTACTCAAATGTATCGCGAGTACCTCAGATCTCATTTCATGCAACATTTGTTAGTTCCTACCCACTTGGCGAAGAAATCATTTCCTGAGAATGTAAATATATTGCCCAGGGCTACGCCTTATTGAAATAACCTTGTGGTATTACCCTGTTGCACTCTGCGTGTGTGTACATGTGTGCATGTTCACCTCCGTCATTTGATAGCCTCACAGTTCTTCCCCGTCATCATGACAACTATCTGGGCTTCTCTCACGTTATGCTTCGTCTGCAGTCCGATGCGCACTTCCCATGTGCTTTGCTTTTTTTTGTTATTCTTCTAAAAACGGTGAGTGGGTGGGGGGGGGGACTGAATGGAAGCGATAGGGCAAATCCCATCGAATTCTTTTTGAACTGTTGAATTATGCACATATTGGTACACTCGGTAGAATTAGTAAACTTTATGGAAATTACGCGATCTGAGAGAAAAGGTTCTTGAAATCTTGATGAAGAAATTTGTTCTTAAGCTGACGTATTCGTACGTACAACTTATCATAGAGTTTTGTGATTCATTCCGAATTTTGTGTATGCCTTAAAAGTGTCTTGCGCGTGGAATTTTTTGTTAGTTACAGGAATGGCATTTGATTATAAACCCTTTTCGCGGGGGTATCCTTGTGTATGTGAATGGCGTGGTTGGGCATATGTAGTGTTATTTTAAAGTGATTTTTTTGCATAGCTCATACAGTGATAGTCGTAGAATTGTAATTTGAAATTACCTCGAAATGTAATAATTTAACTGAGATAACTAATTATAAAAATGTTAGCAGTAGTGAGAGTTGTGACATATTGTCGACAATCTTCACGCAGGTGTATCATGACGTGTAGGCTTTGGTCGATATAATTTTGACGTCTTACAGCGGGAAGTCATATCTACTGTACCTGATTTACAGTTCTTATTTTCCTGCGTCTTTTTGCTGCTGTTGCAGTTCTTTGAAGACGAACGACTGAACCGACAGGTAAAACTAGTCGCGTTTGGTTTTCACGGCTTTCTAAAATACCGTCCGTTCTGGCATTAGGCGTGACTTGCCCAAGGAGCGAAAGGGAAGAAACCCCAGTAATGCAGACTACACGCAACACCGATAGCTCAGAGAAGTTGCCGCATGGGTTAGGCGTACACGAGATCAAGAAGGTTGAATGATAAGTTATTTAAAATTTAACACAATTAAATTGTTATTTGGAGCCAGTAACAACAGCTACGAACGCGTAAGCGGAAACATAAATAAGACCTTTAAAATCAAACTCAGCTACCTCCACAATGAGTGAATTTTCAGAAGAGCTGAAAAATTCTTCCGTGTGCTCGACTAGTTAGAAGGAAGCTAATTTTTATAGGCTGATGCACACTTCACTTCGTAGTAAGCAAAGGAGTTTTGACATTCATTAACGTACATTTCAGTCGTCTTAATCTAATTAATGTAGGTTGCTGTGTTTTATTCCAAAAGCTGAAGATTTCTTGTTTTGAAATCAACATGCCTGAAGATTGTTAGGTTTGAGAATATAATTTATTAGTCCATGTATTCCTTCCCTTGTAATGTCATTATCGTTTAAAATTACTCGTATTTACTTGACTTATTCTGACTGTCTACCTCATATTTCTTGTCTTGTCTAGCTGGTTGTTATCAGATTTCGATTTGTTCAATCATATCGTGCACTTGAAGTTGATTGTGTTCATATACGAAAATAATCTAACGCTGAAAATTTGTAACTTTCCTGTTTTTACCTACTTTATTGTTTGTCTGTTATCAGTATTTACTTGTTCACAGTTATTTATGTGGGCAAAGAAATTAATTTCTTTCGCCCGTTTTATCTTTTAAATCATAGTTCTTTTTCTCTGTCCGGACACACTGTTTTTTTTCCCCCTTGAAGTCTTCAGATCTACAGTAACGATCTTAGTAAGTCGGAGTAATGTGAACTGAGGCTATAACGGCTGCGAGTTTAGTTGCAACATGAAAGAAAAATTGATTCGCCTTTCGAAGTTTGCATATTCCGTAATATATTTTTATGAGGCAGTTGTGTTAATATGGTGCTTGTAGAAATTGAATGGCTTTGACCATCCCTTTTTTCCAACACGAACGTCAGAGACTAACAAGCTACAAGTTTCGCTATCACAAATGCGTTTTTAAATTTTAGGGTTCTGCTACAACAGTCTCAATTATAACAGTAAGAGAACTAAATGATCCAATGAACGTCTGTGACTTTAGCACGCTTTAGGGTAAACAATTTCCTGGTTTTGGATGGCAAACTCTTCTGTCTCCTGCTCAACTTCGGCCAAGCAGCGGAGGTCATCTGTATAGTGTCTGTCTCTCGGATTGTGCAGCGAAAATCTCTGTTCTTGTTGCATGGCGATTTGTAAAGAGGCTAGAAGTGTGTTTCCCGTAGACACCGTCCCTGTGGACTATGTAAATCAGGTTTGCCACACTGAATTCTAATCTCTGAAATCCTATTGTAATCGGCTTTTGTTTCGCTTTCCTGCTCTGTCATTTAAACAGGTTTCCTTTCTCTTTGCAGACTGTTTTTCCCTTTCCGTATCCTGTCTTTACACCAAGCCATATATACGGAGCGGTTTAGCCTAGCGGTAAAGCTCTAGACTTGTATGCGGGTTATGTCTGATTCGATTCTGCGACGGTTAATGGGATATTCCTAATGAGGTTGCTTTATGATATTCCTCAGGTCCTCAAAGCATATGCGGGATATTTTCCAAAATTAGTCCATAAGTCTTTTGTCACATCCTTTCCAGTTTACCATTCATTAATTAATGCTAATAGCCGCGTGACCAGCGGCGTTTGGAAATGCCTACCACCACCAAAAAGGACATTCTGGTTCTATTCCCGGCCTGTCGATGTGGGTTTTATGGCTAGGGGAACGGTACTGTCACAGGTTATACCCGTCAGTATCATTCCATCAATGCCCTAAACTCATATTTATTTTTTCCACCGTCGACGCGACACTCTTGGCAGTCGACAGTGTCGTTAAATAAAACACTTTTCTCATGAAGCAGTAAGCAAAGGCATGTCCCTTGATGGTTCTGCGCGCGCTGGAGTTGTGTCGTATGTGTGTTTTATTGCCTTTAAAGTATAATTGTGTCACAATCGTTATCTAGTGTTGTGTCGTTTCCATGGAGTCGCGACGCAGACATTGCGTCCCCATTCACGTTATGTCGTGCTGCTGAAGTTTGCACGGATGGAAGAATTTAGTAATGTACGGCGACCGGCATTGGAGTCTGTTGTCAAAACCACAGAATTTATCGCGTTTGAGAGAAAAATTCTGTCGTAAGGCCCATATTTTGAGGACCAGTACTGAGGGCATTTAATTATTATTTTGTAATTAACCATAATTCTTGCATAATAATTTTAAATCGCATTTAATTTCTCTTATATTAGATGTACAGCTCTTAACATACATCTGTAAAGATAAAACCAAGGACGACGATGTTTTATTCAATTTTTCCAGTTCTATGGTGCGCCTTTACTTTACTTCCAATATACTATAAATGTCATTCACTCTGTGACTAAGTAACAAGCCTTGATGGTGTGTGGGTGGGTGGAGATTAAACTCCACGCTCTCCAAATGAATGCAAATGAGTGGTCAGCTTTACTCCTGGATAAGAAAGTTCCCAGTACAATTCGAACAGGACGCTGTGTAGACTCCAAAGCCCTTTTGAATATGGTGGCATATTCATCATCATCATCAGCAGCAGCAGCAGTAATTATTATTATTATTATTATTATTATTATTATTATTATTATTCAGTTCTTTATTACAAATGAGCTGACACGACAGTCATAAGGTCAGAGAGAGCACAGGAACATAAGAAAAATATACAAATGAAAATCAACAAAATAAAACACAGAAAAGAGGCAGTATAATATTAAGATCAACATTAATAATGTTATAATTGTTAAAGTAAAAAATTGTTAAGAGAGGTCATTTATTACTGAAGATACCGACAGTACTGTTCCATTCGCTTCAGTTTCTTGACATGCGGGCTTAGCAGCACGGGGTCAGTTGCTAAATGAACACTCGAATTCAGCAACACACAAATACACAGATATTGCACAGTGACTCGACGAAGAAAAAGCAGAGCGAACGTATAAAGTGTAGTCAAATTGTTTCCAAATATTGCACCTAGATTAAAACTAAAATTCACATGAAATGTCATGCCGGTGACCCAAATACGGCGTGAAATTTCTTTAAGAATTCTGATTTGTTTAGTGATAACACGTACATCTAACAAATAGTTTATCAAAACAGACCTTCCTTTGAATATACCAGTATCGCTGCTGATGGCAAAAGCCACGGAAGCGCGTGTAGCGGGAAGACAGTTGCAATGTTAGAAGAAACACGAAGAAAACTAAAATCTCTGAGATTTCGATTCGGCTCACGAAGGCCGACAGTTTTTAAAAGGGCAGGACAAATGTGTGAACCATCATAAACATTAAGTGAAAAAAGAGCATCTAAGTGGCTTCTCCGGACACTTCAAGAATGAAATCTCAAGTGGTGGTGGTGGTGGTGGTGGTGGTGGTGGTGGTGGTGGTGGTGGAAGTGGTGTTGGGGGGCGTGGGCGGGGNGTGGTGGTGGTGGCGGTGGTGGTGGCGGCGGCGGTGGCGGCGGCGGTGGCGGCGGTGGCGGCGGCGGCGGCGGTGGTGGTGGTAGTAGTAGTAATTCTGCGGGAAATCGAACCCCGATTGTCTAGTCTAACACCAGTCACTTGACTGCGTGACCTGTCATAAACAGAAAACAGGCACCTTTTTCTTATGAAAGAGAAACCAGACGCAGGTGGGTCAGTGGACAAGAGCAATGCATAAATGTGCATCTCAGATGAGCGCAATAGGGAGATCTACCAAAATAAGTGGGCTGTAAAATCGCATGGAGCTGGAATATCGTGTCATGGGTTGTGGTTAGTGTCGGCCAACTGGTCCAGCTGAGTTCTGTACCATGCTCACGGAACGGAGTCTGGCCCGCATGAGTGTAATATTGTGTCATGCGAGGGTGATGCAATAGTCCAAGTATAATCATTGTAATCAGTGACCGAGAACAGCTTTACCTAAGAGTCCACCAGATTAGGTGTTTTCCTTGCCTGAAGACGGAAGCAGGGCCTGCTTCCCAAACGTAGTGCTTCCTTTAAAAAATTAGACGCTGGACGAAGTTTAAAGAAAGAAGATAATGTCGGTGATTCTAATCCTGTCACGTAGTATATAAGTGACAGAAGACCACGTTAAGGCTCTCTTGTTTTTCTGTCTCCTATCTAAAAATGTTAAAATGTAAGAAAGTATAACTCCACGTTTTTTACGGGCGTGAAAAATTGTTCTGTCCCTCATGGGAAGCAAACAGCTTGAGGGAATTCGAGAACAGTTTGCTGAGGGCAATATTTGGGTCAAAGAAGAACTAAAGGAAGGGGGATAAACTGAAATAATGAGGTGCTTCATAATTTTCTTCGCCAAATGTAATGTTCTCGAAGTCATCAATTCAATAAGGATGACGTGGGCGGGAGAAGAGAAATGCGTACGGGGTTTTGTGGGGAAACCTGAAGGAAAAAGATCGCTATGAAGACTGAGACGTAGACAAGATCAATATGAAAATGGATCTGTATAAAATAGGACGGGAAAGCTTGGACTGGATTCATATGTTTCTGGATAGAAGCAAGTGGCTGGATCTAAACACGGTAATGGACTTCCGGGTTCCATAAAATTTGGGAATCTTTTTGTCTTCCTGAGCAACTTTTAGCTTCCAAAGACGAACTCTACTTCATAGGGTTATTTAGTCATCAGATATTCGTAATTAACCCTTTAAAGACGAAGCATATCTGGTTTATATAAGGACTCAGTGCGTACCGCGCTGTAAACACTCCACTTCGGTTATAAGAACCAGTCTCTTAATGTTTTATAAGGCAAAAGTTGCTGTTTGTTCTGAGATCCGTACAAAACACATAAACGCAATGTGGGCACCACGTAGAATTTTTTAATTTTAAACCTGGTGTTATGTAAAGTTACCGCTAGGCTTTAAAAGGTTAAAATGATGAAGTGAAGTAGGAAGAGACCACATGAGAGAACTTGTTGTAGATGTGAGAGTAATATTAAGTACAGCCAATTCTGCTACAACGCGGTTCTTGCTTCCTTGTGAGACCTCGCATTGTAGAAAATGGCCTGTAAAAATAGGGTCAGATCAGAAAAAAAAAATTTGTCCCGTCTTCCAGTCTCGTATCTTCACACTGGTCCCTGAAATCGCGTAAGAGCCAGGACGCTTATGTGAAATTTCCTGTTATGCAAACAGAGTTCATCTATTCAGCAATCGCGTTATGCTATTTCGCTTTAATGAAACAAGCGTAATAGCGCAACTGCATATTGTATTAGTTTGACGTTACATTTGGTTGTAAAGAACCTATGTTTGAGGGAAATTTGCTGGGGAAGGACCAATGTCGGGTATTTAACAACAAGAAAAATAACTGTTGGGTTCCACAGAAAGGGAGGAACACGTTGTTCGGCCGAGCGACACTGAGCGTCTCAAGAATTACTGTGATTGATCGCATAGTTACGGCGCAATACTGTTACTTATGAACGAGCTGTAACAGTAAAATCGTGACGTCAAATACGAAATTGTGGCATGTGAACAGAGCCTCACGAAACGAATCTACATGCCATTTGAAAATAAGAAATAATTTGCGTGACTTCTATGACCGATGTACTAATCCATTGTTGTGTTTAACTTCTAGATCAATGGCTCTGATAACGTGAGTTGGAAACTATATTAAGCGTCCGCAGTTCGTTGTCCTGCGTGCCGTTAACAACTTCAACTACAAACTTAACCCAAATAATTATAACTCAGTCCGTACCGCACAGTAAACACGCTGTGTATATATTCCAGGGGAGTGCTGGTTAGGGGGAAATGGCTATATTCTGTGAGAATCGTACCAACACATGAAGTACACTGGACAAAATGTGGCGTTTTTGACTGTTGATGCAAGTAGTACATGCGGTCAGAATTTTACCTTAAAGTCGGGGAGTGCTTGCTATCATTCGGTGCAGAATCTTTTGCCTTCCAGGTTGCTATCCAAAAACACAAAGATTAGGGCATACAGAACTGTAGTTTTACCTGTTGTTTTGTATGGGTGTGAAACTTGGTCTCTCAGACTGAAGGAGGGGCAAAGACTGAGGGTGTTCGAGAATAGGGTGCTGAGGAGGGTATTTGGGCCTAAGAGGAACGAGGCGACAAGGGAGTGGACAAGACTACATAACGAGGAACTTGATGACCTGTATTCATCGCCAAATATTATTCGGGTAATCAAATCGAGAAGAATGAGATGGGTGGGGCATGTAGCACGTATGGGGAAAAAAGAGGTGCATACAGGATTTTGGTGGGGAGACCTGATTGAAGGTGACCACTTGGAAGACCCAGGCGTAGATGGGAGGATAATATTAAAATGGATCTTCAAGACGTGAGATGGGGCATGGACTGGATTGAGCTGACTCAGGATAGGGGCAGGTGGCGGGCTCTTGTGAATGCGGTAATGAACCTCCGGGTTCCATAAAATGCGGGGAATTTCTTGACTAGCTGAGAAACTGTTAGCTTCTCAAGAAGGCCTCTGCTGCATGGAGTTAGTATAGTGTTCATGTACGCGAAAAAATTCCCGCATACTGTAGAATGAAAAATCTTTTGTGCCCAGAATTCTTTGAATGTAGAAAAGGGGAATTACGTTTGTCTTGTGTTTTAAAAATGGTATTTAACGTTTAACAGTTTTTTAATGGTCAAGGAGTTTGTTCTGTTTGAGTTATGGGCTGAATTTTTGTATATCAAGTATAGAAGATTCATCTTTAAGAGATTAATTACACTATGCACTGTCACTGTAACTAAAGCGAAATAGAGTTATACTTTCGACCTATTTTATTAATGAATCAATCTTCAGAAAGTTTGAAGTTCGTTACGAAAGTTTTAGCTCTGCATAAGTAAGGCATTTATAATTCGTACCAAGTTTTGAATATGATGAATTGTTTTAAGAAGTTTGATTAAACGTATTATATATAGACTTAAATAGAGACAATGAAAGCAAATAACTGTAGACTGCGGGAAAACAGGGCTGTATGAATAACGAGGATAAATTAAAATGTTTAAATTTTTGGACGGATGTACGTAATTAAATCTCTTGTCTCCAGGAAGCGTAAAATAAGTTAGTACTGACGTCATAAACGTGCGTGTTTTATCGCTTGTTATAGTTCCTGACAATTCTGTATCTTTTTTAAAGCCAAGACATCTATCGTTTAGGTCTGTGGGATCACCATTAAGCAATTAGCCGATTTTTTTCTGTGTAGATTAACTGACAAATTCTTATGACGTATCAGAAAAGGCTGCCACTAATTCTATTTAATTGTTTGTTTAAAATCTGAACTCTCAGTGGAAGAAACGCTAGTTGTCTCTCACCTTATTTTGGCGCTTAATTTGTTTCCAGGGTAAAGAGAAACTAACATTGACGAATTCTGGTCGGATTTACTCTAGCTAGCTATGTTTGTAGAGACTCGCTACGGGCTGGACGGTCCGGGGATCGAATCCCGGTGGGGGTGAGATTTTCCGCAGCCGTCCAGACCGGCCCTGGGGTCCACCCAGCCTCCTGTACGATAGGTACCGGGTCTCTTTCCCCGGGGGTAAAGCGGTCGGGGCGTGGGGCTAGCCACCCCATACCCTGCTCGTGCCGAGGCTCACGAACGGGTAGAGCTATACCTCTACTCCCCCTCTTGGGCCCTCAGGGCCTGTTATAGGGCGAGCCTTTACCTTTTCACCTAGCTGTATTTGTATGAGTTAGAAAATTGCGTTTTCTGTTTAGAGAGACACGTCACCTTTTTATGATCTCAAATACCAGAACAGTCAGTTGTTGAAGACCCAACTAATTAGTGCAGCAATGTCTTCGGTTAAGCCTTTTAAGAATAAAAAGAAATTGAAGGTACTTTGCTATCAAATGATTCCCCGATTTCCGAAAGGGAGTACCCCCTCTTCCACCGTTTCTCCTTCTGGTAAGAGCAGCATGTAGATAAATATGAGTATGGAGCGTATCATGCCACATATTCTACACATAATCATGAGTACAACATTTTGCTGTGTCATATTTAAAGTTTTAGTTCGTACCACGCAGTAAACACTTACTATGTTATAAAACAATTTAATGCCTATGGGGAAATAATTGCCACTGCGATACCCGTACGAGAAACAAATGCACGCCTAGGTAGAATTTTTTGAAATTTAAAGCTGATGGTACATAAATTAACCACTAGACCAAGGGTTCTCAAACTTTTTCGCTGGCCTACCCCTAAATGAAATCTAACAATTTCAGTGTTCCACCAACAATTTTTTTATTCAAACGAAAAAAGCTAAAACTAGAAGGCTGGTTGAAGGCGGGGATGAGTTACGTAATGTCAGCAATGCTGCTGATTAGCAAATATATGTGGCATATGTTTCATTTATTTTTTAAAATTTTTATCCCATTGTTATTTCGGTGTTATATTAAAGCCCCGTGCCTGTATTGGCACGTGTACCATACTTTTATAAACCATGCGTTGGACTTTAATGGGTTAATGTAGTTAGAAATTACAAAGCGTTTTAAAAACCTGTACTGGACACCACCCTATAGTTGTGCGTCCTTGAATCAAGGATGGGGAGACGACCTCCGGACAAGGATAATAGCTACTGATATACATGTATAAATGTATAAAATAAACAGTCACATGTAGCCAATTAAAAAGAAAAGAGAACAGCTTGGTCTCAAATACGGAAAAATGTACAAAAACACTAATCACCAACAAATGCACAACGAGTTTTATCATCAATCGTAACACACTCCTATATGTTTCGACCCTGCTGGGTCACCTTCAGGGAGAACTTTTTGCTATCGTTACACTAAGGTACTGCGTTGTTTTTGGAGGCGTGAACTCTCTGCGGTCCCGGCCTGCAGGCCGGGCAGAGAGTTCACGCCTCCAGTACACAGTACACAGTCAACAGCAAATTCTCACTCAACTATAAAGTGCAACCTTAGTGTAACGATAACAAAAAGTTCTCCCTGAAGATGACCCAGCAGGGTCGAAACATGTAGGAGTGTGTTACGATTGATGATAAAACTCTCTTTGTGCATTTGTTGGTGATTAGTGTTTTTGTATAATATAGTGCACGGACATGGAACACATTACAGAAAAATGTATTGGCTGCTGGGAAGAAGGTCTTCTCTGTCTGTACATAAGACACTTATGCTCTACAAGCAGATCCTAAAATCCATCTGAACGTGTTGTATGCAACTATGGAGATGTACCAAACAGAGTAGTATTAAAATTATACAAGGCTTCCAAAACAAAGTATAGAGGAACATCGTCGATGCACCTTGGTACGTGAAAAATAGTGATCTCCACAGGGATATGGAAATAGACACTGTGGACAAAGAAATAAAAAGGTTCGCACGGAAACACGAAGATAGGCTCCACCAACACCCCAGTGTCGAGGCTTTACAACTCCTGGACAACAGTGATATAGTGAGAGGGCTTAAGAGGGTAAAACCCTTCTAGCTAGTATAAAGTGACAGTGAAAAAAGCAGAGTTGTGATAGTGAAATGCAAGAAAAACGTGTCTAACTACAAATGGCAAAAACTAAGGAACGCCACTGGGTGAATTCTTAAATTAAGATTAAACGTAGCATTTTAGGTCAGAAAAAATTACTCGTTAGTCTTAAGACTAGTTGTAATAGTGGAAACACAAAAAAAAAAGAACATATAGCCAAGAGTACGTGGTTCTCCTGTCTAGCGGTCGGGATGGGGGGAGGGCGGGGGGGGGGCGTGAGGCATATAAACCATCCACGTAAGATAGCGCCATATCGCCTATTATTACATAAAAGTTACATAGAGCCTCTTCAGACTTGAGTTGATTTGGAGAGCTTCGTAGTTTCTGCTGTTTATTGAATATTGTTTTGGTTATCAAAGCAATGGCGAAAAGGTGAACAGGGTATCTAGATCGCATGTAAGATGTGATAAATACACGTAAAATTTAGTTGGGACACTTTGTGGGAGAATTAGGCGTAGTGAGAGATAATATTAAAATGACCATTAGGGAGAATAGACGTATGAGTATGTGGGATGCAGTCATCTGGCTCAGAATAGGCGCCAATGGCAGGCCCCTGTGACTGAATTAATGAACCTGAAGCTAAGCGATTATAGACTCTGCAAGCAGATCTGTGTTCTGTGCGAGTTAGTTGGTGGATACTGAGAGAAGCAACCTGGAAGTCTTGCAATCAATAGTCTTAGCAGGGCATTTCAGAGCACTTGATAATGGAAAAGTAATAGATGAAATGTTGAATTCTATGAACCAGATTTCCTCTCCGCGGTAAGAAAACAAAAGCGACGTGTTTTCAAAGGAACAAAAAGAAATCGAAGATGATTACAATAAATGATATGAAAAGAAGCTGGAATTCAGTAGAAACTTCCGAGGTCGTATGGCATTCTGCGCATAATGAATTTCCTTTGTTTCTTTTAATAGGCTTCGTCTCTGAATTGACGTTCTTGCAGCTGTTCTTATTGATAAGATTGAGTTTTCCGTTACTTTTATTTATTATTCCAGTAACCTAAATTAATTTTGCTCCTCTGAGGTACGAAAAAAATTTTAAAATTTGAAAATCGTTTTCCAAAATATGTGCAGCAATACTGCGTCCGTTTCATGCCGAGGTCTAAACGTTGCGTACTGTTACCTCCAGTTCGCATGCGGCATGGTACTTACGCAGAACAATAATTATATCTTTTTATATTAAGTACTCTAATCATCATGAAGCCTGTCGCAAACTATAACTGTTGGACTTAATGCGTATGTAGTACTTTACAAGTAAATGTCTATTCCCCATAAGCGCCGCATGCCTGGTAACAGTATATTTGGCTGGCCATTACTAGTGTCACCCAGTTTAACACTGACAGCTTTGTGTAAGGATAAATCACCTAGAAATAGAACTTTGGTTCAGAGCTTCTGTGTCTAAAACGCGACGTTTAAGCGTGACCAGCATAAAACTTGCAATTTTTTCCGGATACATAAAATGTAGATGATGGTTCAAATGGTTGTAAATGGTTGTAGAGGTATTGTTAAAACTATTCATTACATAATGGACTGAAGCATAGTTCTAAGTGACAAGAAGTGCGTTAATTGCAATCGAGTAAGATATTTTGTGAGATACTGATCAGATCGGAAATATTCTAAGCAGAAATTGTACATCTCCATGGGAATGAAATTACTTTATCGATGCATCCGATCAAATTTTGTGGGATTTTTTATCGAGGCTTCACTGTGCATCTTACTGTTTTGTATCAAGGCTTCACTGTGCATCTCATTGTTTTGTATCGAGGCTTCACTGTGCATCTTATTGTTTGGTATCGAGGCTTCACTGTGCATTTCATTGTTTTGTATTGAGGCTTCACTGTGCATCTTATTGTTTTGTATCGAGGCTTCACTGTGCATCTTATTGTTTTGTATCGAGGCTTCACTGTTCATCTCATTGTTTTGTATCGAGGCTTCACTGTGCATCTTATTGTTTTGTATCGAGGCTTCACTGTGCATCTTATTGTTTGGTATCGAGGCTTCACTGTGCATCTTATTGTTTTGTATCGAGGCTTCACTGTGCATCTTATTGTTTTGTATCGAGCCTTCACTGTGCATCTTATTGTTTTGTATCGAGGCTTCACTGTGCATCTTTTTGTTTTGTATCGAGGCTTCACTGTGCATCTCATTGTTTTGTATCGAGGCTTCACTGTGCATTTCATTGTTTTGTATCGAGGCTTCACTCTGCATGCTATCACTTTTCTTTCTTTCCTCCTTAAAAGAATCTCCACTAAATCTCAGGCAAGTTATCTCTTCCCGCCCTGGATTTGAACCGGGTATCTAAGAAATTTTTGCTAGACGCGATACCACTATGTGACATTTTATTGTTGTTACGGGAATGGATACAACGTAAGGCAACTAAGGTTAAATAATTATACACTTGTAGTGATTTAAATGAGACGATCATTTCCTTCTTTGTGATTGATTTTGAGCGGTTTATTTACAATGAATTTGTTTTTCCTCTCTACAGATAGCAGCTGTGCTCGGCGTCATGAGGCCAGTCACCAGGTGAGTACTTCGCTATGGTTACACAAGTACTATTCATGGACTTACAGATTGCTGTCACAGAAGCATGCCTGCCTTAAAAATATGGGGAAGGTTGTTGTTTTTAGCATTGCTAAAATGAGTATTCTTGGTTCTCTTCCCTTTTAAACTTGACAAAACATGCCGGTATTCTGCTACGAAAGCACGCCTTGCAAATGCAGTCTTCCTCTTCATTCTGCCCTGCCTCGCTTGTCGCTTGTGGAAGACCACACTTTTCAGGAAGGGATATCATGTAGTGAGGTGCATCTGGAATATAACCTTACTGTACGGTATGGCCCAGTGTAAAGTATACCGAAAGCTTACAACATATCTGTGAACGCACATGTGCGTAATGACGTCTGTTAGTACGTATCTCAGACAGTTGTTGTTTGTGTCCTTTGTTGAATTAGACGGTCATAGAAGTACAACGAATTTGCCTAAAAAGATGCTATCGTGTAGCAATTTTTTGGTTGCGCGGGAAATGCAGTCCTATCGGCTTTTGTCAGGGCGCCTTATTTCTGGAGGAAAAAAATTCATCTGTTTTTTGTGTTCTCCGGATCTCACAGCACATAACACATGGCTGTGATAACATCGTTTTATGTGTCAGTCATAATGAGCCTTTTCAGTAAGTTCCACTTAAATCTCAGTCTGTGGTGCAGAACTTCGTCTAGGAAGGAGGCTTTTAGGGATCCGTTGTGTTTTAGGAGACTTGCTACTAACTTCCCAACCGAGTTGTCGGAAGTTTTGAAGATGTGACTGTAATTATTACGTTTGTTATAGTTTAATATCCTGAAATACCTACAGTCTCTACAGATTCGTAATTTGTCAACGAATTTTTAATCTCTAAATCTCGCCTAAAATATACAAGATTATACAAAGTCTACTCGAATTATATTAATTTAACACAGGCATTTATCAGCGTCTTGCATAGTTTGAAAGTTTTCTGAGACACGTCTTCTGAAACCAACAAGAGCTACTTCAGGCTTGGATTTCCTATTGCTCGGTAAATAATTGTATTGAGTTCAGATTTGAGTTGGAACAAAAGTATTCCCGGTGCTTTATTTCTGTAAGATGAAATAAATAACTGTAAATAAACATAGAGGAACGGAAAGTTAATGGCTCAGTGAGGGTTTAGGAACAACAGTGCCATTCTGTATTGCATAAGATCTTGCAGTCCTTGTCGCAATAATTACCGTAGATTTGGAGGCCGTGCCATGGCTCAGGCGGTTAGTCGCCGGCCTCCCACCGCGGAGGCCCGGGTTCGATCCCAAGGTCAGTCCATGTGGGATTTGTGGTGGACAAAGTGGCACTGGGACAGGTTTTTCCCCGAGTACTTCGGTTTTCCCCTGTCAATATCATTCCAGTGGTGCTCCATTACTAGGAAAAGGACAAATTACCGTAGATTTACTCTGATTTCGGATTTCTTACTTGCCTAGACTGGATATCTGATCAGCGATCTTTGTACGGTCGCAAATCTGTCTCGATATAAGTGTAGTTTTTATTCCTTTGATATTTTCCATCCCGTTATGTATAAGATAAGTTAATCAAAAAAAGTCCGTCTAACATGACTTTGGTTATTTATTTCTTTATTGTAGGTGGTCGGCAGTAGGCTTGTAAAACATGGCGTGAAGATAACCGTATGAACGGCCGAAACATGTAGCCATTGCCGACCGCCTGCAGTAATTGAAGGTTATGTTGGACAGAATTTTGTTGTTTAATTAATAGTTTTTATATCTAGCGGTTTTTGTAGTGTACTTCTGACGAGTATTTCCTCTGTAGACTTCAGATCTAGTGAAAATAATTTCTGCAGGGTTTCGCCCATTCGTAGAGTTGTCCAGACGGCCATTCTGAAACCACTGTATATAGAGTCTGGTGGAGCGAGATTGGTGACAAAATTTTCCCAAAACTTTTCACAAATATCAGCCGATTTTTTTACAAAATTATTCCATGTTCTTGATACACGCAATTTACTTTGCTCCTTAAACTTGCTCTTCCTTCCGGAAATCAGCCTAAGATTCATTAACTGATAGCAGCCAGTGTAGAATATTCCCCTCATTAAAAGTATGTAAAATCTATATATTTTTTATTGATTGCTGGTAACATTTGAATTTTCTGAGTCCTATGTAGAATCTTGTATTATGTAGTCTGATGTGACATGCCTGTGACTTGGTTGTGCTTTATTTTGACTGTATAGAAGTGTTATAGCTATCGACGTATTTTCGGAGACCATTTTTTGTTCTTGGAATTAAGTTTCCTGGTAGAAAATTTTGGGGTATCTTTTGTGTGTCGTGCTTTTATTAGTTACTGACCTTGTGCTGTGTACCCTGAGTGTCGTAAGCAATTCTACAATTTTTGATGAATTAATGTGTTTGTATAAATGTAATCCAGGTTATGAGGTCGTATTCAATACGAGATTTTTTGTAACGGATTCTAAGTTAATCGGATCTAGTTACTGTCTACTTGAAAGACATCCAAGGCCGAGTACTACGTCGGCAAAATTACGCCTCGCCACGAACATGTCGTTCAAAAATACAATAGGACGCTGGTGGAAGATTGATGTATAAAAAGAAAGAAGAGACATTGCCGTCGTTTGTGTAGAACAGCTTTGTCCGTTGTCTTGAATTGCGAGGTATTAAAAGTACTGCTGAGTATATGGAAATTCCTTCTTCTCAGTGTCTGACTAGTATTTATTTTCGTTATTTATTTTACTTAGATACTTCAAGTGTCATTTAACTGTGGCATATCAACGGAATATGTGGGTGTCTTTTAGTGACCCTTCAAGGGATGTATGTGTTAGACTTGTAAGATCATTTGTCGGTTGAAATGAAGTTGACATATGGCCGTACACATTAGAATATTCTAAGGAGCGCAGAAGACTGGACTTAGAATTAAGAGAAATAGTGAGTGATAAATAGATAAAGTTACATGGATACAAACTTCGTAATTTATATGGTGAATCCTTCATAGGACAGGCAAATGAAAGACGGTCATGATGGACTCATACTATAATGCATTTTGAATTCGCAGTATGCCCGCATAGGAATTTTAGAATACTTCACTGAAAACGGTCGCTTTAGAGAATAAAAATATATGTCTTAAAGTAATACCTTATGCTTGATTTGATTGATTTGTCCCACTCTGTGTACAGGCTTCGATACTAATGATCTGTAATAACATACGTATTGTGTATAGTATTTTAGAAGATAAAATTCTATTCGTGGAACTGAGAGATCGTCAAAATGTGAACCTACTTGACTCACTGATGGGTGCAATCTTTATGTTGTTCTTAGGCTTTATAATATGCTAGCCACATGTCCGATCTTTGCCCGGATTAACATCGCCACGCGGTACTTACTGTCATTTCTCCTCCGTCCTTTCTTTATTCATCGAGTAAACCAAGCATTAATCTCATTTTTCGCAGTGCTGCCATGTTGTGCTACGTTGTACTGGATGCTCAACTTTTTATCCTGCCTGGTACCTAGTGCATTATAGGGGGACGTGTACGGTACTGGCAGACAGATTTCGAGTTTGTTTGGCACGGCGTATCCCTCAGTCATCCTCAAACCATTATAAAAATTTCAAGCTACTGCCTCTATTACCTGACGAGTTATGGCTGCCCACTTCCCCTCCCCCATACCCACACACTTCAATCTATTTTAGACTGTGTAGGTTCCCAGTAGTCCATAATATATGCGTTTTGTGCGTGAGTCCGGGTTTCCGCCGCCGTGAGAATGAGATCTTCGCTTGTCTGGGATGTTACGCGCCGTGCAGCGGTAGTTACCGACGTTTCGGAACAACCTATCGTCCCATCTTCGAGGGTCAAGCTTAACCTTTGAAGATGTGACCTATATGCTGTGACGAAACGTCGGTAGCTAGCACTTTACGCTGCGTAACATCGCAGACGGACGAAGACCTTACATGTATCTTCTCCGCTGCCAGCATTATGTTGGTTTATTTTCATGTGGACAAACTTGCAGCTTAGCAGACAGTGACAATATTTCACGCGTTGTATGACCTTACTAAACATACCAAAATAATTACATTTTGCTTTTTAAACAAACTTCGTTAGCAGTTAACATGCTTGAGATTGTAACTTTTGAATTTCTGTCACGACTTAACTATGGGGAAAAGTATCTTAATGAATTTTAAGCCATGTAGCCCGGTGGATACTTACAAACGCTCTGCTGGTAACTTTTAGTCTCCGCCATCAGGCTAGATTAATCTACCCACGTAATGGAGACAGTGTAGATTCTTCTAACCTGGTAATGGAAACAGCGTACTTACAGCTATTCTGATAACGGTGGCAGCATACATTTACCTATCATGAGAACGGAGGCACCATACATTCACCTACACCGATAATGCAGGCAGCGTAGATTCATCTATCTTGGTAACGGGGGCAGCGTAAATTCAAATATCCTAATAACGGAAGCAGCGCAGATTCATCTGTCCTGATAATGGATGCTGCGTGGGTTCACCAATCCTGATAGTGGAAGTAGCATGAATTCACCAATCCTGATAGTGGAAGTAGCATGAATTCACCAATCCTGATACGGGAGGCAGCGTACATTTACCTATCCTGGCAATGGAGGCAGCGTAGAGTCATCTGTCCTGATAGTGATAAATATCTACCACACTGCACGGCACGAAAAATGTATTCTAATTTTGCATAACAGACTTTCAGCTTATGATATGGGACTACACTGGCGATATGTACTATTGTCGTTTTCGTCCCTGTTAGTAATTATTTGTCTTTGTTCCTTGCATTATTTTATCTTTTTCAGAGAGGGGGTGACAATAAAATATCACGTAAAGGTGGGAATAATAACACCGTCATTTTATGCGAAACGCATCTATTCAGGATTCACAGTTTGTTCTTCCCCCACTCCTGTAGGTATCTGCACTGCAGGCTTATTCCCTTAACAGCGTATCAGCCCATTTATTCTGTCGTTCGTACCGAACCCTTTTATGACGCCCTAAGGTTCAGTTTACTAAAAACATTCCACTCTCGAGAATATTAATTATTTTACTTTTAACAGAAACTACAGGCTTTTGACAAGTATCGACATAATATGAGTCAATTGAAACGCAGTGAATTTGTGATTGCATAATGTACTCCATCTGTCTAAAAATTCGGTTCTATATTTGAAAATGGTGTGTGACAAATCACTTGCAGAACTAGAAGTAACAGTATGAAAACAATCCTGTAATGATAGTCTATATCTCCGTCGAATCTCACATCACTGTCTTACCCACCACAGTCAGTTTGAGCGCGTAGAGAAACTCGGTAACTGGTTTGGAAATTAAGATGTGGGTTACCGATCTCGGTACTTGCCACAGAGGGGACTCCCCTGTGAAGTCACGTCTGGCTATTTACCTTCGTGGTTTTTTGATCGAGAAATTCGTGATGTAATTCTGATGAATCATGCAACGGACCAATTTTCTAGTGCGCTTTCGTGCGTAGGCTGTTGGAATTACCAGAGCGTCTGGCGCTTGCCGATGTGGCATAAGGTGCCCAGTAAGAAGATGCACTGTTTTCTGGGTATTATTTGTTCGGAAGCAGTTTATACGCTTGGAATTAAATGTTCACACGAAGAGACTGCAGCAATTAACTTCTTTGTGTGACTGTGTTTGCCTTTACGCTTCGTCTCAGCCGTTGTTCCAAAGGCTAACTGCTTAATTGAATCTGTGGGGCAGTGTTTTTCTTGATTAGTTGATAAACCCTCAGGCGGTCAAAAAATTATTCTCCTGGTGTGGAACTATATTTTCATTCAATAAAACTTTCTGGGGCTAGCAGCCGCGTCGGGTAGTTAAATGGTGAGTGACCCAACGTTTCCGTAACCATTTCTTTTCGCGTCGTGAGAGAAATGAATCCCTGGTGACGAGAACAGAGGCGGTTCTCGAAACGTTTGTTTACTCGCCTTTCAACCATTTGACGCAGCTTCTGACCCGAGAAAGTTTTATTTAATTCAGTCGCCGTGAAAGCTTCGGATTATATGGCAAAGTTTCCTTGCACTTTCGCAAATATCTATATTTTACACCATCCATGAGCCAGTTAGATCCACTCCCCATGCTCATGTTTAGGGACACATTTGTAATACTGTGCTCCCATTTTCTCATATATCTCCTAAGTGGTTTCTTTCCTTAATTAGTTCTGATCCAAAATTTTGTATGGATTTCTCATCAATATCGTTCGTGCTTTAACCTCCGCCAATCGCGTCACCCTTGGTTTATGTCCTCGTAACAATATTTGGTGTAGAGCATATTTTGATATTCTCCTCATTAAGCAACTCTGTTCACCGTTCTGTTACTCTGCCCCCATCAAGGTCAGAATATTTCACTGAGCACCCTGCTCCTTTAACCCTTTAAAGACCAAACATATCTGTTTTATATAAGGACTGAGTGCGTACCGCGCTGTAAACACTCTCCACTTCGGTTATAAAAACCAGTCTCTTAATGTTCTATAAGGCAAAAGTTGCTGTTTGTTCTGAGATCCGTGCAAAATACATAAACGCAATGTGGGCACCACGTAGAATTTTTTAATGTTAAACATGGTCGTATGTAAAGTTACCTCTAGGCTTTAAAAGGTTAAACACATTCGATGTTCTCAATGTATGGCCTCTACCCACGTCAAGAGGCTTAGTTTTACACAAATATAAAACAGCAAACAATCATAGCTCTTTAGTTACACAATGAATCTTTATGTTTCTAGATAGCAGACTGGAATATAGAAAATTCCAGTCTGAATTATAGCTGTCATGCCAAAGTTTAATCTGTTCTTAAATTCGTACATTTTCTTTGCATTTATTACTGCCTTTCCCAAATTTTTAACTTCCTTTCTCGTGTTCGAATAAGTTATGAATTGTGGATCGTTTATACGAACTTAATCGTGAAGATTACAAACCGTCGATATAAAGATAATCCTTCATGTGAGGATGAAGGTTGTGATCGGTGTTATCGTGACGTTTGTGACGATTTATTTTTGAATTGCACAAAATTATACTTTTTAAAATTAGTAGGGTTTTGAATTAAAATTTCTTGACTTACGTAAGGGTAAATGTGTGTAAGCTTTTTTTTTGTTCTAGCCAAGAGATTACTGTGCGAGATATCAGGCTTCCGCCTCGGTGTAGTTGAGGCCTTCGCCCTTCTGGGATGTTACGCAGCGTGTATGTTGATATTTGTTTACATAAACGCCAACATATGCTACGTAACATCTCAGAAGAGCGAAGGCCTCGAGAATTTACTATTTTTACAAATTCCTAGAGAGGAGGAAATGACATCACAAAAGTCTAAGCGCAACGTGTTCCCAAATTTGAACCGGGACTTTTAGAATGTCAGTATGTCGTATATTCTCTCTAATTAATAGAGCGAAGCATGATAACCGAATTGTATTAATGGACTATTAACTGTCAGTTAGTAGTATAAGGTGTTAGCCGCACTTCCTTACCTTACATCCCTCCTTACACTTGAAGAGCCCCCTCAGTCCTTGACACACCCGGTAACTCCACGAAGTTGAGCTTCTTGCGATGCAGAGTGATTTCCTCCTCGTGCGACAATTGAACCGGATATGATGCACTGTGTTGCAGCGCTGTGGGCCTCGGTGACAAGTGTCTGAAGGGTGGGTTGGGGTTACGTGACAGCGATATGAAAGAGAACAACAATACGAGCGAAAGAGAAAGACCAAGGTAAAGAAAATGAAACAAAGAGTGAAAGAATAAAAGGAAATCACCAATAGACATTGTGTTTCAAAATAAAATTTTACAGACTCTCTTGAACGACGAATCAAATTATGTATAATTTAAACGTGATAAACTTCTCGATATCCTTAGCTTTTTTGTTAGATTTAGGAAATATTTGGGCTAAATGTGAAAGATTAGAAGTTTGTATCAGTTCTGATCATTAGACAAATCGTAGCATAATATTAATATTAATATTATTTCATATTGTGATTTTTTGTAAAGTTCAAATTTATAAACCTGTCATTACGAATGCGTGAGGAAATTAGGAGCAGATTAAACGTAGGGCATTACTACTACCGTCCGGCCCATAACCCTTCATATTTCCTCTTTGCTATCTGAAAGCACAAAGATTAAAATATATAGAACAATAATTTTGCCTTTCATTATATATGGATGTGAAACTTGGTCTTTCGCCTCTGAGAACAACATAAGGTGAAGGTGTTCGGGAATGGGTTTCTGAGGAATTTATTTAGCCCTAAGAGGGAGCGGGTGACAGGAAAGTGAAGAAAATTTTATAATGAGGAACTTCAAGTGTTACATTATCAACCAAATATTTTTTTGGTGATCAAATCTAGGATGACATGAGCTAGGCATGTTACATGTATGAGAGAGAAAAGAAATTCGTGCAGCGTTTTTGTGGACAAGCCTGAAGGTAAGAGGCAATTTCTAAGACTAGGTGTAGACGGGAGTATAATATTAGAATGTATACAGAATAAGTATGATGGTAGGACTTGGATTGAATTAATCTGGCTCAACATAGGGACAAATTGCAGGCTTTTGTGGACACTGTAATGAATCTTCAGGTTCCATAAAATGCGGGGTAGTTTTTGATTAGCTGAGGAACTCTTAGTTTCTGAATAAAGACTGTCCTTTTCCTAGTAATGGAGCACCGGTGGAATGCAATTGACAGGGGAAAACCGAAGTACTCGGGGGAAAACCTGTACCAGTGCCACTTTGTCCACCACAAATCCCACATGGACTGACCCTGGGATCGAACCCGGGCCTCCGCGGTGGGAAGCCGGCGACTAACCGCCTGAGCCATGGCACGGCCTGAATAAAGACTGTGGTCCATCGTGTTAATTAATTTCTTTGTGTCAGTATTGTCATTAAGTATGCAGCCGTCGTATCGTAGTCCTTTTACCTGTTCTACCTACTCACAGCACGTGTCGAGGTTTTTGTTTTTTCACTTGATCACACTCAGACACACACCACAGTCGGTAGGACTCCTCTGGACGAGGGATCGGCCCGTCGCAGAGACCTCTACCTGACAACACACAAACACTCACAAGAGACAAATATCCATGCCCCCGGTGGGATTCGAACCCACGATCCCAGCAAGCGCTTGGCCACAGACCTACGCCGTAGACCGCGCGGCCAATGGGATCGACAAGTATGCAGTCACGTACACTAAATCCAAGACAAAGTGGAGCTTTGTTTTGTCGACCATTTGAGACTTCGCTAGACTAGCGAGCTTTCGAGGGTCAATTGATCCTTTAATATACGGACGCTACGAGTTATTCTAGTTCCAAATTTAATATAGCATAACGTGATAAATGTGTTATATCTAAACATTTTTGCGTGTTACAATAACAAGAATTGTGACCAATCCTGAATGGCAATATTCGTGTACTGCGCTTTGAAATTCGAAATATGCAGGTAAATATTATTGTTTATACTCTTCTGTGTACCGTATTAACACAGTAAACAGACTATATGCCAGATTTTAGGTTCTAACAGCAGTGTAGCTGAACATTAAACTCTTCTCGAAAGCTACTGCCGCTGTGTAGATGTTTCCTGGCGTATCGAAGGATCCCAGTGCCTTCTTGTTTGGGTTAACGCAGCCGTGTCTTCCCGCGTTCCTACTCTACTTGGACTCCTTGATCCCGATGATGAAGGCACAGTATCCTTCGAAACGTCGGTAACTACTTACCCAATGACACAGTGTAACATCCCAGAAGACTTGAATCTTCGGCGTAATTTGTATATCAAGGTATTCAAATTTAAACAAACCTAAGTCATTTGAAATGAATGGTAGTAAGGAGTTATGAGAAGTACTTCGTGGCATTGCTTTTATTAAATTGTATATTGATACATTTGAATCAAGGTTCTTATTTCTCCTGGTAATTCAGTCTGTCGAAAGGCTGTAAAAACCCCGTTCGGGAGTTGAGAGGCGAGATAATATCGTCTGATGTGTGGATCAGCGGGCGGTTAGACAAAAACTGGCGTAGTGTAATAATTATATCGTGTCATGTTAACGCAAAGGCGCAAGAAATTTTGTCAGAACACTGTGCACGCAAGCTAGGCAAGAAGGACGAAAGGGGGGGGGGGGGAATGGACTGCGAAGAATACGTAATGGAAAAGAAGTAGAAGAAAAAGAGACAAAAAGGAAAAATCAACGACACTCTCAGAATTTAAAGGAAATAATGAAGCGAACAGATACTGGGGATCAGGATATTACTAAAAATGAAGAGGCAAAGAACTTGAAATATGAGCAGAAAGTTTAAAATAAGAGGAAGGTAAGAACCGATACGTGATGTCATCTCGAAATTAGCACAGAATCTGCAACGAAACAACTAAGGACAGACGACTGGAAAGTAGGAAGCGAAGACGATGAGGCAAATATAATTGAAGTATCGTAAAATGATGAAAAATTGTCTCACTGAGCCGTCCTGGCTTTTACTAAATAAACACTGTGTTCGTACTTCTGTGCTTATCCTATAGTAGTTATGAATATCACTAGTTAATGGCGTTCACATAAAGGGACACAGTTTATTCTGAAACCCAACAGAAAAGTTTAAATGCACTGTGGGGTTGAATTGTGCAGTTAAACAGGTCTGTACGTGAGTGGTCATTGTGCTGTGTAGGGTTGAGGCCGAAAGCATACGCCTGTTTGCCGGAATTTGCCTAATCTCCTTTAACAATCCAGGAATGAACATGCATACGGATTTAGTTTGAGCTGAAATTAATAGAACGTTATAGGACACGCGTAGAGTTTCTAAAAGTTAGTGCATCATGCAACAGAATCGGCAGAATAAAGTAACCAACCTTCAGTTCAAGCCTAGTAAATTTTCGTTTACTGAAGACAACTGAAGTTTTCTGCTTCCAACTAAGTAAAAAGATAAGATATTTATCAAAAATTGTTCGAAGTAGTTGAAGAATTTGAGTGACATTTTCTTATCTTGTAACATGCTAAGTTTAATGGGGAAAGGAAATGTTTCGTTGTTATGTTGGTACTGATCACGCCACTCAGGATGTACATGGCAGGTTAACTTTGCGTGACTGACCCGCTATGACCTGTAGACACACGAACTTTGACTTCGGCCTACGTGGTTTTAGAAGCCTAGTTACACCGAAGTCTGCCCCATTTTCGCTCATGCCCTGCCTGCTTCTGCACGCTGCTTTACTTCGTCTCTTAGGCGAGTTCGCAAAACTGCGAAAATCCACTATTAGTTTCGTCATGTCCGTCCGTCTGGCCGTCCGCATGGAAGAACTCGGATTCCAGTGGAAGGATTTACATGAAATTTGATATTTGAGTCTTTTTCGAAAATCTGTCGAGAAAATTCAAGTTTCGTTAAAATCTGACAAGAATGACGGGTACTTTACGTGAAGATCTATGTACATTTATGCCAATATCTTGCTGAATTCTTCCTAGAATGCGAAACGCTTCAGACAAACCTTGTAAAGAAAATCAAAACACAAATTTTATTTTCAACAACATTTTCTGAAGATCGTGCCATTTATGAGATAATGTAGAAAAATATGGTCGATGGCAAAATAATACGGCGCATGCGCTTTGCATGCTAGATGACTGAGGCTGCAGACACACACACACACACACACACACAATATTTAACACTTAGTGCATTTCCACGGCAACAATGGTTACGCGAACGAGCCTCAGTGTTACGTTATACATAGGTTGCCTCTCTTGTTTACTTAACCTAAAACATATTAAAGATAAATTAAAATTGTTACTGTAAGGCAGTTCCTCAAAATGATTTACGTGCACATGATATTGGGTCTATCATTTCTCTCTCCCTGAGAGAAATATTTGACAGCGCGAGGTTTGAAGTTCTGAAAACTATGAATGTGGACGATTACAACCGTTTTGGTTATTTGGCCGCGTAACCTTCAACCCTGATAATGCAGGCAGCAGGTTTCTGCGCAGTGTCAGCGGATGTTTGTGCGATTACACGGCGTCACATCCAATAAGATATCTCTGTTGTCACAATTATTCTAATTTAATTTATGTGGCGTGTACACTTTTTGTACAGCTTGGAGTCTCAAATAGATCCCGAAAGGCCGTAGGGTTTTCCACAACACCGACGCAATCAACTGGTAATATTGCCTTGAGTAGAAGGGTGATTTTGTTAGCACGGTACTGACAGACAAAAACAATCGATAATTGTCTTTCCATTGCTCTAATAAATTTGTAATATTGTAAACCATTATCCAGTAATTGTATTGTTCATCGCTTGCTTTTTGTTCCTAAATTTTATAATGCACTGAGCTTCACTTCTGCGCCACTGCCTTTGTTCATGGCCTGATTGTAATCAAGGATAACGTTATTTTTAACTTCACCTGACTGAATATGTTAAAGACATGTAAACTTTAAGGCACGCGAACTTTAAAGGCTAGCCACCCTTACTGAAATTTCCAGGTCAATGTTGCAATTACGAAGGCATGAAATGCTTCTCAGAGTAGATAGGCTGGTAAAGAAACCGGGCGAATACCTTAAGACATGCGAGATTCGAGGTTTTCATGAAGGTGTTGATGAATTTTCAAGTCTTTTGTTATATGAAGTCACGTCGATTGGCATTTACTGGCGCTTCGGAGGAATTTGCTGCCTCCATCTACAAGGTATACGCGGTTAGGGGTTTTTCACGGGCGTGACTACGTGACATTACTGTCTATTGGGATATGATGCCTCAAACCTGAAGATATAAACAGCAGGTTCTTCCGAAATGTCTGTAAATATTCACCATATTACGCGACGTCATATCCCCTTCCTGAACCCTTCTGTTCTGAGAATGAAAGCATCAAACTCCTGCTGCCTCAGTTCTCAGGATATTTGTAGTCCAATAAGACCTTCGAAACGTCGGTAACTATTTACCTTTTGACACGGCGTCGCTTCCCAGGAGTCTTGGGTGTTTATCTGAAGGCATTTCGGAGTATCCCCACCTGTTAGCCTTTTAAAGCCTAGCGGTAACTTTACGTACCACCAGGTTTAACATTAAAAAATTCTACGTGGTGCCCACATTGCATTTATGTGTTTTGTACGGATCTCAGAACAAACAGCAACTTTTGCCTTATGAAACATTAAGAGACTGGTTTTTATAACCGAAGTGGAGAGTGTTTACAGCGCGGTACGCACTGAGTCCTTATATAAAACAGATACGCTTCGTCTTTAAAGGGTTAAGGGACAGGAGTCTAGTGCCCACATCATCGGAGGAATGTGGCACAGTTTAACGACGACATGCATGGAGACATAATAAATAGTAACATGACTTTGCTTTACGTATTAGTGTTATCGTACAATATCCCGTCCCACTAAACAAATAGTGTCTCTACTTCAACGTCCGGTTCCCTGTAGCGTATTCTTGGGAATTCATTCGACGTGCGTTGAATAAATCCTTGAAGTCAGGTTTAAATGTGAGGAGCGAAGCCAATAATCATTCTGAGAACACTGTAATCAAGTGTGTGCACTCTTATTACATAAAATTTATTCAATGCTTTTAAATCATTAGTTCCAAAATTGTGGTTCTCACTGCCCTAGGTAAGCACCATTGGAGTTGGTTAGGTAAATGTTATGTGAAACACCTTGTGAAGTTTTAAGTGCATAGTATGGATCAGATAAAATGAATGATATGAAGGAGAAGGAGGGACATGTAAGCAAAGAAGCAACTCTGTCAAAAATGCGACTTTAGATTTGGGTTGCGTAAGTTGTTACTTTTTTTCGAGGGAAATAGTGTCCTCTATTCATCCACGTAGACTCAAGCATAGATATTTCCGATTTTCTGTTATTGCTTTACCTTCGGTTATATGTTTTGATTCCGACCTGTGTTGTAGACTCCACTGTTTGAAATGTAAATGGGGTGTGCCTTGTATTATAGGTCGAGAGCGAATACATAGCAGCCGGTTGTAGGGCCCGTGCATGTATCATTCATGGAGTGTCAGGTTGGTTACAATTCACCACCTTCGAGAAGCGATGTGACGTTCGTTTTGAATGCACTAAGCCCTCTACTCTTGTAAATAAAACAGACGTTTATAACATTTGTAACATGAACTCATTATCCCTTGATTAATTCGTAATCTTTTCTGCTTATACCTACTTGTTCAAAGTAGGTGTAGCGGGTTTTTTATTTTCACTTGATCACACTCAAACACACACCACAGTCGGTAGGACTCTTCTGGACGAAGGATCGGCCTGTCGCAGAGACCTCTACCTGACAACACAAACACTGTACAAGAGACAAACGTCCATGCCCCCGGTAGGATTCGAACCCGCAATCCCAGCAAGCGTTCGGCCGCAGACCTACGCCTTAGACCGCATGGCCACTGGGATCGGCCGCTTGATTAATCATACAGTTTATCTGACGTTTCAACCAAGGTATAGCCCACAGAAACGTCGTTGCATGTTTGTAGTTTACATAGCGAGTAGGCCACTGGTTGGACATTCCGGGATTCGAATCCAGGAAGGGGAAAGAGATTACTGTCTCCTCCAAATCATCCGACGCGGATCTGGGGACCACCCAGCCTCCGATTCAACAGCTAGCCGGGTTCGTTCCCGGGGATAAAGCGGTTCGGGCATGACGTTGACCATGTACTTTTATCAAGCACCGATGTTGGAAATGATTGGAGCTGTACCTCTCCTGCCCTGCATGCTCCCATGGTGTGTACAGGGACACCTGTACCTAAATAGTGGATTACGCTATGAAACTGAAATTGTTTACAGGGCTTATTTTTCGATTAGCCGATCCCAGTGGCCTCGGGGTCTAAGACGTAGGTCTGCGGCCGAACGCTTGCTAGGATCGTGGGTTCGAATCCCACCGGGGGCATGGATTTTTGTCTTGTACAGTGTTTGTGTTGTCAGGTAGAGGTCTCTGCGACGGGCCGATCCCTCGTCCAGAGGAGTCCTACCGGCTGTGGTGTGTGTCTGAGTGTGATCAAGTGAAAATAAACAACCTCGACACCTAATGTGAGTAGGTAGAAGAGGTAAGGATTACGTTGTTTCGATTAACCCTTTAAAGACCTGCTTTCCCGTAGGAAAATGCTCATACTCATTTATTTTGTGTATTTGGACAGCAAGGAAATTTACTGAATTTTTAAGACATGCTCCATAGCGTCTGTTTTATGGGCCACAAAATCCCGTTTATTTAATGCTTATATTTTTTTCTGTTCAAATAATGCGTTTTTCATAAACCATGAGCTAAAACTTAAATACCCACCCCGGCAGGATAAAGATTAAATTCGTGCTTCAAAGGAAGCACTGGGTAGGTGTTGGCTATATTGGTATCGATCAATTGATTGATATTATTACGAAATGGTATTGCACTGGTGCATCCGAAGAATATGTCAAAATTCGTCTCCATCTAAGATTTTCAAAAACATTCCTTTCCTTTATCGATAATGACTTTCAGATCTTCGCTCTTCTGGGATCTTACGCAGCGTAAATTGGTAGTTAGTTACCGACGTTTCGGGACAACCTGTCCGTCTCATCTTCATGGGTCAAGTTTGACCCTTGGAGATGCAAGCGATAGGTTGTTCCTAAACGTCGGTAACTACCACTCTGTGATCCGTAACATCCCAGAAGAGCGAAGATCTCATTTACACCGCGGCGGAACCTGAAATCACGGTTAATGACCTTGTAGCCTACAACCATACATTCCTTGTGCACCTACGTAACCTTTCGATTCTTCGGGATGACTTTACTGTACGATAACTGTAGTTAGCCTGAAAGTGCCTCGTCTTTGTCTTATGTCAGTTTCATATATGGTTTAGTCATTTGTAAGACTCATCTAAATAAAATTGTATGTCTCTTCTTACCTCCAAGAAAACACGCTGTATGTCCATCATAATGTTGAGTGGTATTTTGGGGAAAATCGCTCTTGGTTTTGAGGAAAAATGAAACCAAAAACGCTTTGGATGACATGCTGAGTCATTTAGTGCTATTATGCTGTAGTATGTGGTACGCACAGTTGGCGCTGTCATACAAGGGGTTAGTGAAGTGTCCGGTCTGCCTATAAACGGTACGCCTGGGGTTTGATCCCTTCATTGTTATTTGAGGGGTTCCCTCCCTGCTCCTTCCATTCTAGTCCAGAAACTCCTGTATGGAGTCTTCAAGTGCAGCAAAGACGACAGCAGCGTGACATTGACTATCAGCACGGAGTTCTGAGAATTAACTCCACGGAGCATAGAAGCTGATTATTGCTGAGCTAGCCAAAAATTCCCCACGTTTTATGCAATCTGGAAGTTCATTACCGTACTCACAGGAACCCACCATTTTTTCCTATCCTGAGCTGGCTTAAACCAGTCCACACCTCCCATCCTCTTTCTTGGTTTATTTTAATATTATCCTTCCATATACATGCAGGTCTTTCAAGTGGTATTTTTTCCTCAGGTTTCCCCACCAAAACCCTGTAGATATGTCTTTTCCCAAAGCATACCATATGCTGTGCCCATCTTTCCTCCTCAGCGTGATTGCTCTAATATTTGTTGAGGATTACAAATTAGGAATCTCCCCTGATTATGCAATTTTTTAAAACCCCCTCGTACCTTCTCTCAGGAGCAAATATATTGTAACTGAGTACAGTTAATACCTGCATTTAATTTAGCTCCTCGCCTCTAGACGCCTCTGATTATGTGGCCCCACACTACAAAGACATTAACTTCCACCAGGCTTTGGATTTACAGGTTGAACAAATGTTACCGTCTGTAGTCGCGACAACACGCTGGATAGGACCTTTTTTCCCTCAAAGCGCTGCACCAAATCGTAAAATCAGATGAGTGCAGAAAAACGTTTGGACGTTAATGAAAGTAGGGTTATATGTATAGTGTTTCCCGTGTTGAATTAAAGTGCGTTTTCTTGTAGGTAATATTCGTAACCTCAGAGACACCAGCCACACGCAATTTTATTTCCCTCTCCGGAATTTAATGATGAGAGTTGCTGGTCATATTTCCCCTAGGTAAGGCTTCATAAGAAAGACATTCCACGTCTCGTGAGTTTTTCCTATTTTGATCTTTTGCGAAATTCCTGACGTCTGATAGATGCGCCTTGGGACTTGATAACTGAACCGTGATACTGATATCCAGCGCAATAGTACTGGAATAATAGTATTTGCTGTAATAGACTTTACTGGCGTAGTGACTGCTAAAACGTTCAGAAATGTGGAGAATTCCTGTGTTGAATCTGTGTCACATAAACAGAAACATTCAGCTTAAATGTCTCTCTCGTGCCTCACAATGGTATGTCTCATTAAACATTAGATTTTTTGGGTATTTTGAAAGTACTGTTCTCAGTCGGCCAAAAGAGAAAGCTATAATGAAAATGCAGTTGAGGCGAAATTTTTGCAATTTTTATATAAATTTTATTTGTTATTTTATGCTTAAAATAATTTTAATGGGATCAATGGTGCCAATAGAAGAGTTTTGCTTCGGTCTTAACCAGAAAGTTACTTGAGATTCAAGTAATAATTATACTTGCAACCCCGGCTTATAATTTCATTAACCACAATTTCTTTCCTTTTTGTAATATCGCCCATTCATTCCTACCGCGCTTAATTAGTCTCTCTTGTATCCGGATCAACAGTGAGATAAAAATCATTCGATTAAAACAATTAGTAACTTGAAGGTCTGTCAGGCTGTAGCGGTAATTCGAAAATACCATTATTTACCGGATTTATAACCTGGTTGCTTGGCACTGTATTCGCTTCCGGACATAGGCCTAAGTTTGGAGCCTCGCCATGCTGCTTCGCTTTAGAGCAGCTAGATCGATGAAGAGGCACGTGCATCTGCAAGATGTTTGTACCAGCCGTAAGCTGTCGTCTGGTATTTACAAAATTTATAATCTTTTATTTTAGTAACATGTAAAATGACGTTTTTGCTTGGCAGTATTTAGTGTAAATGACGTCGGTGAGATCTCACACGATAAGATATGATGTTAACCTGTATTAAATGTTTCTCAATGTTCACACCTGAACATGTCCAATTAAGGCCGAAACAGTAGTGTGTGTTTTATAATATTTAGATATACATAGTAAACTGGTGTTGTGCTGTACGGTTATTTAAACTTCTGTTACATTGTTATCACTTACATAATTGTGGAGTGACGGTGGGTGAAGATGTAAAATGCTGTGACAAAGAAAAATGTACTTGAAACAAAGTTCGTTACTTATCAGTAAGTCTCTCGGCTGCTAAAAAGCGGTGTTAACCAAACACCGATATAGTGCCATGCTCAATCATGGCCGATGGAGGTCTTTGAACAGGAATTTCTTAGTATATTAACCTTTTAAAGCCTAGTGGTAACTTTACATACAACCAGGTTTAACATTCAGAAATTCTACGTGGTGCCCACATTGTGTTTATGTGTTTTGTACGGATCTCAGAACAAACAGCAACTTTTGCCTTATAAAACATTAAGAAACTGGTTTTTATAACCGAAGTGGAGAGTGTTTACAGCGCGGTACGCACTGAGTCCTTATATAAAACAGATACGCTTCGTCTTTAAAGGGTTAATACTGGGGAACGTTTCGGTATAGTGTCACCCTGCTAGCCGCCAGTCGCCAAAGTATTTGATGAAACAAATAGGCCCATAAGAATTAAATAATAACGGGTATAGACCATGTTGCTGTACTTTCATTGCTCGCTTGTACTGTACTCTACAGGTAAATTTCATTGCTCGCTTGTACTGTACTCTACAGGTAAATTTCATTGCTCGCCTGTACTATACTCTACATGTAAATTTCATTGCTCGCTTGTACTGTACTCTACAGGTAAATTTCATTGCTCGCTTGTACTGTACTCTACAGGTAAATTTCATTGCTCGCTTGTACTGTACTCTACAGGTAAATTTCATTGCTCGCCTGTACTATACTCTACAGGTAAATTTCATTGCTCGCTTGTACTGTACTCTACAGGTAAATTTCTTGACCAGATATATATCAGCATATAAGCAGAACGTTTGAATCCGTGAAATTGGCCGTGATAAGATCGGTTGTTACGATGTTTCGTATCGTTCTCCCTGGTGCAGAAAGCCAGTCGTGAACTTGGATCCCCAAAAACACAAACATTTTAAGGAACAACAAGTTACATTCAACTCAAATCAAGTGATACCGTACCGTCTTCTGGAAGAGTACAGTACCGAATACAACTGTAAAACTGTACTTTCAGAACTGCACTGTTGATGGTTAAAAGTAACTTTTATGGAGTGTAGGCCTGCTAACGCTGTTTCTCTTTTGATCAATCGTCTGAAATTAAAAATATTTTAGGTATATCGAAATGCTTCCAAGAATTTCAGTAAACGATATTCTTTCTGACCCTGCAAGAGGTCTTCGAACAATCAGCCGGCTGTTACAGTATTCAAATTTAGCACCCCCCTCGATATACCACCACAAATTGCGGTGAAAAAAAAACGATGGTGCTTTTGTGGGGGTTTGTATCTGGGTTTTCTTCAGGAAGTGCATGATATTAAATC
Source organism: Coptotermes formosanus (assembly GCA_013340265.1). Lineage (NCBI taxonomy): Eukaryota > Metazoa > Arthropoda > Insecta > Blattodea > Rhinotermitidae > Coptotermes > Coptotermes formosanus. The sequence continues at coordinate 1,133,547 of BLKM01000341.1, read as the reverse complement.
TGCCACCGGAGGACTGTGACTTCCGAGCGTCCTTCGTTGTTTTCCGAACTTCCTTCAGTAGCATGCGTGGCTGTTCCCATTTATAATGCTCCGCACGTACCAATCCCATCCGTTCCCACTGTGCAGGTAGTAGCAGGTAGCCATGACTTTATATAGCCTGTACATGTTCTGGAGAAAATGGTGTCGAACTTTGGCCATACTGCTGGCTATCCGACATGTGTTCGCGTTCCTCTTTGCTTCCAGGCGTAAGCCTATTCACAAATACCCGTCCACCGTATACTTCCAGATCCTTAAAGTTCATGACTATTGATGCGTATAAAGGGTTTAATGTTTCTATTCTGTCATTGCTTGTATTTCTTATCAGACTGGGTACTTAGGATTAGAACCAAGGGCAACAGGAAGCGCTTTGCATTCTGTCGTGTGTGTTAGCTGTGAGTTGAAAACTTCGCTTTGCTTGGATGTTGCGCGGTGTAGCTTGGTACGTGGACTGTTGGGCTGTCCCGGAACGTAGGTAGCCAAATGCCAACTTACGCCACATAACATCGCAGGAGAGCGAAGGTTTGAATTACACCGCGCCGGGAGCCTGAAATCTCGCATAGTTATTAGTTACTAGCAAAAAATGGAGGAGTTGCTAGTGGTTGAGCTAATACTAATAGACACATAACAGCACACGTGACACAAGCATGTATGTCTCAGTCCTCGGAATTGCAATACGTTTAGTATTTTAGTATAAGTGCGTATTATAAAATTGCTGTGTGTTTTATGAAAGTGGATTACAGATGGCTTTACTGAGGTTAGCTGTTTGTGACGAAAGATACTTATTGTGGCCGCAAGAACAGCTTTCTTCTTCTGCCTAGATGTAAATTATTTCCTCGTTAGATTTTGTGTTCAAATATCTCTTTAAAATTTTGGTAGTGTTCATTGTATTTAGAGTGCAGCTGAAGCAACTTTGTCAAATAACATACGAATCAATTGTACCATCTCTCATTTTTTATCCAATATGATAACCAGTCAGTCAGACCTGTCAAATATGCGAGGAAGATAATCTGTCCTGTCGTTCTGTGTCATACGTTTATCTATCTGTGTGTCTGTTTTTCTGGTGTGGTCTGTAAGCGATCACAGCCGGTGCTGTGGTTCTAAAGAGACAGATGTCTACTGCAGCTCAGTTGCTTGGCGACCGTTTGATTTATAACGCGATCACAATACGGCGCCACTGTCCTAAGTAACAGAAAATGTGCCAGCCTGATTGTGTATTCATAAAGTGTTTGTAGCACGTAACATGTTGCCAGAATAATCTCGTACGAAAAATTGACAATTTCATTACATTATATGTATTCTGCTGTGAGTGAAGTCAATGCAGTTTGAAATGTGTTTCTTACCTACCAGATCAGATTAAGTCCTGCGTCACACTGTGGTAGGGCCGAGCTTAACCAGACTTCTAAAAGTGACTCGTCTGCAATTGATAACGTGTGACAAGAAACATACGGATAGGTAGCATGTGTATTAAGGCATGTGACACTTGTCAACCATTTTCGATATAATGGATGTTTTAACGAAACATGAAAAGGCCGTGCGGTGAAAAAGATAGCTCACCAGTTATGAGATAAGTAAAGGAAAGAATATATTTCTGATTAATGGAGTATAAGGAATATGTTATCTGGCCGTCTACGAGCTAAATATAAGAAATGCATCGTGACGTCGGTGAGATAAGTAGAAGTAATAAAGTAGGGCTAGAGAGGCCGGAGAAAAAGCTGACTATCTGAACATACCATCTCACGCGGAAAACAAAAAGTAGTTAACTGTGTTCAGACTGCAGTGTGAGTATCACAAAGACTAGGCACACTAACGAAGCGAATGCGCCATAAGTGTTACGCCCTGCTGATTTATTCAATTAATATTAGATGATTAATATGCCTAGAACTTATGGACATCCTGGTTCTGAATTTTTGGCTAGCTTCCTTTTGGTTCGTGTACCTTGGATGCAAATATATTTCTCAGCATTTTATTCTCAATCTATATTCTTCCCTTAATGCGAGAGACACAACACTGCACCGGCCATTAATACAATGGGAAATTCCTGTGTTAGTTGATCTAAGCTAATATTGCTGTTCTGCATTTAAACCTTAAGTCTAATTGTTTCCATTGTGTACACGCTCCGTAGTTTAGGATATATATATTGCGCGCAATAAATCACTGTGTAGCACCCTCCAACAGCTCCTGCTGCGTCACCAGCAACTCAGTCTACCGTTAGTACGGCCGCACTTTCTTGGTGCCTGCAGTCTTTTCCTGGGGGTTACCCCTAAACGGACATTTAAAAATTTCTTTATTATTCATAATGTCATCTTCGGGGTCACAAAAAAAATGCGGTCTTATAGTGCTTAACATCGTTTCGGAGCCACCTGCTGTCTCCGTCCGCAGGATACACGATCTACCCTGAAGATGACGCTCATCCAAAACAGTAATCAAGATGGTTGAAGCGGTAACCTTTCTGAATTATATTCGGGAGATGGGTGATTCAGTTCTCAGCTGGGGCACTGTCTACGCTGAGATATTTCATTGTTTTTCTCACTCTCCTAATTTATATATCGGTAGCATATTTCAATGAACTCAAGATGAGTAAAATGGGCAAAGCATGTGGCACGTGTGGGGGAGAGGACATGTGCATGCAGGATATTGGTGGGGAAATGTTAGGGAAGGAGACCACTTGGAATAGATCAGAGGATAATATTAAAATAGGTGTTAAAAGTGTAAGGTGGGACCTTGGACTGGATTAATGGGTCTTAGGTAAGAGACATGCAGCTGGCTGTTGTGAACACGGAAGTGAACCTTCGGCGTCCTTAAAGTTCGGGTAATTTTCTTGACAAGCTGAGAAACTATTTGCTTCTCAAGCACAACTCTGCTCCATATATTTATCTCGATGGGTGAGGATCGATTTTATCATCCTCCAGCTTACACTATATAGTCTCAATATTTACAGCAGCGTTAAATTGAACTTAAATGAACAAAATTTCCTCCAAATAGTTGGTAATAAAGTACGCACCTTCGTGACGTCATAACCTAGGAGAAAAGAATCTAAATTTTTACCAACTTTCCGGAACGGAATCCTTATCTAGAAGGTAATACTTGTAACTAGTCAAGAAGTTTCCCTCATTTTGTGGAATCCGAAGGTTGCTTAGTGTATCCACAGAGCCCGCCACAAGCCTGAAGCTTACATTTATACGTATATTGCCTGTTTTTTTACATATGAAGAAAATTTTATTAAACTCAACGGAAGTAATTTATAATTTTTAACGTATGCTTTTTTCATCAATAAAACACGTTTTGTTTCTGAGATATGTTCCATTAACTGCTGTACCGATTGATTTTTTGTGACGTACGTCTCTCCGGTCTATTCTTGTGTACGTAAGTCTTTCAGTACTAATTGGTATGAAGTTCGTGGTGGCTGTAGGTTTATAGGCGCATTGGCAGCTGAGGCTAAAAACACCTATAAACAAGTTAAGCCGTAGGCCTGTGTTTTTTAAGTGCGTTACTTAACAACGCTGTCGAGGCCGTGCCATGGCTCAGGCGGTTAGTCGCCGGCCTTCCACCGCGGAGGCCCGGGTTCGATCCCGGGTCAGTCCATGTGGGATTTGTGGTGGATAACGTGGCACTGGGACAGGTTTTTCCCCGAGTACTTCGGTTTTCCCCTGTTAGTTTCATTCCACCGGTGCTCCGTTACTAGGAAATGGGTAACGACGCTGTCAGTTGCAGACATTACACGTATATAGCGTCGGTGGTAGATGAATGAAACAGCATGATTCACAGTTGCAATGATGCTGCCAGTGGAAAACCGAACTACTGCGGGAAAAATCTGTCCCATTACCATTTTGTCAACCTTAAACCGTACGTGGGCTGGCCTGAAATTGAACCGGTGCCACCGCGGCGACAAGGCGGCGAATAACCGCCTGAGCCATGGCATGGTCCATACGCCTGTGTCGCTCGTGTTGCATGGTCATAATTGTAACGAATAGTGCCTCACTTAAATAGGATGTTTAGCCCTTTAAAGAGGGAACGTTATCTGTTTTATATAAGGACTCAGTGCGCACCGCGCTGTAAACACTGTCCACCTCATTTATAAAAACCAATCACTCAATTATGTATAAGGCAAAAGTTGCTGTTTGATCTCAGATCCATAGAAAACACATAAAAGCCATGTCACTACAATGTAGATATTTTTAATGTTAAACCAGGGGTTACGTAAAATACCCGCTAGGCTTTAAAAGGTTAAAGGCCAGATATTAATTACAGAAATTTAAACTTAACCTGTGGGCCTTAACAGGGCCAAAAACTTCGTAACGCTCATAGTTTCAATATAACTGTTCTCAGTGCTCTCGCAGCAAAGATAAACCTTAACACTGACAAAGTGGTCTTTTCCGCTTTCCTGACGTCAAAATTGTGGTTGGCTCTGATGTCGAATCAGCTGAGTAATGACAATGTGAGTGCTATTTTGGAACAGGTTATAGCTCATTTGCGTGATCGGTACCCTGAGGCGCAACGTCAGCGCTATTTTGGGTGGTGGGAGATTCACTGAACTAGCATAATGCAGAACCATTGTTTGAGCTCTAAAGTTCTATTGTTACACATTTAGTCTAATTGTTGATTTGGCTTGATTACATGTTATTGTTCAAATTAGAGACAACTTGACAGGTTTCAGTTCCACTGTTGAAATCACTGCTTATTTTTATGAAGTGTTACATAAATAATTGTTACCGAAGAGAGAGATTGAATGACTGTCCGCTGTAACACAGGTCCTTTTATTGATGCCAGATGAAGAATAATTTGGCTACATGTTTCGGCTTAGATTACAAACCATAATCAGGTCAATTCAAATATATATATGTATATATATACATAGGGTGATACAGGAGAAAAGGTCAATATTTTGGTAGGTGATGGTATCGGTCATTGTGAGAAACAACTTCATATCAACATGTGTCTAATTGTGAACATTTACCGAGATATAGTAGTTCGAATCTTCAGACCTAACTCCATTAGATTTTGTTGTGGGGTTGGATGAAGAGCGACGTTTACAGTACGAATTGCTGGCTCGCATTTTGGGTGCTGCTATCCGCATAAAAACACGTGAAGATCAACTCGAACAACCATGCGATCTTTGCACACGAGTTGCACAATGCGTTGAGGCTGACGGTGGGATTTTCGAACTTATTGTGAACGGTAACAAATTTATCATTTCTGCGTAACAGATTTGTTGTTTAAACATTATATTAAAACTAAAATAAAATTAACAGTAAGTAATTTCGCTTTCTTTTTTACCCTTCACAATGCTTTCACACGTATTTGTAGATTCAGACAGCTGTCTCTCGGCAACCATTGACAAGTAGACACATGCTCATACGAGCATTTTTATCACAGTGACCGATACTACATTGTGTCACCTCGCAACACGGCATGTTCTTGGTGCAAGCAAGTAGCTATCACTTACCATTAAAAACCCAAATCTTTCTCCAAGTGAGGCATAATATACTTGGCCTCTTTTGTCTTCATGCGTAAATTTTTAAAATTTTATCTTTGTTTACTTAGTCCACTGTTAAGTTATAAATTCACGTGTTACTTCAGACAAATGGATTCACACTTTATGGTATTCTGGGACAATACAGGGAGATTTTTAATTCCTTGCATGCTTAGCTTCCAGTTGTCTGTAAACTTTTAATCATATTAACAGTTTACACGAGCTATCCACTAATTTATTATTGCAGAAATTGGAGAGATAGATACTGAATACACGTTATTAAAAGAAATATAAGCGTAATGTACCCACGCAGAGAATGTCCTAGTTCCAAGCCGGTGAAATAGTTAACTTTTCTGACGTCACATATTGCGAAAATTTACATTAATGCCTGAAAGCAAGGAATCAAAATCAATGCAAGGTTTTTAACATCGCGTTCATGTTTGGTATCGATTTTCAGTTGACTGGAGAAGAGATTCGTGCTCAGAGTAGCAAATGAATGCCTGAAGTGATGTTTAATATTCATAAATACTCTATATTTCCGCTGTGTTCATTATGTGTGAGACTGTTGGCCCGTACACTCATTTTCAAATAATCGGTTCAGTAAACTCTACCACTAGGTACCTTGGAATAAAGATACACAGAGGTATGTGTATAATATATGAATACCTTTAAACATGCTTAACTTTCATACTAGATAGATATATATACGGAAATATTTGCCTCTGCACAGCCCAGTTTCATGTACAAAAATGTTGGTGGGTGGGGTAGAAATCTAATTCGCTTTCTATTTGAATATAAAGAAAAGCCGTTTATTAAAAGTGCAGTGCAGGCAGAGGATCTGTAGAATATTTCGGCCTTTTGAAGGCCACCATTAGACCAAATACAAAATATATGTAGGGGAAGTTCAATTACGGACATGTTTTTTACATGTGAGAAAGTTTCAGAAGATAAAATTTACGTATATGGTTGAAGTGCGTATAACAGTGAATTAATTTCCTTGTAAAGAATTTTGAAGAGTTCACTGAAATTCGTGATTATTGAATCTTATCGCTGTACAAAGATGGTTTGGTATTAATAATCCTAGTTGCTATTTATACGTGTAAGCCAATCTGAGAGTAGTAATTTGGGTAAAATAATTCTCTCATATGAACTAATAAGCCGTGTTGTATGTTGTATAAATTTCTTTGTATGTGTTTTGCATTTGGCCTGATGATACCTTGAAACATGTAGCCTGCACCTGAACCTTTGTTGTATTTCTAATAAACGTGTTATATTGACGGACACACCCCTCCCCTAATACAATTTTTTATATTATAAACAACGAGATAGTTTAAACAAGTTTTAAAGAAGACCTCAATTTCGGGATTCGAATCGCAGCCCCACATTTCGTAGCCCTTTATTTTGCGCGGTGCGATACAATCTGGAGTTGTCACGAAAATTTAGCGTGAGTGCACTGGAGATTGTATGTGCGGGCATGGCCGTCACACGATCTTCTGATTCGCCTTGCCATCGCTCAGTCGGTCATTAGCTGGATCCTTACTGCGGAGATCAGGGTTCAATGCCAGAGCAGTTACTCTGGAATGTGTGTTGGTAGACAAGACCGCACTGGGGAATGTTTTCCATGTACCTTAATTTCCCCTATTCAGTTATTAATCCACGAACACTCCACAGAAATGTTCATTTATTTATTGTCCGGCTTTGGACAGTGGCCGCATTTCCAAAGAAACGAGATGCTACTGCACCACCAGAATAAGAGAAGATTCTGGGAATCGCGTGTTCGAAGTTAGCTTTTGGCATGGATGGAATTTTACTTTTGTGTACGTTGTGTTGCCGTGCGTAGGTTTGTGTTGTGACACCCCGTCAAATGGGGAATCAAGATTGTTTTGCAAATTACTGAGAAGTGTACATCAGTGTTCCCCAAATGGTGTTCCGCGGAACATTAAAATAAGGCTTTCGCAAAAAGAATTCCATTACTGTCTATAAAATGATAATTTAAATATCGTGATTATTAAAATGTCACTTAAACTAATATTCATTGTTATTTTAAGATTTGTTCGTTGAAGTATTTCGGAATTTCTGTGACACTAGAATGAAGAAACCAACCGTATTTTGAAAATGACTTCCTTTTTCATGGAACTGGGTGTTAGTTTTCAAGTTTCATTTTCCGCATACATGAAGTATGCTTCTCGTTAAATACGCACAGTTAAATATTTTCTTTTAACATTTATTTGTTAGTATTCCTGCTTGCTTGTGGTCTTATTTTTCAGCTTCATGTGTAAGAATTGTACTGGGGGCTCCGTAAAAATTTTTGGAGTAGGAAATTTTTCCTTGCCAATTTAAATCAGGAAACTGCTGTACAATGTTGTGCTGTGAGGAAAGAAGATACTTTCTGTTGTCTGACTGAAATTTTGCTAGTGTGCTGTAAATTTCAAATTTTACTTACTGTAAGGGCATGTTAAAAAGTAAATTTGTCCCTATGCATCCCATGAAGGTGAATGGGGGATATAGGTACAGCTCCATTCATTCTTAATTTCAGCACTAAGTAGTTGTGAATTATCAGCTTCACGCCCCGGCCACCTTATTCCGGAGGAAGACCTCCTGGTACCCATTTAATAGCAGGCTGGGTCTTGGTGCTGTGAAGAAGGAAAGATCCTTGCACATGCCGGGAAGGGAACCACGGTCCCTCAGTCATCAATCCCGTAGCTTGTTCAGTAGACCGACTACGTTATACCGGTTCCCGTAGTGCGAGGCTAGCCAAAGAAAATTTAGTATCCGTAACTGTCAACATTTTTAGTTCTACTTCAACACAGCTCAGAATTCTGGACGTCTCAGTTGAGCGGAGAGCATTCCTGATTCGCACCGGTATCCGAGAAGTCACGAGTTGAGATCTCGGCACGACGGACGAATAACCTGCCTTAGATTTTACGTTTTACTTCTTCCACACTAATTATGGGATATTCTTTAATCTTGCATCCACCGTTTCTTCTCACATTCTGCCTAATGTGTCATTTTACACAGTCCCGCTCGTTGACTGTGTAAGACAAAGAGTCACGCAACGGAATGGAGACAGTTTTGTGTGTCTTAAGCCTTTTAGAGGAAATGTCTAGAAATATTTGTGTGGCTGCTTGACTAGGAGTACAAATTTGGGGAAAAATCTTCTACAGGCTTATGTTCCATCACTAAACCAGCTGCCGCCTTTTGCACAAATCACACAACTAGTCATATAGGGACGTGATCCACAATGGATCTATACAATGGTAGATGTATTTTCTGTTCACACAGTGCATTGTCTCTAATATATTATTAAAAGCCAACTCATGCATGAGTTTGTTTTTAATAACATAATGGTAGATGTGTACGCAAACGAATACTGCCCCATATCAAGAAAGTATAACGTTAACAAAATTTTATATTTTCACTTTTTCATAGTGAATACTGTCTAAATAAGTGGACGTACATACAATATTGCTGTCATGTATTACTGACCATGGCTGTACCACTCGGCAAGTTGACCTTTACTGCGAAATGCTGTATATACAAATTTTACGAATGGAATCTATCATATTTTATTTAGTTTTAAAACTTGGTGTAAGAACTCCCTGAAGATGGCACGGTAATGCCGAAACATGCTGAGTGATAAAAGACTATAGTACTGTGTATGTTGTGTGTGCATTTAGTTGGTTTCGTAAAAGAAAAGAAGTTGACTGAAATGCATGGGGTAAGCAGTTTCAAAATCTGCTACAGAGTCGAATGGGGCACGATTCTTTAAGGGGCGGTATTTATCTGTCGGAGCTTGCATGAAGAAGAAAAGAAGTGAACAAGCAGTTTGTCAAAGCAACTGCTTGAAGGAAGGCCTTTGTGAGCTTAGACCAGTCGAAAGCTAAATTCGCGGGTTTGAATGTCTCTTTATCTTACGTAGACAGGAACCGTATGATCCGGCGCTCTCCATCCAAAAAGTCCTCTACCATGACACATTTCTGCATTATTTAGTAACCCTTTAAAGACGAAGCGTATCTGTTTTATATAATGACTCAGTGCGTACCGCGCTGTAAACACTCTCCACTTCGGTTATAAAAACCAATCTCTTAATGTTTTATAAGGCAAAAGTTGCTGTTTGTTCTGAGATCCGTACAGAACACATAAACGCAATGTGGGCACCACGTAGAATTTTTTAATGTTAAACCTGGTCGTACGTAAAGTTACCGCTAGGCTGTAAAAGGTTAATGCGGCTGGTGATGATTGAGTATGTAGGCATAAAACGGGAGAGTGAGATATTACTAAATTTGAACCCCGGAACTCTTGATATAAGTCAAGTATCTGCGATAATTTTGTAACAAACGACCTTGGCTTTGTGTCGTGAATGTAACGTAGAGATTCTCGGAATAACTTGGAAGTTGTAATTAAATATGCAGCTGTGATACTGCGGTGGCGGGCCGCTGAACTAAAGGCGCTGTTTATGTTGTAAGCGCCTAGCAAGTAGGCAGTTCTGCACTACTAGCAGTCACGCAAGCCTGTGTCGTCAGTCCTTTTCCCCATCTCGCGGCGCGCGGTTGCAACAATATATGGATGTCACTCGTCTGTCTCAGCGTGCTCTATTTTTCCGCTTCGTCTCCTCACAATTTTGTCTGGCTTTTCATGGTTTTATCGTTTGCGGCCCAGTTGGAATGTTCCGTATATGCTGAGATTGAGGCAGTTTGTTGTTATTATGGCTAAAAATAACGAAACACAGTGTGTACAAAGACAGTTAGTGAGAAATGAACAGAAAATGTCAAGAAGTGTTTGTCAGTCTGGTTTACTGTACAAATATTAATGTACAGACACTTTGTTTTCCTGAATTAACAGTTTTGTGAATTAACAGTGAAGAGTGTTTCTTTCTCAGAGCAGTGAACTTTAGTGCTTCTATTAAGTACGGCCAAACTTCTACGTAAGTATAATTGTGTTACATGCGGTCTTTATTTATTAGTACAACTAATTTTAGAATGTGACCAGAGAATGAAAAACTTTCTAAATTTATTATTTACTCAGTAAAGATGCGTAAATCAGTTTTATCTTGTAATCTGTGTAGTTTATGACGTATAGCCATGCTCACAACCCACGTCCCTCTGTAATTAAATATTAGCCAATAATAATAGGTCGAGAAAGATATCTGTTTGCGAATATTTACGTTAACAAATCTAAAAGGGTATTTATTGCTCGTTAGCTTTGTGGACGTCAGTGTTTGTTGTAATCCGTGCTAATGCGAAACTGACAGTTCGTTTACGACTGTTTGTTTATTCCTGATATATTGTCACTATTCATCTGGCTTTTGAGTAATTATTGTTGTATTTTTACCAGCGGTAGTGTCAATAGATTATATGTGGTTGTGACAGTGTACTGCACTCGGTGCTTTTGAAAAATACTATTTTTATTACCTGTCCAAAACTGTTAATTGTTTGCAGTATCATGATTAAGTAGGCTGTACACTGTAGGAATTCAACATTAAAAGATTATTGCAACGTATGTCTCTTTTCTTTCGTAAGAACTTCTGTGTTTATTTATGTTCAGTATCTCTGTCCCGTATTTATTCATTTGCCTTTGTTCATTTTGTAGAGCCTCGTTTATTTATCGCTTTGTATAAACTCTCTTCGTTGAAATTTCTTCTATATTTTGTGGTTTATAGTGTGGTACTTATGTTTACGTTTTAAACCTATCTCTGCTGTTTGTATTTACGTATGTCTTCCCTATGAATGTAAGAAAATATGAAGATGGTTCTATAAATACACGTTTTATCCGGCAGTCCGCTGGCCACATCCGTCTATCAAATCCGTGTCTACGTGTCAGCTTACAGCTGGAAACGTAATGTCTATAAGATTTAAAGAAATTTGACGGAGTATCTTGCCGCTTGACTTTCAGAGCCATTCTTTGTGATGTATTATTTTCCTCGTTGGTTTTCATAGAACTAAATTTGAGATGTCGTGGAGCAAAGACAAGGCCTTACTTAGAACACTGGTCTTCCTGTGGCGGTTTGATACAAATAAGTACTGACTTGTGAATCTTCGAAGATCAAAATTGTGAAGGTGGTTCCGGCTATTCACATTGTTTTTCCGGTGCTAGTGGGGAGGCGTCTCGAGAATTTTTGTGTAATTTTCTTTCCAAGCAAAACACAGTGAGTTTTTTAACACCATTCCAGTCCTGTGCTTGCTTCAGTCTTCATAGCACTCGTACGTAACTGTACCGAATTTTTTGACATCAATCAGATTTATGTTTCGTAACAGCTACCCTAACAGTCGAGTTGCAGTAAAATAGGGAAGCATACAAAACTCGATTTTTAAATGCATTAAAATCAGTTTATCTTGTTGAGCTGTGCTGTGGCGTGTTAGTATGTCTTTCTTCATATTTTCGTAATGCTAGACATAAGATTAAATCCATTCGCATCTGTATTCCTTTTCGGTGGTCTGTACTAGCAGATGTTACAATCCGTAATTCCCTGTCACATTGATTTTGACTGAAACTTATTTGCCATAACTGGATAAGTTTTATAACTGCCCTTACCCGTAAATTTACGAAAACCTTGTAAAAACTGGATGTGCGAAAAATTTTTATGTCGGAAAAACCTCCTGAAGAAGATCTGTGTAGGTCGAAACACGTATGGGACTTAAGTGATGTTAGCAAAACCCATCATGTTATTCAGAAATGCTTTTTTGAATGAGAGTGGAAGGCCTGTTTGTATCTTCTGGTCACGATGGCGAGACTGTGGGTTCTATATAAAGCATTTTCCGTACTCGCTTTTAGCATACTTTCCCTTCTAAAAATGAAACAAAGTATTAGGCTTAAGGGATCGCCATACTATGTACGAGTGTGTGTGTGTGTGTGTGTGTGGGGGGGGGGGGGAGGGATCATAATGTTTGTGGAGTCGTCGCCTTACACTTACTATCAACCTTATGTCAAAGGGGGACAACCCCAGCGTCGTAACTTCTAGCTTTACAGTCAGTAAAAACAATTTGGCGGACGCCCGAACTGCCGAGGCAGGGCCAGCAATACCTTCACCTCTCAAAGCGTTATAAAAATATTGTAACAAGATCTTGCAAAAATGTGCAAATTTGATTAAGGGAATGTTTTGTAGCATTCAAAACAGCAATGTGATCAACCCAAATTTTTCATTACCTTTCGGTTTGGTTGCGATGGGTAATGAAACACTGGAGCTATTCACGTGAAACTCGTTTTCGGGATTGGCCATGAATATAGCCTAACTACACATCAGGCCCTACGCGTGGAATATTATTAGCAAGGCAACCAACACAAACGTGGCGAGATGACGAATGTTTGAGTTATATCCGATAATCTCAGTTATACAAAATATGTACTTCACTAAGAAGTTTTCACGTAAAAAAATGATAATAAACATAAATATAACCTTGCATATATATATATACACACACACACACACACATATATTTGCAGCAGGAAAGCAGCCTTTGAACACTTGTCGGAACTTGTCTTTCGATATCCGTTTTGCGATGGCTTTGAAGCCTTAAGCTTCCGATACGATGTGACTGAGCGATGATATAGTGTTATATGATCCAGCTCTCTGTGCGTTAATAGGATAAATCCTTTAAAGCGGGCGCTTGAAAAATGTAGTGTTTTGAATCAGCTGTATTATTCACGAGTTGTGACCCTTAAAACCATGAAGTCTGTATTTTCAAGAAAATTGGTTCACTTCGTCAAAATATTTACATAACTAAGCGTGTGCAGTCGGTCTGCAGCTGATTTTCTCCTGTTTTTCCCCCTGCGAAATGTAAATATTTAGGCCCGCTGTACTGAAGTTTTTTTGTCTAATGTTTTCATCCAGTGAAGCGTTTGGAATATTGTTTTGTTTGTCATTTTAAAATGTTGCTGTCAGAAGCTCCGACTACGTAGTGTCGAATGGTGTAGAATAATTAAATAATGAATTGGAAGGAAGCGATCTCTGTCAAAGGTGCTATTCCAGAATTTTAACTGGAAAGTATGTAGAAGGACACACAAAACTGTCAGGATTTCCGGAATCTTGGTCGATATTTGTAGAATGGGTAGTCTACAAGAGCACGAAAGTTGCTCCTGTGATTAGAAATTTTTTTATGGTTACAGTCGCCTCTGCTATGACGCCGTGTTTGTTGGTAAGTTCTTGCAGATGTCTCGAAAGGTCATTTTGTCTCTGTCAGCTCTTCCGAATTTTCGACAACAAATTACCAATCCACGCGACGTCACGTCCCAGGAAACTACAGTGTTCCTGCAGTTTCTCATTTGCTGTTTCAGTCATTTAGTTATAAATTTTGTGTAACTGAACTACCGAAACTACGGAACTACGAAAACTAAAACCAACATAATATGCTTTCTAAGGAGTAACTTAATTGTCTGTAATTCATTTCGTAAAAGTTTGGGCCCCCTCTTGGACCTTTACGAAGGAGCTTCAAGAAATTACTACGAGAAGTCCATAAAGATACAGTACAGCAAGGTCTTGTCTTAAGCCTTACCTGTATTCGAGCGAAAGTGGGCATAAATAAAAAAGGCGTAAATCAAAATTGATGTTCCCATAAGAAAAAAGGACTCAAGTAAATGGAAATAAACCAAGCACAAAGTGTTAAACCTAAAATGAGAGGTCGGAAGTAAGAGTGTTGCAAATTTGGCAGGGGCGTTAGAGCAAAAAAGGATAAAACAATCGGCTTTAGAAAAAGGCACTGGTGTACAGCATATATACAGTGTTATGTCTTTATACAGTTCTCTTTTAAATCACTTCACATTCCTTGACAATGGCTCAGGAGGGGCCGAAAGGCGTAGGAGATGAATTATAGACAATTATGGCGTTCTCCCTCAAAGAAATATATTTCCTTTGTTTTAATTCCTGTGATTTAGTAAAGAAATGCGTGGTAATATGCAAATGTATAAGATTTATGTGGCTGGTTTATTCAGATTAAGAGAACCTGACGTTGAGGGAACACTTGGAGAAAACAGGTGAAGTTGGAGGACAGACTGATTATATCAGAGTATATTTTAGAGCCACGGGTTGTGATTATGCAAACTAGAAGCGGTTGCGAACCATTCGCACCGGTGCAAAGTTCAGCACCAACAGTGGTAACAGCTGGCACAAGTTATTACAAGTTTAGTCCACATTATCATCGGGAGTCAGTTGATGCTTCAGTATGTCTCCAAACCAGAATTTTTTTTCGCAACATACATCAGTACTGTTAACTTATTTTATCGACAAATACGGTGACGCTGAGAAAGCCAGTTACGAGAAAACACGCCGTAGTGTTACCGTGCCTGTTGTTTCGAACATGAAGCCGATATCAAGATGATGTTCCACAAACAAAATGGGTGCAGTTTGTATAGAAGCTGCTGTTTCCCATTGGCTACTGTAGTAATAATGTCTGCCAGCACCATTACTTACTGTCAAGAACTTGTAATTCTGGCACTGACCAGCGAAATGTTTCGCCACCCATACACCTTATTGACTGCTGACAGATTGGTGTCGAATTCTTGTATATTGAGGGACGACAAACTTTACGTTTCGTAATATTAATTTCTAAACTGTCTACTGCTGCGAGGGAAATCGTCCGTATTAGGGAGTCAGCGATTAATTGCTGTAGTAGAAATCTCTTTGAAGACACAGCATGAAACATTGCAAACGTTAGGAGACTATATTAACATGCCCTCAAGAAGTACGAGTTTTGTAATATATTCCAAATTTGTAGCTATTCACACAGCTCAAAGGTTCCAAACACAGAATTCTAATTAGTAAGCATTTGTGGTTTGTGTCGTTTCCAGGGATGTCTGTTGTCAGGGGACGTAATGTTAACTACGTTATGGATGAATTGATCACTCACACACACACACACACAGAGGTGTCTGTGATCGACGTGATTTTGCGTTTTCCGCTTGTTTTCGCACATTTATAGAAGCTGCGTTAGTGCTAAGGTACTGTATTGTCATGAAAACGGCAGTTGAAGAGATAAGAAACAAATACAGTTTTCAGTCCCATATCTGGACCTGAGAAGCAGAATAATGGTAATTCGAGTTTTTATTTTAGATAATACATAATTTTTCTTGGAACAACATGTCACTTACTGCTGTTTAATTCTTGGTCCAGCTACAGTGTGACAGATTTTTTCTGGGGGTAAATCGGCCAGAGCGTGAAGTTAACCACTCACCTCCATCTAATGCCGAGGTTAAGAAAGAGTGGAGATATATCTCCGCTTCCTTTATATGTCTTCATGGCGTGGATATGGAAAACTTTACCTTTACTTGGGTCTATTTACCAGATGATAAAGTGGCCAAGGGTTCAAGGTAACAACTTCGATGTAAGTGATGAGTTAAGGAAGGCGTATGGCTGTGCCTCCATCCCTCCATACTACTTCTTAATTATGCATAGAGATAACCAGTACTTTAAATTTGAAGAATGGTTCAAATGTTCGGCAGATAAATATTTAAATAAAGGCTGTGTGTACAGGATGGTACTGTTTTAAGAATTCAGAAGGACTTTAATACGGACAGTAACAATAAGAGACGGACAGGTTATTAGAAAGTTGCTTCAGCACTACATCTAGCCTATGTAAGTTTTATTGCAGGACCTGTTTGTCGTTTCTTTAGATTGCTAAACTTATTTCTTGATCTCGAGAGGTCATCGGAAGTTTTAAGCTTTTGCTGACAAATTGCTGACGCCCTGCTTTGGAGCGTTCTGTGAATTCAGAAGAGTTGTAACTTTACAGCTCCTCAAGAAATGTACTTGTATTTGCAAACTCGTGAAGGTAAAGTGTTTGTAACATAAAATAAAAAACAAAGAACACTGAGGTGTAGGTGTTTTGAACCGAGAACTATTGCGGATATGAGTAGGATCAACATATGAACATGTCGGAGTCAATAGAATGGTTAATGCTGTGAAATTTAAAAAAGTACACATAACTTCGCTTTTAAAAGATACATGGGAAAATTTATGTGCCAATTAAACGAGCAAATGTTCACACGAATGCAGCTAAAGTATGTAGGTAGGAACAGTGTTGTTGTTGTTGTTGTTGTTGTTGTTGTTGTTGTTGTTGTTGTTGTTGTTGTTGTTGTTGTTGTTGTTGTTGTTGTTGTTGTTGTTGTGATGCACACTTCGATGACGTGAGGAGTTATTCATTCGTTCATTCATTCATTCATTCATTCATTCATTCACTCATTCTTTCATTCGTTCTTTCAGTTCAGCCCAGTTCGACATATCTAGTTAATGCCTTCAGTCCGTTCTGTCAGTAAGTCCACTGTGTTCAGTCAGCTGAGTTCCCTCAATTCAGTTCAGTCCATAGGCCCATTATCAATGCTGTAATATTGCATTCACGTTGACGGACGGCTTGGAGAAAGGACGGTTGTGAACCTGAAGAAGGATGGGAGAAATCGGTGGAAGAATATACTCTGATTTTTTTTTTGTGTAGAATCTGGAGGTCGATTTCCTTAAATTTAGATGATTGGAGATCCAAAATAAAGGAGGTCAAGGCACGTTTCGGGCTGTTGCAGATATAAAGACCGAAAGGAGAAGGAAGAGGCAGAAGTTGCAAGTAGAGACTGAGTTTTGAAAGTTACAAGTGAACCGCTGTCGTCTCAGGAGACGTTCTCTTATCTTTGATGTAAGCTTCATTGTTTCCATTTGAGTGTTATTCAGAGAACAGGCCCACTTCCTGAGTCTTGATATTTCAGACTTTGATGTTTGTGTGCTTTCCGAGTTACGTTACAGGACGACAACAACAACAACAAATCACACGAATCAGTTTGTGTCCTTTTTTTCCCCCCGCAACCTGCACTTGAGATCTTTCAAACTTTTAAAAGAAAGTTCCCCCACCCCTTAGCTGGCGGGGTATTCTTTTATAGCACCAGCAACTCTTCTTCGACCTCACTTACGGGACTGTACATACGTAGAATACTACTGTGTGATCAAACCAACATTTTTTGTCCTTCTCGGACTACGTTGTTCACTACAGGAAGCATGCATAAAGTTTGAGTCGTTATTACCATATTCTAGCTAACAATATTCATGCATCGTCATGCGAAAAATGAAGAAATTATAAGCAAGACCTGTGACAATATTATTCGAGGCGGAGAGTAGGAAATCAAGAATGCATTGGCGAAGAAAATATGAGCGTATTAATTTTTGGCAAATGATCGCTAACATGCCGCTCTACACCCTTCTTTTTACCATTGCCTGTCTGAAAATGGGAGAATAAAAGTTTACGAAACTGGACACTGTGTTTTGCTGTTAAACGGCTGAAGCTGTATAATGAAATACTTCATAAATTTGACACTTCAGAAAATATCGTTAGGATCGAACAAATGAAGAAGATTGAAATCTGCCGGACATGGGAATGGTAATACGTAGAGTGTTTTGCTTGTACAATCTGAAGGGAAGAAACCGCTTGGATTTCTAGGTGTACAGAAGAATATAATATTAAAATATACCTTAAAGAATGTTCTAGAAGCTAGTCTGGGGACAGCAGAATGTAGTTGACGTAAACCTTCTACCACATCATTAGCTATTAACTTTACGTGGATGATGTTTGATGATGTGTGTAAATTAGAACAACTTGCACTGGTTATGCATGATTGTCAACACATTAAAACGGATCAAACCAAAACTTAGACATGAAACTCTGAATTAATAGGCCTCCTGTATTTTGTAGGCTTGATAAAAAGGCTATGTCTTGCGTAATAATAAAACTTGACCCAAAAATACGTAATTTAAATATAACAAAATTTTCGGTAACTTAATATGAATACTTATTGTGGTATTTCATACATATACCACGAAGCGCCATGATTCAGTCGTTGAGCCTTTTTTGTAATTGTCTGGTTAGTATTAATACAGCGTAGCCTTTCAATTGCCAAGCGTATTCCTGGGACGCGTTTGTACTGTGTATTTGTCTTCCTTCGTGGCATTTGAAGTTATTTTTTTGTATTCTAATGGCTTTAATATTACTCGTCATGAGAACTGAGGAATTGCAGTTCTACATTAACGGTCTTTCCCGTTTCGGAAGCCTTTTGCGATAGAGCTGCATTTGCTGCTAGTTTTTAATATGACCCAATGTTATTGGTATGCCCTTACCTGCAGTTGGTTTCGGAACGGATTAATATTAAACTCTCTACCACCAAGGATGAGCTAAATGAAAATATTACTGTTTATAGCAACATTTTGGTTGGCTTTAAAAACTTGCAGTTTTATGTGGTCGTATGTTTAACACACGAATGAACCTATTACGCATTGACCTCCAACTATGGACAATGTGGCTTGATGAGTTCACATATATTCACTGGTTTTGCATATGCTCAGATACGCACAGATACGCCATGACATTGCTTCTCATAATTATCACGACGTTTGTCAAAACGTTCCCGCCTTTTATTGCATCCAGCCGATCTCAAATAGTAGCGATTTTTCTGAAAGTCAGTCATCAGTATGTCTCATATTATACTCCACGAATCTAGTTGTTACTAATATGTCTCATATTATACTCCACGAATCTAGTTGTTACTAATATGTCTCATATTATACTCCACGAATCTAGTTGTTACTAATATGTCTCATATTATACTCCACGAATCTAGTTGTTACTAATATGTCTGAACGTGTTTATTTAGGTGCGAAATAAACCTGTGGTATTAGAATTGAAAAAGACTTCGCAATTTCTGACACCAAACATTCGTATTTAACAAATTATAGACGAGGGAATGTTAATTTATTTTAAATTTCTCGTACATAACGGGTGAAATATACGTAACTGCATCAGTCTGGCCGGTTGTTTTAATATCGATTTAACTGTATAAATCAAAGTACCCCACTTATACTCGTACGTGAAGAAAATTACCTGGATTTAAAACGGTATAGATACATGCAGGAAATAATTTCTTGCGCAAAATACATCCCGGATGTGCATGGGCTTCTCACTTTAGAGTATATGTGTTCGAAATTAATCTGTCATTAAACGACGAGCTATATACAGCAACTACAACAACGTACTACAGACGCCTTGATGCCGATCATAACTTGTTTTTGTGTTTTTGCTAAATATTGCAAATTCCTCTGAATGTCTGTCCCAGTGACGCACTTGACACCCATCAGCAGCTCCAGACGTGCATTCCGACACGCTGGCTGGTGCCCGCTGTCCGTGGTGTAAGTTTACGTTTAGTTCAAGGCAGTCAGGACGGAATGACGTTCCGCAACGCTCCAGTGTGTCTGGCGTGTCTTGGATAGTCAGCCATTATTTTACTGTGGGCTGTCAATATCCTTCTTCAGCTGGTTCATCAAAACTCAAAGGACACGGACCAATAGATTCGCACGATAATCCGTTAAAAGCAAGCAATTAACTAAAGCAGTAAATTCATATGTCGGATAAATAAAGGCAAATAAATGCTACCTTAACGATAATTTAATTTAAGTAAACATGCAATAGGCGTATAAATTTACTTTTTTGAGCGCTGAGTCTCTCTCTTTCTAAATAAAATATATTTAAAATAAAATAAGACAAAATTAGTTTTAGGAGCATCTTCCTAACAGTGGTCCTCGTAGACAGGCCGCTGAGCGATAAAAAGTGATGTGGGTGTAGTACGTGACGCGTAGGGCACGTGATGACGTGACACCAGATTCGATAGCCTACTACGGACACGGAAGCAGTGGTATGAAAAGATAAAGTCGTAATGCAATGGGTAACAGGGAATACATAACATACACGGGGCTGACTTCTTTGGCCCAGACATCCTGTTCCCAGCATCAGACTTCCTGGTGAGGTATTGTTATGTGACCCGCTTCCCACCTCAACAATGCGTGACGTCACAGAAACATCATCGTGGTATCTCGTTACCCACAGAGAGAAGCCTTCGTGCTGCCCTGTTTATTACGCTCATGCATGCGTTTCTCGGTCTGTGGGCCGAAACACCACCGAGGATTCTGTTTAAGATTAGGGCATTCAGACTGGACTACATCAAGCCATTGCTATTTTTCCGTTATTTTTTCTCGCCGTTACAATCTTACTATTTATCACACAGAAATCTGTTGGTTCTCTGGTCTACAGAATGTATCTAAAATCGTTTAACAGACCTTAAGAGTGAGTTCTTTACATAAAGAAATTTCATATAAACTTGTGTCCGGAAATGAGTGGTTTTTGAGTTTGATTGAATAAATA
Organism: Coptotermes formosanus; assembly: GCA_013340265.1. Classification (NCBI taxonomy): domain Eukaryota; kingdom Metazoa; phylum Arthropoda; class Insecta; order Blattodea; family Rhinotermitidae; genus Coptotermes; species Coptotermes formosanus. Next base: position 1,112,883 of record BLKM01000341.1, on the reverse strand, counting down.
CCTTAATTATGTAATATTTTACTTGTAGCTGTCATATACATTTACAATGCACGTTATAAGTTTAATAACTTTTTAGTTCTTATTGTTTATGAAGTCCCAATTCACAACAAGTGCTCAAAACGCACCCCAATTGAAGCAATGCACTCATGGACACGTCTGATCATGGACGTTCGAACTATGACATAAGCCTCGGGGCGGTTGACAATGTGAAGACCTCAGATATGACTAGTGCACTCTGAAGGTCAAGGCACTAGGAACCTTCTAAACGCCGGGAATTGTTTACTAGTCGATATGGCGTAACGTGACAAAGAATTACTTCTACACCAGTACCGCTGTTATAACCTGAAATTTGGCATTGTGGTTAAAACTCTTATGTTAGTGAGTGAAGAATGTCGAAATATATGCAGACGATGCTGACTTTGACAAAAAGACCTAGACCGCGGTTTTCTCGTCAACGCGGAGTTTGTGTACTCGCGTAAGAAAGTAAGTGCCATTTTCTCTACTGTCGTGCGCAGTAATAACGTACAATTAAGTAATTCGTCTCTGAATCCTTCAAAGTGGGTTAAAAATTAATTACGGAGGTAAGAAAAATATTCTTCAAGTTTATTGTAATTACGCCTTTTCAAGCTCAATTTGCGTCATCGTCAATGACTGTTGTACCCTAGCTAAAACGTGCTTGGCAGTGTTAGATTCACGTTATCAGTTTTATTCCCTTTTAGCATTATAGTTATGTTTATTACTATTATGCCGATCCCTGTGGCCGCGCGGTCACAGGTGTAGATCTGTGGCCGAGCGCCTGCTGGTGTCGTGGGTTCGAATCCCACCGGGTCGTGGATGTTTGTCTCTTGTACAGTGTTTGTGTTACCAGGTAGAGGTCTCTGCGACGGGCCGATCCTTCGTCCAGAGGAGTCCTACCGACTGTGGTGTGTGTTTGAATGTGATAAAGTGAAAATAAACAACCTCGACACCTACTGTGAGTAGGTAAAAATGGGAAGGATTGCGTTATCGTTATTATTCAGGCTTCATTCCTGATTAAAGTTTAAAATAAGTGTCTAGAACTGCTGGTACAGCCACTGGAACGAGTGTTAAGAGATCTGGGCCCACGTGGAGTGTGCGCATAAACAGATCTGCGCCAATCATGAACTTGATGGTTCATAGTGTAGGAGAGAATCTGTTGTGCATAATTGCCCAAAGTTTGAATTGTTCAGTTCTTTGTAACCTGCCTGCGTTGTAATAAACCGTGGCTAAATTGAAGTGTTATCAACTGAATCATTTTAACGCACTTTACGTTACAATAAAAATTTCATGGTTACTTTTTTTTTTGAATTCCTAATTAAAATTTCAATGACGTCCCTAATAACAGGCCCTTTGTCGGATAAGTGCGCTAATTGCCATGTTCGCTGTTTTACTCTCACTTCGTCCTTGGACAGTTTATTTCGAGCTGCACCTCTGGCCGAGCTGTGCTGAACATGGAATAAGTCAAGTTGGTGTTAGTGCATTTAGACGCTTTTAAATTGCTTAATAAACACACGCAGCTAGTGCCGGAGTAGCGCATTAGTCGTCTTGTCGCCCACGACCTTGTCCATTAACATTGTACCGTCCGTTATCTTTCGCACTTAGGCTCGCTGCTGAGCTGTGAATATTAAATGTGACTCCTGCTGAAGGGTTTTATTCCATTCGTCTCCAGAACCAATTCTCTGCGAGTCTGAGTGTATGACGGTAACATCTCGACTCTGGGCAGAAAACATATTATCTAGGACGTATTTGCGAAAGCTTTTGACGGATTTTCATTCACTGGGAGCTACCCTAAGGCGTGGGTTTCGGTGGTGGCAGGTGACGTGATGGCTGAAAATTCCTTCCGCTTTCAAAAAAAAAAGGGGGGGGATTTCATCTGTTGTTTTATTCATGTTAACCTCTTTCTGAATAAAGGCTTGAGAATCTGAGGGATAACTTATCGTGTACACTACAATATAGACATTTAATTCCAACAAATTTAATTTTTTTTAAATTAGTTGTTTGAGTTGTATGTTTCAGTGTCATACTGCTTTCATGCCAATTTATTATTTGATTTTTCACTCAAATGCAAATATTATTGTGTAAATTTTTCGCTTATTCAGGCGGACTGCATGTCTCAGTACTTTCTTTTCTATTCTTATAAACACACTTCCTATTTTAATATTATTTTAAAAATAATTTTAGGATTTGCTGCAGTACATTATATTTAGTACAGTCTGTGATAAAGAGGGTGGACATTTCCCCTGCGAATTGCGCGAACAAACCGAAACATGTAGTGAGTAGAAATAAGTGAAAGTTTTTTTCAAAATGATTGTTGTTTGTGAGTGAAATATATAGAAATAAATATATTTATTTGAATTTCAATATGAATATCCATTCCGTTGCATCCGTTTCAAGCTCTAACGGTTGTATCTGTTGGAAAATATAATTAAAATGTGTAGGTGTTCAAGCCTAATGGATTTCCATATAGTTAAGTAATCAGCACCTACACGCAATGAACGTTTTCATCGAAATTATATTCAGAGCGTTAAGCCATCTCTGTGCCAGGGTTTTCAACAGTTAAAAGTATAAATTCCACCATTACAGCTTTCGGGTGATGAAATATTTGCAGCCAGTGAAATACTCTGTGGGTGACGTACATCTGATGTGTCAGGAAAATCTTCTCTTAAAAAACAGCCGAGTGAGTGTTGTCCACAAATAAAGAAAAAATTCGCGAACATCTTCTTCGATGTCTGTACTTTTTGCGTTTGAGAATCTTGTCGAACTTCGTTACTCAAGTTATTGCTTATTTCCAATAATATTGGCCTGTCTCTGTTCCCAACAGACATCGCGACCGTTTGTAATATTACCTGAACTTTTCCGATCGTATTACACACGTACAAGTATAATTTAGTAAGTCACAATTTGGCGTTTTGAACATATTTCTACGGAAAATTTTGTAGCCGCTTTATACTTTGATGTGTAAATACTTCTTACTAGCCGTCACTGATTACTCCGTCTTACTTCTCAACACACGATGACCATGTTAGTGTATATTACACCCGCACTGACGAGATCTTTTCCCGCTAATCAGGGCTTCATAAACTCGCCAGCAAGGGCAAACAGGTCTGAGAGAAAGAGAAATGAAAGTTTGCTTTCCACGTGCTCCTTACAACTGTGTCACAGACGTGGCCTGTATAAGTCTTTAGAGATTATACCACACTTTTCTTTATATTGTATTTCAAATTCTGCAGTCTTGATATATTATCAGGCATTTCGTAAGGAAGACGTAATTTAAAAATAGCGTTTTTTAAACAAAATGTATCTTTATCCTAAGCAGGCCTAAGTGACTTCAAGTAACTGTATTGCCCAGACTGTCTTGTGAGTACTGTGCGCTTAAAAGAATGTTCTGGGCTCCTGTGTGCGACAACTTGCCTCGTTTGTATCCTTTTAAACCCTAATTTCTTAAATATAATATTGAAGAAAATTTTTTGATGCTTTTTAAATAAAACCTCATTTTATCTTAGCAAATATTAACCCTTTAAAGACGAAGCGTATCTGTTTTATATAAGGACTCAGTGCGTACCGCGCTGTAAACACTCTCCACTTCGGTTATAAAAACCAATCTCTTAACGTTTTATAAGGCAAAAGTTGCTGTTTGTTCTGAGATCCGTACAAAACACATAAAGGCAATGTGGGCACCACGTAGAATTTTTTAATGTTAAATCTGGTGGTATGTAAAGTTCCCGCTAGGCTTTAAAAGGTTAATTCCCTGGTTATTTAGCGACGCTGGCACGAGTTTTTCAACTTCTTGTCAGACGGACAGATAATGAGCGCTAAGTAAAGTAAAGGTTTGTAGGGTTGCGACCGTGGCGTGTTTGAATGTACAGCTGCGGTGGTATCACCGTGGAGATATTGAGGAAAGTCAGAGAATAATATCACGTAAGCCAACCAGACAAATGCCCGACATTCTATCGTCACTGCAACATCCATGAAAAAGCAATATGTAGTAGCATCTCCTAAATAGAGTGCTGCTTTGACGCTGCTGTTCGCTGTTTTCGAACAACATGTAATGTCAAACATCTTCAAGAAATTTAAATGCGTGATTTTCTAGACTACTTTCTACGTAAAAGAAATTTGTTGAATTTAAACTATTCTGTATTTCATAAAGATTTCAACTTGAAGGTTTTGGAATATTTTTCTATAATTTACTGCTCAAAATTAACTTTATTGGCCTGAAACTTTACGATCAAGAAGGCAGTAAACATGATATATTTTGTAAACAGTTTCTAAACGGATTTCTAACGTGACGTTATGCGAGATTTTTTTTTATCTGTATGTGGAATTGTGGTGATTTGTGAAAGCAAAATGTTCTTTGACTTCGCCAAGTTTTATGCTACTCATATTCCTGCAGACACGTCTGCGTTATAAGTTGCTTATATTCAAGTGAGTAATCAGCATGGACATCGTATGACCATGCTGTAAATAATGCCAGTATTTTCCTCAACTTTTAGTCTTGTACGTCTGCCTAGTTATTACGTTTGAAGACAGGTTATTAAATACATATGCTAGAAGGGAATACCATATTTGATACAATCTCCACGCCAAATTAAAGAGGAAATTCACTCAGTGTCCGAAACGCCAACGCCCAAGATTCCAGTCCTCTGGGATATGATACCATGTCTTTTGGTATCCAGTTGTCAACATTTTGGGGGAGTTTCCTCACTCCACCTTTACAGCAGCCCAAAAAAGAAATGGCTACCTATATTGTCCTGACGATGGAGGCCGTAAGTTTCTCCGAAACATTGATATATACATGAAAATCTACCCAGTGTCGCACCTCAGAAGCTCGGAATCTTCATGAACACCCTGTGTGAACTTTAAATTTCACTCATTATTCTGATGTCCATAGTTGAATTAAAGGAAGGAGTGACGCAGAGACGGGCAGACAGCCACGTGCAGTTCGCTTAGTAAAGGTATGAATAATAGACGAAGAAAAGGCTTTTGGAAACTTGTTTGAAAAAGAGCAGCTGGATTGTGCGGAGACTTAAGATTCGTCGAACCCTGTAGAGCACTTAATATCGAAAAGTTTTTCCACCAGCACAGACTTCAGTAACTTGTCGTAAACAGGGAAGTTTATTACGTCACGAAGCTGTATTCTGCATCCCTGTTACCATGGAAACATATAGTTTATAGGATCAAAGTAGATATGAAGATCATGCGATAACAGGAATTCTTTCCACCTCACGATTTCTCCAATGCTGCTAAATATTTACAGAAGCGGGCGAATAAGCGCTGCCGCATCTCACGACTGTTGTCGGTTTTGGGCCGGCAATGAAGAGGGGCACATTAAATGGAATTGCGGCTCCTACTGCAGTATGTATTTTTTAGTACCCGCTGGATTATCAAAGATCTTAGCAACTTTTATGCAGATTTAATTGATCTCTCTCGTCTTGTCGAAGCTTGATGATTAACATTTAATTACGCTTTGTGTCTCTTGCCCAGGAAGCGCATTTAGTAAATCCAAAGTGTTGAGACCGTGTCTGCCCGTCAGTGCCTCTGCCCACATGCTTCATGTCGGAAACTGCTCAACAGATTTCTATTAAATTTAGTGTTGCGTCTGCACACTAAGTGGTCTCGTTTCGGTTCATACTGATTGTCTGTGACGACTACGTTACTTGTAACTCAAACGAAATGTTATTAGGTTTCTGAAATGATTCTTACTTGTCCTGAAATGCAGACGTAAGAGCCTATTGGCCAAATGCAGACAGCACAAGTTCGAAGGGATGACAGATAAACAAAATGAAGAGGGGAGCAAAGCCCAAGAAGAAACAAACGCAAATTTTTGAATTTAAATTTAAATAAGTTTAAAGATAAAAAGAGGAAGGATAATTGTAATGAATACACCAAAATCCACGATATGAATATTTTGCTGATAATAAAATTCAATTTCATTGTAGTCTAATTGTCAGTTTTAAAATAAGCACTCACAAATGCTCGTTTGACGCGGCGATACATTATGGCAACATATGCAAGATGACGGAGAAATAAATGACGATACAGGAGAGAGGTGGATTGAGGCCTAAATGGTTAAAAATGAAAAGGAATTATTGTGACACAAGTAGAAGAGACGCTGAGTTAACGTAACTGAAACAGCGTTGTTAAATTGTAATGAACGAACCCCGAGATGCTGAGTTCACGTAACTGAAACAGCGTTGTTAAACTGTAATAAACGAACCCCGTCTTGAAGGCGACATCCCGACCTGTACGTCTCACTATTGACGTTCGTTATTGACGTCCTATGCTTGTAGGAACAGGAGGAATGGTTAATTTAGATTCGTAGAACATCAGACTGTCTGTGAGGTATAAATGCAGCTATTGTCAGTCTCCGCTCTGTTCTCTTCTGCACCTGATGTGCAGGCGGATGTTTGCTTCCTACACTGAACGGAATCCTATTAGGCAATACACCTTCCATTATACCATAAGGTGTATTCTGTAGCCTACATAAACATTGGCATGTAAAAACTTTTGTTTTGTTTATTTTTGTATCATCTGTAGGAGATGTATTTACGTGGAATGTCCACTCTGTAACAAGACAGAGACCAAGCAAGTCACGCAATCGTAAAGGCTGCTTGTCTCTGAAGGTGAAGGTTTAAAAAACCTTCGAAACATTGGCAAATATTCGTCAGTCGACACAGTGTAACATCTCGCAGGACTTGAATCTCCAAGGTGCCGACCAGTTTAAATAAATACATAAATAATACATACATACGTATATACACAATACACACACATACATATACATACATACACACATACATACATACATACATACATACATACGTACGTATATACACAATACACACACATACATATACATACATACATACATACATACATACATACATATACGTACGTACGTACGTACGTACATACATACATACATATATACATACGTACGTACATAGTTCATACATACACGTACACACACACACACACACACATACATACATACATACATACATACATACATACATACATACATACATACGCATACATACATACATACATACATACATACATACATACATACATACGCATACATACATACATACATACATACATACGTACGTACGTACGTACATACATACATACATACATACATACATACATACATACATACATACATACATACATACGTACGTACGTACGTACATACATACATACATACATACATACATACATACATACATACATACATACATACACACACACACACACACACACGTATACATATAGTACATACATACATACATACATACATACATACATACATACATACACACACACACACACACCTATACATATAGTACATACATACATACATACATACATACATACATACATACATACATACATACATACATACACACACACACCTATACATATAGTACATACATACATCTCCTACTGAGGGTCCAGAAAAAACAAAGAGCCTAATAATAATAATAATAATAATAATAATAATGCGCAAGAATTTACCCCTTTTATGTGTGTTCCTGCCTACCAGTCATCTGCCTACAGACACACAGACGGACAGACACACAGACGGACAGACAGACTTGATGAAGCTAATAGTCACTTTTCGCAATTTTGTGAACGCGCCTAAAATGTATCTTAAATAAGTATTTTTGTATGATTTTGACTAGAATAGTCAGGCTGAGTGGATGGTCCAGTGATTGGCTGTGAACGTGGTAATTTTTGGATTCTATAAAAGGCTGGAGATGTCTTGTAGTTGAGTGACTATCAGTTTCTAAGGAGTGCTGTTCTGGAAGTAGATAACAAGTGGAGAAGACGGGGGCTGGAGAAGTTTCTCGACCACTTGACTGGCCTGCACAGGAACATCCAGTTCTCCATGGAGACCGAGAAAGAGGACCACCTTCCCTTCCAGGACATAGACATCTGTAGGAGACCAGATGGCTCCCTGGGCCGTAAAGTGTACCGTAAAACTACGCACACTAACTTATGCCTGAAACCGGCTTCACATCACCATCCCTCCATCAAACAGGCCGTTCTTTCTACCTTGGTGCACAGGGCCAGAGCTCTGTGTGACAAGGAGGGTCTCCATGAGTTGTTGGAGCTCCTCAAGACCACTTTTAGGGAAAACGGGTACAGTCTGAAACAGATTCAACGTGCCCTAAACTCCGCGGTGAGAACCCCTAAGTCGAACGACAAGCCCACCTCGGTCGCCCTCCTGCCATATGTTCAGATAACATATAGCCGCATTAGCAGAATGCTGGCCAAACGCAACATCAGCAGTGTTGGCTTGCCGCCGAGGAAAATCTCCAGCTTCCTACGTCCTGTGAAGGATGACCTGGGGCTGAGGATTTTCGGTGTGTATAGCATCCCTTGTGAATGTGGCCAGGTGTACATCGGACAGACTGGTTGATCTTTTGAGACGAGAATTAAAGAGCATCAGCCCGATCCTCTCCACTAAATCTGGCTACATGGACCGACTTATCAGGGAGGCGATTCAGTTGGTGCTCCACCCCAATAATATGAACAGGGAGGATGGCCTGATTCTAAGCGGGTCGTGGAAACCTCTGTTTCGCCTCCTTTGGGAGAGTAAACGCCCCCTCCCCCCACCTGTGGTGACTAGCCGACGGTCGTTCGGAAGACCATGATCTCCCTTCACTCCACACACACTTCCATACTCCAGCGCCACTTTTCGTCGAAGCTGCTTCTGGACTCCTGTCTTCCCTTCTTCCACACTTTTTCTTCTCTTTTCCTGTTTCATTTTCCTGTTCCTCAGTTTTGCCTGCATTTCCATATCTCTCTCCATGTATATTTCCTTCCATGTTCCACATTATTCCAGTTTTCCACGCTTTCATTTTCCGGCACCGCCGTGTACTTTGCCCCCAAGGGCCGTTTTGCCTCTCGTACCTGAACCTCAGGTTGACACCCCGCGATGGACTAGCTGGGCGCATTTCGACCACCCTGACTGAGGTTTGCCGTGATTTTTCTCAGTTGTAAGATAACTGCCAGGTTGTAATTACAAAGTCGGGGCACGGCCCGCATTCCCCCCTCCCCCCCCTTCTCGGGCACGGCGGCTTCACCAAAGTGCCCACCTGTAGTCGCTCGAATACAGTACGCGATTATGCCACCCTGGGTTCAATTCCCAGGCAGCCATCCAACCAAAGTTTCCCCCCTCAATTATGAAGCCTGTGTGTTCTTAGAGTCGTAGCCTTTAGCGTAACAAGTCCCGGTCGTAAACCAGGACTATAAACCGTTAGCGTAAGCAAAATCCCCGTTATAGAGTGAGGTGTCTGTTTTAGAGCCCAGCGATGCGTTAAAACGCAGGAATGGCTAATCAGACCAAAGGACGTTGACTTGTGCGAAGCGCAAGTATCCGCCCTTAGTTAGCTCTTTCGTTGGTTGGTTGGCTTGCTTTCTACTCTTCTTGGACTTCTTGACCCTTGAAAATGGGACCGATACGTTGTCCCGAAACGTCGGTAACGGATTACCACTCGACGCTGCGTTATACCCCAGAAGAGCACAGATCTCATCGGGGCTGTCATAATATTACATCCTATATTGTTATTAAAGATAACGGCAGATAAAGCCTTATTACTTCTCAGCTATCTGATTGGGACGTCGTGTCCGATATTTTATCTTTCTGTATTGTGAGCGTGCGTTAATACGAGTTCCCGCCCTGCCACATATGAATAATTACAGATCAAATATGCTGTAACGTCCATTACATCTATTTCGGGCAGGTTGTAGGTAAACTAAAGTTTGTTTTATGTACACTCCTCTTGTGGTCAGCACTAAAACCGTTAATAACAAAACCTTTTTATAAATGAAGCGCACTGCGCACGTGCATAAGCAGAATGTCTTAGAAGAGTAGCGCTCCAGTCCGTACCGAAGTCATTCAGGCTGTGTTCTGAGAAATGGGTTAAAACCTTTGGAAATTTTAATAACTCAAATTATAAAACGTTATATCTGTTCGTACTCCGTTGCAAGGGTCTTTAGAGCTGGATTTATGTAGGAGAAACAAGACGAAAATACATATTAACCCTTCAAAGACGAAGCGTATCTGTTTTATATAAGGACTCAGTGCATACCGCGCTGTAAACACTCTCCACTTCCGTTATAAAAACCAATCTCTTAATGTTTTATAAGGCAAAAGTTGCTGTTTGTTCTGAGATCCACACAAAACACATAAACGCAATGTGGGCACCACGCAGAATTTTTTAATGTTAAACCTGGTCGTATGTAAAGTTACCGCTAGGCTTTAAAAGGTTAATACATGAACCTAATGCCGACTAATTAATAATAAGCTCAGTGCAGGCGTACGAAGGACACTTAAAGCTAGATAACGTTAATAAAAGACAAAAATAATACTGAAGTTGATAATAAAAATACTGGCAAGGGTTTAAAAATTCCCGTGTGCCGGGAATACTTCATTAATATTAAGTGGAAGGAAACAGAACTGAAAGAATTTTTGCATATTTTAAACTTAGGCAGAATTTTGATATGTTTTATAGTTATATTTTAACCATTTAAAGACGAATCTGCTTTATATAAGGATTCAGTTCGTACCGCGCAGTAAACACTGGCCACCTCGGTTATACAAAACCAATCTGTTAATGCTGTATAAGGCAAAAGGCGCTGTTTGTTCTGACATCCGTACAAAACACATAAATGCAGCGTGGGCACTACCTAGAATTTTTTAATGTTACTCGTGATGGTACGTAAATTTACCGCTAGGCTTGAAAAGGTTAAGAGGTTAAGGTGAAATTTTGATAATTACTTACCGTAGTAACCTGAAAATAAAATAAGGTAGTGCGTACTATATGCATTTTTTCTGATAGTTGAGTCGTTACAGTAAACTTATTTATTGCAGCACCGACTTTAAAATGTGGCAGTATTTGATCTTGGCAGTATTTGATCTCTAATGTTACTACATCTTGTGTAACGTTCTTCGTCAATGGAAACAGGTGACGTGAGTGTAAGGCATTTCTTGTTATGTGATGTACGAGGGTCGGTCAGGAAATAGGTTTGCATGGCTACAGTTTCGTAACTAATAACGTACGCTGATTGTGATTATTGTAGGAAGGGAATTCGTCGCCGAACGATCATCATTCGAACCAAAATTTTGGCGGCCACAAATTGAAAGGTATGAACGAGGGGAATACAGTTGTGCCGCGATGGCTGACAGCAAGGGACACGGACTGATATCAATAGGAAATACGAAAGCTCGTCCAAAGATGTAAACGCACCACCTCTGGCGGGAAAAACGTCAAAAGTTAGTGGGGTAGTGAATTTAAATGTGAACTCTTTTTCACCACGGCCGAAAATAAGGGACCCAAATTAACGCAGTGTGAAATTATTTCGTGGCCAGTCTTCCTGTTTTTCCCGGTACGTGACGTTAAACACTTTGTGTTTTGGTGTCATATTTGTGCTTTCTAACTATCGCTCTGTATCTACAAAGTAGTTGGACACAACACTGTGTGAGATCGGAAAAAATTAATTTTAGAAAGTATGCAAATCTATTATTCGTAGGAGTGCATGTCTCGACGTCAGTTCATATCGTATTGACATCAATAAAGGACCCCTATCCTGCTGTTAGAGTTCAAATCATTATCGAAATGACCGGCGCAGCTGTTACAGGAACAACAGTCCGTAATGAATAACGCCCTCTTTTTTTTTTTGAAGCTGGTCAAGACCGAAATTAGGATGCCTGCAAGTACTGACACTTGAGGTCAGAATATCGATTACTGACATATATTTCAGAAGTAGAAAAATTTTAGGCCTGGTTCTGAAGGCACGATTTTGCTACAGAAGGTTAAAGATCATGATGTGTTGTGTAACTGGAAACCTTGTACTATGCCACTACAATTTCACCTCCAGGAGTGTTGTTTTTCGTATTCACTCCCGAGATTTCTTAACCGTATTTTGTTACAGATTTAGGTACTCCATGATACTAATTTTAGCCGCGTAATTATCCACATTTTATTCAGCTTGACTTGATATTTGTGCCTTATGGGGCCCACAAAGTTTACTGATTTATTAACTGTTGGCTGTGACATAATTTATGTCTTTTTTGTGAATATTCATGCACGCTGGGGTTTCACTAAATTAGTTTCCTATACTGATAGCGAAGAACAAGGGTGTGATCGGAACGAAATGAATTATTTTACATAGAATATTAACAGTAATATAGATCTATACAATTTTCGCAAGGTTTTAGCGGATACCTATTGTGTAGCTGGTATCTGGAGCTTTGATAAGATACCAAAAATTGAATAGAAATGTTCTTAAAGAATAATACTGGATGACAGGAATAGTTCATTTCAGTTTGATTTCTATCAGTACTTTAGCTACGGTGCCTAACCACTGCAGTATAACATGAAACGTGGCAAAAACAAAAACACTAATCACCAACAAATGCACAAAGAGAGTTTTATCATCAATCGTAACACACTCCTACATGTTTCGACCCTACTGGTTCATCTTCAAGGAGAACTTTTTTGTTATCATTACACTAAGGTTGCACTTTATAGTTGAGTGCGAATGTGCTGTTGACTGTGTACTGCGTTGTTTTCGGAGGTGTGAACTCTTTGCGGTCCCGGCCTGCAGGCCCGGACCGCAGAGAGTTCACACCTCCAGTACACAGTACACAGTCAACAGCACATTCTCATTCAACTGTAAAGTGCAACCCTAGTGTAACGGTAACGAAAAGTTCTCCCTGAAGATGACCCAGCAGGGTCGAAACATGTAGGAGTATGTTACGATTGATGATAAAACTCTCTTTGTGCATTTGTTGGTGATTAGTGTTTTTGTATAATATAGTGCACGGACATGGAACACATTAAATTAATGAAACGTGGCGTTCTGAAGCAGGTGTTGGGCCAGGTCTACTCGTATGGTTATGAAGTTTTCTCTGTTCCTGAGACTCACAAAGGAATGAAAGTGTTTGAATAGTATTAAAATAAATATATTCACATATAACGTGTATGGAGAAGTTACGTCCTATAAAGTGGCACCCACGCTGATTCTTTCCTGCACTATTTTGTGTTTGTGTTTTTGTGTATCTGGAAGAAGGAAACTAAGTCCTGAAAAATGTTCAAACTTTAAAATAACTAGCGTCATCATAGGAAACAAAGGGAAAGTACATGACCCAGCTTGATTTATAAAAGGATTTTGAGAAATTGTTGTACAAGTTTTGATTTCGGAATTTTTCATTTCTTTCTCTTTTGTGTAAAACCTGGGATATAAATCAATTCAACAGTAGTTAGAGTCAATTAATGAAGTGATCCGTGCTTTGTTTCTTCTGTTGACAAATGCCTATGGTGCTACTGCGGAAATCTGAGCTGTAAAGAGAGAGAGTCCCCAGCGAGAGTAATTATTAAGTGATGAACTAGAAGAATGGTAATGTGATCCGGGGATTGCAAAGTTAGTGTCACAAATAGCGTGCATCCTGTGGCAACATAACGCTCGGCCAAGATACGTCGTTGCTGTTGTACTAAATACGCTAATGCCTTGCCTGGACGAGATGAATAATTACACGGATAATATTTTATTACATTTTTACTTTAATTTTGCAGATTTTTTGAGTGGTGTTGCCTACAGTAGATAACATGTCTACAGCGTTATGGGGTACCGATTGTGTCTCCATCTAAGAATAAAACAGTGCATGAGAACACTTATACTGTAAATATAGGAAAATCTTGTTGCTGAGTCAGTTTTGTTTTGTAGTGGGTTTTCATTAATTGGGATTATATACAGGCAAATTTTGTTTAAATACAGAGTAGCATAAAAGTCGGTTAACCAAAAACGGTCTGATCGTCAGTTTGGTTCCAGTACAGAGTTATGCCAGTCAATCTATAAAACGGTATCACAGCGTTGTGAGTCGCGCACTGAACTTGGAGGATCTCACTTCTGAAACGTTTTGTAAAGGTTTAAAATTTTGAAATTTCCAACGTACTTTATTGTACGTGTTTCCGGTTGACTAACTTGGCCTTCTCTGTGTTTCAGGTTGATTTTAATGAAATATTCAAGGCTTGAGGTTTTCAATATGTTAAGCTGTCGTTGACGTGACCATGTTGATTCTTTATCTGCTGTGACTGTGGGTTGTTATGCGATATCGCGTTCCTCACGCCTGCCACTACAAAAATTGTTCTGTTTGTAATGTGGCTCCGCTTAATTTCATCGATGTGTGACACTGTTTCGGAGGAAGATACTGCCTCAGTCTTCAAGGCAGAAGATTTGACGTATCAACCTCGGAAAGAGACACAATACATTTTTCTGTGACGTTGGTACTTTTCTACCAAACAACACGGTGTTACATCTCAGAGTACAGAAATATTCTACTGTGAATTAACCTACAATCGAATATGTGCAACTCCACAATACGGTTAAACCCCCACAACAGTGCGGCTTTGGTCTGTCTCGTATATACATTTCTGGAGCGTAATGCATGCCATAGATTTTGGTGATTCTGCATTGACCTGTGTCCCACTCTGCTTTCGCAGCAACATGGCTGTGTGCCCCGTTAACTGTTACAAGTCATCAGATAAATATCTTTTTGGTCGTGTGAGGTAGCGTGTGAACTCGACCAATTACGGAAGACATAAAGTGAGTAGAGTTGCGACAATGGCGGTGTGTGCATGCGTAAACACACGAGGTCAACACCACTTATTCGTAAGGTTTTATTGCAAGGTACACATAGTGGCTGTGCAGGTCGGAGACAGAACATGTTCCCGTACGATGGCAGTGTCCCATATTGTATGATGTCTGTGTTAGCGCTTATCAGCACAGTGCAGGATACTGTGTTTGTGCTTCTGCTTGTCAGAATTCACGAAGATATTCCTCCAGCTGGGTGGTTACGTTTAAACGTAGTGCGAAGCTTCATGATTATACGTCGTTAAGAATTAAAAGAACTTGATCAGCTAAAAATGCACGTAGACGCAAATGATGATGTGATGGTTGTAGTGATTATTATGACGGTTATATATGTGTAATAATAATTCAATTGATTTCTGATGTTTATTTAACTTGTTGAATCAATTGCCGAATGGTCAATTATAAAATGAGTACTAACCCACAGACACAAACCAATAACAAAACAAAAAAAAATTAAAACGGATAGATACGTGATACGTAACAGTTAAAAGACAAAGAAGATGTACGTAAATGCTGGTGGTGAAATCAGAATACACACAGTTGAAGCTAATACATATCTACAAGACTATACGAGGTCACATTAATATTTACCTTAACTCGCACTTGTATCGATTGCGTTTCCACGTGCCTGTTTTGTGTAACGCGTGACACACAACCGTTTTACCCATCTTTGAGTCACAAAATGGTAGAGAATTACTCTTATTCTGGATGGTATCTACATGATACATTTTTGACAAATTGGTCAAACTTAGTGTCGAGGAAGGTGTAATTTGGTTTGGTGGAAAATAATGAAAGTGTTCGTAGGTCCTTTAAACAATATACTTTGTGTGTATAATTACTATTTTAATACAGCGCGAGCATCAGAGGTTCCGCCTTTGCAGCAGGAACTGGAACCAGCGTGTAGTCTGTTTCCACAGGACTTAGTAAAAGTGAGTCCTGTTGAATAAGGCTATTCATTTTTATACGTTACAGAGAGTCATATACTGTCTGTACACCTTAAAAGGACTCCTATGAAATAGAAACATTACGCGAAACCTTTGAACCGCAGAAGCAAAGAATTTGGGTGCGCGAAACGAAGAAAATAATTAGGTTTGGGAAGGGGCAAGAAAATAAATTCTCTCTTTGTCGGTCTCTTCTCGTCGGCAAAGTTCAACAAGGGTAGGAACTTGTGACGAGATACAAATGAGACGCTGCTTGTTGATATTCAGCCTTTGGAAGTACGCTGGGGTCAGTGATATTCACAGGACAGTCCTGTTTTCGTACCTTGTTAAAGCTTTGCTTGTGGCAATACAGACATTGTTTATTTTGTGGCAATCTCCTGAACTGTAACACCTTAGGTTGGCCGTGCCATGGCTCAGGCGGTTAGCCGCCGGCCTCCCACCGCAGAGGCCCGGGTTCGATGCCGGGTCAGTCCATGTGGGATTTGTGGCGGACAAAGTGACACTGCGACAGGCTTTTCCCCGAGTACTTCGGTTTTCCCCTGTCAATTTCATTCCACCGGTGCTCCTTTACTAGGAAAAGGACAAAAAATAATCATCATTTTCGTCTTCATCATAGGGTTGCACAATAAGCCTCAAGGCTGCTGTGCGTCCGTAGCGTCTGCTGCGGGGCCCTTCACCACTTTAAAAAACACCTTAGGTTCTTGTGTGTGACGGCAGTTGTGCCCATGTCTCTTGCAATCAATTTGGCCCTGTAACTTTCTTGGTTTTAATGTTGCTACTCTTCGAATGTTAGGTGAAAGGTATAGGCTACAAGTCTCAGTCCGTTAATCTATATCACGTGAAACCGTGTGTTCCTCTACAATAACTCTTGAACACTTTAATCATTAATAAACATACTGGTACGGAGATAACCTGCCCGCAGTTGAAACCGTCCCATAAATCACACGGCCGTTTATCTTGTGTTCGATGTGGTGAACTGTCAACCTTGGCGAAGTGGAAGAGCTGAAGTCGAGCGGGTTGAATTAGCTGCCCTTAGAACAAAACATTTAACGGAGAAATTACACTGTGATAGGTCAGAATGGCTTTAGTACGATATCAGTGCAAATATACTGCAGCTAAACCGCGAAGGGGGATTCTTTGTTCCTTTGCACGTAGATGTAAGTAGCAGAGCGGTGCCTTTTAAAATATTCGTATTTTAGCTACTATCACAGTTTGCATGGGCATAGGTTATGGCCATTCATAATTTAACAGTTTGTATTCTCTTGGTGTATGACATCCGATGTGTTTTCTAGTATGAATCCAAAGTACTTTTTCATTGAGTAGGCACAATGTGCTTTGTAAAGAAATTCCCTGTTTTACAATAACTAGCTACATGTTTCGGCTTTTTATATAAAAAGTCATTAATAGGCGAAACCACAACAAAAATACAAAAGTATGTATTTTGTATTGGTGTAGCCTGATGGCGGCTTTAATGTAATAACGCAAAACATGTAGCTACATACCGCAAACGAAAAGGAACTTGCTTACCAGTAAAATTATGTCGACTGCATTAAAGAGTACTTTTGCTTTTGGTTCATATTTTACGTAAAACTTTGTCAATGAAGTTGAGTTAAAGTACAATTAAAACTTTCATTTTTTGCTATGTCTTTTATACAAGCCGTTGTAGGCTTATAGGCATTTCATTACAACACTACATTTATTGAAACTGTTGTGTTTCTTGGTCTGTCCCACTGAGGGAGGAACAAAGACTGAGGGGGTCGAGAATAGGGGGCTGAGGAGGATATTTGGGCCTAAGAGGGACGAGGTGACAGGGGAGTGGACAAGACTATATATAACGAGGAAATTAATGACCTGTAATCATCGCCAAATATTATTCGGGTAATCAAATCGAGAAGAATGAGATGGGCGGGGCATGTAGCACGTATGGAGAAACGAGAGGTGCATACAGGATTTTGGTGGGGAGACCTGAGGGAAGGCGACCACTTGGGAGATCCATGCCTAGATCGGAGGATAATATTAAAATGGATCTTCAAGAAGTGGGATGAGGCATGAACTGGATTGAGCTGGCTCAGGATAGGGACAGGTGGCGGGCTCTTGTGAAAGCGGTAATGAACCTTCGGGTTGCATAAAATGCGGGGAATTTCTTGACTAGCTGAGAAACTGTTAGCGTCTCAAGAAGGCCTCTGCTCCGTGGAGTTATTTCGTTGGTTGGTTGGTTGGTTGGTTGGTTGGTTGGTTGGTTGGTTGGTTGGTTGGTTGGTTGGTTGGTTGGTTGGTTGGTTGGTTAGTTAGTTAGTTAGTTAGTTAGTTAGTTAGTTGTGTTTCTTTCCATGCGCTGTTGTTTGCAGGATTCCCTATTTAACTTACGGTATGGTTATTCTGTTTTTAGATGCGGACTTACTGTAACATTAAATAAGCTGGTTCTGCGCTCATCCCATAAATTCGCACAAATTGTACAGTAAGACATTTTTAGCACGTCTTCTCTAGAGTGTTTTTGTTTTCGGAACTGTCGTATCCGGCTACCGCTGTTGAATTCTCAGTGTTTTCTCCATGTTTTCCACTTTCTCCCACAGCGCTCCTCGTTCATTCTTCGTTGTATATATGGGCTGTCCAGGGGAGAAAAGCAGAAGGAAGGCATGCCATGTCCAGCACGATGGCTGCGCAATAACCTGAACTCCTAAGCTCTCCTTTTTGCCCTCAATACACACAAGTTGAGCGAAGTAAGAGTATTCTGAATAACAAATCTGATTGACACAGTGCGGTGAAATAATCTTCAGAATGACTACGGCGCTGGTGTTAAGAAAAATACGTGCGGGAAATAAACACATCTTATTTGTTAACAGAAGTCATTCCGTTGTGTTTCACTAGCTCAATAAATTTCACTCTAGAACAGGCCATGAAGGTCCAGAGGGGGAGTTGAAGTATAGCTCTACTCTTTCTTTAACCTCAGCGCTAGATGGAGGTGGGTGGTCAACGCCACGCCCCTGCCACTTTACCCCCGTGAAAGACCCGATACCCATTGTATGGGAGGCTGGGTGGGTCTCAGGGCCGGTCTCATTAGTTCAGTACATTAAATTAATATAACAGACGCAACTATTTTTTATTATAAATGCGATGCTTTTTGTAAACGCTAAATATTTGGACCCGTAAGGTTCATGAAGCGAGGAAATATAAAATATATGAAAGCATGGTAGTTAAATCACAAAAACACAAGCGAAAAAAAACTAATTGACCCGTCTTGGAATATCACTGTAGAAAGATTCTATTGTTTTGAGAATTCCTGCGATGTAAGCACCAATACTGTTGATTATAAAGCAACTGTATGTGTGCTTTACATTGTACACAATCTAGGCTACGTTAAGCGGGCATTCTAAAACAATAGCATGCATTGTAACGAAAGAGATTGTAAGAAATATCTTTCACAGTAACAAAAATCATATACGTTTTAACTACAGTCTTTTTTATATTTGTATATTTTCTCGCCTGATGGTGACCTTTGGGGGTGAAATATATAGCCTTTATAAAAATAAATATTGGTTGTATAATAAAGAATGGCGGTGTCTACTGCATTAATTTAATATACTGACATGTTTTCTTAGTATAATGTCTTGAACCACGCAGATACTATGAATTTCGACATAATTCTACCCCAATCTGAAAAATAAATAGCAATAATAATTTATTTGTAATTTATTTAACCGTTCTTTCACTCTTTCGTACTGTACGTTGTAGAGAATTGAAAGGAAGGATGATAAATAAATAGAGGAATGAATAAATAAGTAACAATTGTAGCAGATGCGAACAGAAGCTATTGTGTTCTGATTAGAGGCGATACCTGTCTTTGGACGGGTTGAGGAACACTACAGAAAATCTAAAAGACAATAGATGCGTCGATCGAAGTTCCAACCGGGTGGCTCGCGAATGCAAGTGAAAACTATTGCCGACTGAGACAGCTTGATCGATAACCTAATGACAATGATGGGGGAGGAGCTGTTAGTTACTGCTGTTATAAATGGCAAACAGATGACTCCGGCACGTAGGGCTTTTGAAAAATGTGGGTCGTATATATTATCTTAATACAAACTTTGCTTACTGTATTATGTATACAGTTTTCCACTCTAATGATGTTAAATAGCGTCCTTTGGAATGAATATAATTCATTCAGGTGGTGTGCTATAATTTATCTTTCGCGAATCGTTGCAAGATACAACCTTCGGAAACCATGGTAACTGACGCCACTCATAGTCCATTTAGTTTTTCTAAAAGTTGTCTGCGTTTGAGGTAGTTGAGATTACAGAAGGTAAGACGATTACGCACGGTTTGCGTACTCAACTGGGACATGAAAGTGGATTTTAGCTTTCAAATTAAAGGAACATGAGCCTTCAGTTGACTTAGATGGATCGTAATTTGCTGTAACCTTCTTTTCTGGAAGGCGATAGTTCATAATAAGACACTGTCTCTCCTAAGCCTTCTATTCTTCCCACCAGACGAATATATAATCCGACGAGCAAGAGGAATGTGATTTTTCCTTAAGAATCCGTTTTTAAAGTTTCGGATGTTTTATAATGACGTAAATTGTTTTGACTGTCCTTGCAATGGAATAGCAGACCGATCTTATATTGGTCAGTTGGACTTGGCATGGCACAGGCCGTTGTTCGCCGGAGGTGTGGTGGATAGGGTGGCACTGCCACTCGATTTTCTTCGAGTACTTCAGTTCTCGCTCCCAGTTTCATTTGACCAATTCTCCATATTCCTATTTCATTCATCTGCCATAGACGGTATATGAACTTAGCAATTAAGAGGGCCGTTCAATTAATACTTATCTGTATGTACGCGTGTGTAGGTATGTGATGTGTGTGTGCGTATGTATGTGTGAATGTATGTATGTATGATGTATGTAAGCATACATGCGTGCATGTTTGTATGTGTGTGTGTGTATGTATGTATGTATGTATGTATGTGTCTGTGTATGTATGTATGTATGTATGTATGTATGTATGTATGTGTCTGTGTATGTATGTATGTATGTATGATGTATGTAAGCATACATGCATGCATGTTTGTATTGTGTCTATGTATGCATGTATGTATGTATGTATGTATGTAT
Source organism: Coptotermes formosanus (assembly GCA_013340265.1). NCBI lineage: Eukaryota > Metazoa > Arthropoda > Insecta > Blattodea > Rhinotermitidae > Coptotermes > Coptotermes formosanus. Next base: position 1,092,153 of record BLKM01000341.1, on the reverse strand, counting down.
GTATGTATGTATGTATGTATGTATGCATGATGTATGTAAGCATACATGCATGCATGTTTGTATTGTGTCTATGTATGTATGTATGTATGTATGTATGTATGTATGTATGTATGTATGTATGTATGTATGTATGTATGTATGTATGTATGTGTCTGTGTATGTATGTATGTATGTATGTATGATGTATGTAAGCATACATGAATGCATGTTTGTATGTGTGTGTATGTACGTATGTGTGTATGTATGTATGTATGTATGTATGTATGTATGTGTCTATGTATGTATGTATGTATGTATGTATATGTATGTATATTTATTATGTATATGTGTATGTACATGTATGTATATAGGTAAGTGTATATATGTGTGTATAAATATGTACACCTATGTATGTATGTACGTATGTATGTAAATATGCACGTATGTATGTATGTGTGTAATATGTACGTACGTATGTACTTACGTATTTACTGATATATGTATTTATGTACGTATGTATGTATGTAGGTAGGCACGTACGCACGTACGTGTGTATGTACAGGCTACTGCTGATAATATGTTAGTGACTCCTCTTAGTGTTGAAATCTGAATTCCGAAATGGTACCATGTGAAGGAAACTCTTTCTTATTCTACGTGTCTTTCAGCTTTCCTCCTGTCTTGTTGCTGCTCATTTCTCGATAATTCCTAATTAATGAATCCGGCTTGATAAATTCTGTCGGAATGGGACGTTTCTTTCTGTGCAAATTAACCTTTTAAAGCCTAGCGGTAACTTTACATACGACCCGGTTTAACATTCAAAAATTCTGCGTGGCACCCACATTCCGTTTATGTGTTTTGTACGGATCTGAGAACAAACAGCAACTTTTGTCTTATAAAACATTAAGAGACTGGTTTTTATAACCGAAGTGGAGAGTGTTTACAGCGCGGTACGCACTGAGTCCTTACGTAAAACAGGTGCTCTTCGTCTTTAAAAGGTTAAAATAGTTTTTTGAACTGCAGCGTGTAACGAAAGTGTGCGATAGATTGAGGTAGCATCCGAGAACAGGAGGGGAGGCTTCCAATGCTCTCGGCCTCTCCCGTGAAAGAGGTATGAAGGACCAAGTCTTCTGGGGTGTTACACCGTGCAGAACGCTAGATAAACACTAATGTTCCATGAACTGTCTCGAGGATGTAGTTAACAAACTGCACTGACTCTTTAGCACACACCATTTTACACTGTACATCATATATCATATCGTATCATATGAGACAGTAATCGTCAGCACCGCTCTGAGAACTTCAAAATCTCGCATATGATGTGGGTTTATTTATGGTTCACACAAGGGATGGTATTTACTTCGTCGATGTCTTACGGAATAAATTTACGTTTTCGTTCACCATCTGTGTGGCCGTTTATCACGTGAATTGTTTCGCTATAAATCGCTTTCGAGAAAGTAAATTTTTATTGTGATATATACATAACTTCACATTTAGCAAAAAACTGTGAATAAATCTGTGCTTCATCGATAGATTTATATTGAAATCCGCTGCAGTGGTTATTGGCAGCTGTCAACAAACTAAGCAAATACCGCTAAAACTTGATAAAATGTTTCGGGCTGAAAAGAAGGTTTAACGAAAAAGACGGCTATTTTTCTTCAATAACTTATAAAAAGTGAAATTGTAAGTTGATGTTTATATGAGTATAATCTATTATTTGGATGACCTAGGCGTGGATGAGAGGATAATATTAAAATGGATCATAAAACTTAGGGTGGGAGGGCGTGGACTGGATTGATCTGGCTCTGGATATTGATATATAGCGGTCTCTTGTGAACACTCTAATGAGCTTGGGGGTTTACTAAAATCATGATATTTATAGGCTAGCTGAAGTCTTACTGGTTTCTTCCGAATAACTCTGCTGTATGGAGTTGACTAGTTATTTAGTTTGTTAGCCATTGAGTTATTAAAATTTATTGAATATTTTATTGCATAATTTTCGATACTTTAGACTGTCAGTACCTGAAAGATACTAGTCATAACCTGAAACTTTACAGTACATATCGGTCTAACATTTGACATAGCAATTACATTTTCCAAAGTATATAGCGTCTTTTGTTTGTTGGACATGACAGGGCACGAAATGCTTAATTTATTGAGGACATGCAAGGAAATAAAGTCCATGATAACATCTGATATCTGTTTTTTAAACTTTGTTCTTGAGAATATCTTGTGTACACATGTAACAATCGAAGGTGCTGGTAAACCTGCAAGAAGTCGAACGCCTGCATAAATTATGAATGCTGATCCGCCTCACTGATACGCCGGCGAAGTTGCCTAATGCATACGCCGACACTTATTTATGCCGTGTGCTTCTACGTTTTAACCTTTTAACAAACATACCATAATGGCAGGTTTGCCTTCAAATACACAATGACCGCCTACTACCATATTCTTACGTACTCATCAGTCTTAATCATCGTGTAACCCGACGTGAATAGCCCGGCACGTTAGATTACCTTGGAAACAATATCAGTCTATATTTGAAGCCACTAGTAGAGGCGAGATAAGAGGTCATCACTGCAGTTTAAAGACGTTAAGTCTGCTGGCATATGACGCCACGTTAACTGGTAAACAACGACATTTCGGGGAAAGAGGCCGTGACGTCCTCCGTGACGCTGATAAATATTTACCACTCGACACGGCGTCATGTCCCCAGAAGACTTGAATCTTATACTCCTATGGGTTTCTGTCTATGTTGCTCGTTACAGTAACCTACGAATGAAAGAACAAGAACTGTAATTGGCTGGGCACAGTACTCTTAGAGTGACTGAAGTGTGTTTCGTAGTGAACAGCCCTGGTCTGAGAAGAACTGGTGGAAACCAAAAGCCGTGTCTAGGATTCAGTCACTGAAAGGTTTGGTTGAATGATTAACACTGTTGCTTCTTGTCCGGTAACTCTCAATTTTGAACCTCTGACCGGAGACCCTGCTATATTGATTCAGGTTTTTCTAGTTTCCATCGTCCCTACAAGCATATTTCCAGGATAAAATTTTATACTATGGTATAACCTACGAAATTTAAAGAAAACAAACAAATAAGTCCATAGAGCAGATTAGTTCTTCAGCGACTGATACTTGTCAGACCGTCCAGAAATTTTCCACATTTGATAGAAGGCGAAGGTTCATTAGCGTGTTCATAAGAGCTCTAAAATTGTTCGTATCCTTAGCCACATGAATCCAATCCACCACGGTCTTCTATTTAATTCCTTTAAGATCTATTTTAATGTGATCACCCCATCTACGGCAGTGTTTTCCCAGTGATCTGTTTCCTTCAGGCTTCCGCACCAAAGCCCTGTATACAATTTTCTTCCCCCTGTTCCTACCATACGCTGCGCTCAACTGATCTTCCCTGTTTTGGTCTCCTGAATAAAAATTCAAATAAAATATTTATTTAATAAACTAAGAATTAATCTGTCTAGAATAAAATCCAGTGGTTGTTACTTAGATTCTAGTTCCGCCACAGCGACCATGTTGGCAGCGCTACTCATACATATTCCGTAGGGCCCAGTTTTGTATCTTGACCAAAGTATTGCTTTTCTTGACGCAAGAGGTTGGGCTGGCATATTCGGGTTCTCCTAATAAGAGTCGATGAATAAGTTAATGTTGGCAAGAATCGCGGTTTTTACAGATACGTTCAAGCGATCATCTGTCATATTAACACAGGGTTTGTCAAAATCCTGTGAGATGCAGATTGTCCAACATTAGTGTCAGAAGTCACCAAAATTGTTTGGCTTCTAAATCTGAAGCTGTCTGTCGGAGCAGTAGATCAGTTTCGACGCTATGTTTCTAACGAGAGACGGTGTGGGGGTGCTGTATCTTCCCTTTCACTTGCGCCGCTCCCCTAATCGGCGCTCTCGTCTTTCAAGAGTTTCTTTGTTATTGATTGGAATATTCGCATGGCCGGAAGTTTGTTCCGTACGTGAGTGTCTGTTGGACCCGCCTCTGTAGTCACTTCCGGTAATTTTCTACCGTACAGCAAATTGCCTTCAGGCCTTGCATTGAGCATGCGCGTTGGCCGAGAACTCCGTATAACATCGCAACCCCGTTGTCGTGCCCCCTTCTGAAAGTATCTGAGCAAGTATATTCCAAGGAACGTAACAGGCGATGTATTTCATATTTAAGCGTATTTGGAAAAACAAATCGGAGAATTTTTTTGCCCCATATATTTGTGCATCCGTACTGCCTAATTATGTTGCAGATTTTTGAGGAAAATCGTAGACTTATAATAAATCTTTTTCAGCAGTTTGATTCTGATTTGTTTTCTTCTAAATAAGAGCTTAATTGAACATCTCCATGATTTTCGTGTGGTTTAGACAGGTCTGCAGTAGACTGTACAAAAGCATTTATGTTACAGGGGTAGGCCTTTTATGTGATCAGATTTGGTTCATTTGAACTTTAGGGTTCTCACAGCGTGTATCGAGGTAATGGTCTCCTGTGGCATAGTGACGTGTAGTCTCTGAGTAACTTCGACCTTGGAGGTGGAGAGAGAGTGTTTATTCGAAACATTTTTACGCTTATGTCGCCAGCTATACGACTTCGCATCCGGGAAGATTTAAAACTGAATTCAGTTTTCTTCATCTCAAAACCTGGTATATAAAATGTCCTAAATTATTCATATTTTGGCGTTTTTCCCTCTGAGAGAAAACTAACTGCAATAACATTTAGTGATGGACCTGTCTACTAAGTACACATTCTTTATTGTATCGATTGTTGTCTAAATCTCGCTGATATGAGAGAAGTACTGCTATTTATAGTACCTATTAATTTTTTTTCCAATCGAAATAGTTGTCCAGACTCCTGCCGTCGTTCCTTGATTTAAAGGTTCTCAGCTGAACTTTTAACCCACAAACTTACTTTCTCGTAGGCGTTTTTGTTCAAAGACAGTGAAGTTCTTCGTCAGACAGTGTATTCTTGGACACCTCGCCGTGTCTATTCAGTTATTATTATTATTATTATTATTATTATTATTCAGTTATTATTATCATCATCATCATCATCCAGTGATTTGTGTGTTAACCTACTGACCTATTAATTAAGTTCGGGTCTTTCCTATTAAGTGCAGGAAACGTATCCTGACTGTGTTCGGGAGTACAATACTGAGAAAAGTATTTGGCCTGCGACAGAGGAAGTAAAAGGTGCCCGGGGAATACCGGTTAATTATAAACCTCGTGATTTTAATTTTAATTCTTACCAAATATTATCAGGGTAATCAAATCAAGGAGGATGAGAGTGGCGGAACTTGTTGCTCGCATGGGAGAGACACGAAATACATGCAGGGTCTTGAGTATAAAACCGGAAGGATGAAGAGATTTTGGAAAATCTAGTCGTAGATGGAAAGTTGGTAATAAAATGTAACATAAAGGCATTGGTTAGTAGGATGTGAGCTTTATACATATGACTCAGGATCGGGTACGGTGGCGGGCTTTTGTGAACACGGTAGTGAACGTTCTATGACCATAAAGTGTGAGAAATGTTTTTGCTTAGATGAGAATTCTTTAGCTAATTCATGAAATTAATTAATGTCAATGTTGCGATAATAAAGATCAGTTTTGAGACCTTAGCCTTGCTTTAATATCACTTGCACTGTCGACGGATATTCACGCTCAATGCAGATAATTGCAGTATTTTGAAACAGGGTGTCGCCACTTCCGTCTCAATTCTTTGTGTTTCACTGAACGTAGTCTTTGAGTCTCATTTGATGTTATATAAATTCTGTCTTTGGCATTCTTTCCAGTTCCCGTTAAATCAGTGGTAGTTTTCATAGAATGGTGTCTGTTGTCTAAACCAATAATGAATTCTTCCACAGGTCACGCAAAGAGCTGTCTCTATGTCCACGTTTCCTTATCAGGCACAGAAGCCTCCAAATTCAACCCTGTAAAGTTAACGGGAGCTTTGTGCTTTGTTCTTTGATGTATTTTGGTCTTTTCATGTCCGTTTATATGTGTACATTCTTAGTAGGTTAATCAGTAGACAAAAGCCGATTTTATATGCGTTCAAATTACTCGAAATTTGACGCGTGGTTGGCCACTCGGGGTTTTTGCTCCACGGTTTTGTCCACAGGGACTGTAACTAATTTTGTTTTAATTAGCCTAGACTTCTGTGTCCGCATCACCGCCTTCTCAGAATCCAGCCCCTTTCTGCAGACTGGGAGTTACAATTATTTACGCACAACTTGTTTTGTTGTAGTGTGTTTTCGTTGGAAAATTGTGACTCGATATAGCGTTCCTTAGCCTGCGTAGTTCGCACATGTTTATCGCCCTAATAGCCTGTAGGCGTGAAGTAATTTTATGGAAAGAAGAGGTGACTTTGGATCAAGTAGCTATGTAACAGCTGCTAATTAGTTTTTTTGGACTGTGAAAAACAATTAAATCTCTGAACCTGAATTCGCTCCTATGAACGCAAAAGCTAATAAATGGTCACTGAATCATGACATTTCCTAAAGGGTTTCGACGATGGTGTATAATATTGTGTGATGATGGTCTTATAGACTTTGTCCATCATCCGAAGAGTAAAATAGTAAAAACTGAAAATTAAAATCACGACATTTCGGAAGCTGGTTCTGCTTCTGTCGTCGGGTGAATGGAGGGGGAGAAGAGATGTTCTTCTTTTCTCCCCCTCCATTCACCTGAGGACGGAAGCAGTCAGCTTCCGAAACGTCGTGATTTTAATTTTTAATATTTTACTCTTCGACGGTGGATAAAGTCCATAAAACCATCACCACACAAAGATATTTCCTGTCATGATAAAGTAAAAGGTGAACAAAACAGGTATTTCCTGATGCGTATTGAAATGTGAATTTCACTCTGAAATATACAACCTTTCTAAAAAAAATGTTCTCAGTATGAAAAGCTACAGTGAGTGTCGTGTTCATACGGAACAAACGGATCATCAATTACAACCACATTTTTGGACAATATTTTTTCCTTTATAGAGAACTACGTATTCCGGCTTATACACAAACCATTATCAGGCATAAGCATAAAAATATATGATAAAATGAACGGTTATTTACAAAACATTATTATTCTAAATGACTGAAATCCTTAACCACCATAGCATTTCCTGACCCATTTGTGAGACTCTTAGGTGCATTCCAGAACTGACAAGTATGTAGGTACTTTGCCTCCTATGTGATCAATATTAGTGATTCTCGAGCGCTTAGTAAGGTAAATAGCTTCACTTTATTTGCACTTCTAACATATACTGTTTGCAATTTCTTTTGAGACTGTCATTTGTTTTGTAAAATAACATGGCAGCTGTGCAAAAATTGTTTAAGCTTCCTGTTAGATGGCGATAAATAATTACTCATTGGGCATAGGCAAATGTTACTGGGTATGGGTAAGGCAAATTTTATAGGTCATAGGCATATGCTGTTGGTCACAGGCAAATATACTGGTCACAGGAAAATATGTTGGTCACAGGCAAATGGAATTTGATATGGAGGGGTTTGATAATTGTATTTACACATAGTATATGAAATTGCCTTTAAGTCGACAATTACAGATATTTCGACGTGGAAAATTTCAAGGTATATTAGACGCGTATAAAGGGATAGAATCTATTATGTACAATAAGTTTCTCGCAAAAGAAAATAAAGTAGTAATGGAATAATAAGATCTGTATAAATATAATTGATAATAAATTGATGATCTTTGAAAGAAAGATCATGAGGAAAATTTTTGGTCCTACAAGATCAGATGACGGCAACTGGAGGATTAAAACTAATCAAGAAATTAACGCAGGAATAAAAGGACAAAACATAATTTGGTTTATTAAAATGCAAAGATTAAGTTGGTTGGGCCATGTTGAACGCATGACTGATGATAATAATGTTAAAAAGATCAAGAGATGGAAGCCCATGTCGAAAAGACCAATTGGAAGGCCTAAATTACGTTGGGAAGATGACGTTTTGGAAGATATCAAAAGCTTGAAAATATGTGACTGGAAGAATGTAGCACAGAATAGAAACAGATGGAAGGAAGTGGTTGAGCAAACCAGAACCGTGTGCAGGTTGTAGCGCTTTATAAGGAGAAGAAGATAAATATAATTTTGTGAAAGAGGAAAATGTGCTTAATGAGCTGTGCTCAGAATTCTTGTTTAATACGTAATGTTTCTTTTATTTTCTGTTAAGGAAATGGGGTTAAGAATTCGTTGAGTTTTTCTCCACTCCCATATATGTCTTCATTGTTTTATGCTTAAGCACAGGCAACTTTACATTTACTTTAACGTTTCCTTATGAATGTTTGCAGGATAGGGCAACCAGAAGTTCAATAAGAAAAGATTTTTGACGCTAAGATAAACCTGTTTGCATAGATTTATGCACATCATTTATGTCGTTGAAATTACAGATTTAATATTTCAAAGTTTTTCTTCGGCTACAAATTCGTATCAAGACCAAAGGCGCCTATAAAATGTGTGTACTATAAACTTGAATACCTTTTTCTACACTTGTTAAGATGCATTAGAGTAAGATGCATTGCGGTCTGCTGCACTGTCTGCTAGATGTGTTTTAATTCCTGTTGAAGTAAACCAATAAATAGCAAGTGCTTTCTTGCAGCGCATTCATTGGTCAGGTTTTCTGTAGCTGTAAAATACTCCCGCCACATTTTCCACAGACCGTGTGAGAATAAATTGAAATGCCGATAATCTTATTACGCTATGCTGCACGGCAATACTCAATTATACGTTTTATTTATTTCCATCTCATTTGTTAACAATCCCGTAAACTATTCGATCCCATCCCTCTTGTTTGAAGTATCTGGGTGTTCAAGGCCTGTTTCCGGCTGTCATCCCTATGGTTTTCATGACAAAATGCACATTTCAGTGCACCACTTTCTTTATCTCTGTGGCTACGTTCCGACTGCAATAAAACTAATTACAAATGTATGTATGCCTGTACTGGAATTGTATGTGAATGTGATTTAAGCATATGTTTCAATGTGGCAGGAGACGGAGTACTTGTTATGCCGCCGAGCAATTTGCCTCGCGCGGTAACTTGTACTGGTAGGTACCGGTTTAGAATTTTTGTCGGCATACTGACTATCCAGGCTCATATTTTCGTTGTTTCCCTCAGTCCTCACTTTGCATCCTATTGATTGGGTACCGGGCGTTCTTTCTCGTGGTGAATAGGCCAGCGCATGAAGTTGACCTCCTACCTCTGTCTAGTGCCGAGGTTAAGGAGTGGAGGCATGCCTCTTCTCTCGTTGCATGCCTGTGTGGTATGTACAGGGACTTCACGTTAGACAGTGTGAACTGAAATGACAAGTTCAACGTGTCTGTTTGAGTACATTTTTATGTACAGTCGAACCCGGTTATAACGACATCAGTTTGCCTGACACCTCGCTTATAGAGTGAGATATTCTGTGGTTCAAATTAATTCATCACTATTAACCATAGCATTACACTCCTCGATTATAACGACACTCGTTTATATCGACACAAAATATTCAGTCCCTTTCATGACGTTGTAACCGAGTTTGACCGTATTTTCGTATTAGAGATTTTAAACTTCTATGTTGTTAATTTGTGTATGCAGCATGATGATGGCTTCAGTGCAAGCCGAAACATGTAGCTGAATACGTGATATAATAATGCTATATAAAAGCTGTGTATATATATATATATTTGTGTTTTACGGTTGTTTGTTTATTGTTACTACAACAAAAAGTGATGAACGACCTTAAAGTACAGCGAGATACTATCAGAATTGTGTATAGGTTTTCATGTACAGTACCCGTTATTCTTGTCAGATTTTAGCGAAAATTGAATTTTCTCGACAGATTGTCGAGAAATCCTCCAATATAAATTTCATAAAAATCCGTCTAGTGGGAGTCGAGTTGCTCCATGCTGAGAGACAGACGGGGCGAAGCTATTTAATTTTTTTTTCCATGGCGCAACAGCCCCTTGTGGGCGAGGGCCTCCTCATTTTCGAGTTCTCACGGTCACACTCAGACGCACTACACTCGGAAGGACTTCACCGGACGAGTGATCGGTCCGTCGCAGAGACCTCTACCTGACTACACATAACGCTCACAAGAGACAGACATCAATGCCCCTGGTGGAATTCGAACTCGCAATCCCATCAAGCGAACGGTCACAGACCCACGTCTTAGACCGCGCGGGCACAGGGATCGGCTGTCTATTGTAATATTCACCTTATACCTTCGCCAAGCAGTCTCGAGTGGTTTGGTTTCTACCTCACTTAAACATTTTCATTTGAATGTAGAAAACATTAAAACTTATATCTTACCTCAATTAAACACAAAAACTTCTATTGCTTGAAATTTCTGACATTTTGCGCTTTTAGCTGCTGAATTCCCAAACGCACTTAACGCTGTTCTGTTCAAATATAAGTGTAACTAGTATGCTGGTGCCCGGCGACCCGGGCAGTATAGGGGTACACATTTACGTATTTACCGTGGAATCCCAGCAAGCCGTGGGGGCAAGGCACACTTCATGTACGCATTTACTGTGGAAACCCCACGGCCCGAGCAGGGAAGACACACCCATTTACTTAGTTACATTTGAAACCTCGCGACTCGTGGGGGCAAGGAACACTTCATGTACGCAGTTACTGTGGAAACCCCGCGATCCGGGCAGGCAAGGCACGCACATTTAAGTAGTTACCGTGGAAACCTGAAGAATGCGTATGCCTGTGTATTACAATATCGTAGTGGTGCCCGCAGTTATCGTGAAAACCCGAATAATGTGTACGTATGTATATTATACTCTCGTATTAGTGCCCGGCGAGCCTTTATGTATTTAAAGTGGCAACCCCAATTAGTCGTGTCTGTTACATACCATCCGCGCATCCGTCGAACTAAATTCTATGTCTTGTCTTTTCCTGCCGTTTGGTGGCGGTCCATGAAACTTCAGTGTGGGAGTGTGACAGAGACTGACAGTGTTACGGTGTATATAAGATGGGCTTACTGCTTGCTGAGTGCAAAAGGTTGAAACATTTGAAGGAAAAGCCACAACATAAAACCCCGTACCATGATTTTAAGTTCTTTGTGGAGAAGAACCCCGCAGCAGACGCTACGGACGCAACGCAATCTTAAGGCTTCTTGTGCAACCGCATGATGAAATTATTATTATTATTATTATTATTATTATTGTCATTTTCCTGGTAATTGAGCACTGATGGAATGAATTTGACTGGGGAAGCTCGAAATAATCGGGGAAACCCTGTCCCAGTGCCACTTTGTCCACCACAAATCCCACGTAGACTGACCCGGGATGGAACACGTGCCTCCGCCTTGGGAGGCGGGCGACTAACTGCCTGAGCAATGGCACGACCTTAAATCATAAGTTACACCAAAGAGAACATTGTTTACGAATATTTCTTTGCTATTTTATATTTTTGTGATTAACCAATTAAAGACTGAGAGTGTGATGAATTATATATTACAGGCTAAGGTCGTACCGCGCAGTAAACACTCTCCGTCTCGGTTTTAAAAATCGATCAGTTAATGCTGCATAAAAAAGTAGTCGTTTTTTGTCCCGAAATCCGTACAAAACACGTAAATAAAGCTGAATTATATTACAGGTTCAGTCCGTACCGCGCAGTAAACACACCCGACAGGATTTTAAATTGAGTCATTTAATGCTGTATGGGGAAAGAATCGCGGTTTATTCCGAGATACATATAAAACGTGTAAATAAAGCTGATTCATATTAAAGGCTAAGATCGTACCGCGCAGAAAACACAGTTCTCTGTATTTACGTCTCCTGACATCTAGTGGCTGTCTGTGAAACTCGAACATTCTCATAGTTGTCCTGCCATGTGGCAGCGGCCCATGGAACTCCAAGCGTTACATACCTTTGCATCACTAAATTTTTATATAGATAGCATGAGAGCATTAAGCATGTTATATGAATGAGTACATCAATTGCTGCAGTATTTTCACACTGAAATGCTACAGTATGTGCAGTTATATAGCATGAGAGCATTAGGCATGTTATAATAGAATGAGTGACTCAGTTGCTACAGTATTGTAACATTGAAATGTTGTAGTGTTATGTTACGTGCAGCTGTGTATGAATCACTGCATAAACTGCTGTTGCATTCCAGTATTACGACATTTAAAACACTGGAATTTCGTGGTGGTGTTGTATTACCTTCATTCACGCTTAATTCCGTATACATATCATTTACCGTAACAGCATAAATATCGTAAGAGCATAAATGTCCACTGTTACCACATTCAAAGTTTGTGATTACAATCGCAAGCGTTTTCATAGGCCTGTTTATTTGCGTCTTCTGACATCTAGTGGACATTTATGGAACTCCGTTCTCATAGTTCTGTCTCCTGCCATCTGGTGGGGATCCATGGAACTCCCACGCCAGACGAAGGAAACGTTACTCAAATTTATTATAGATATAGATAGGCATAGAATCTTAACATAACTAAACTGCAGATATTCGTAAATTGTCACAGCAAAACCAAGAAATTTACTGCGTGTTTCGCTGTGTTACTCTGTTGCCTTTCGTTCCCTGCGAAACGACTATAACAGAAGTTCCGCAGTTAAAATATACTATAGACGGAACACCGGGGCCGCGGTGGCGCAGTTGGTTGAAGCACTGAGCTACAAACCCGCAGGTCGCGGGCTCGATTCCCGATGGTGTCAGTGAATTTTTTCATTGGCAGAATCCTGTCGGTCGCATTATGGCCCTGGGGTCGACTCAGCCTCTAACAGAAATGAGTACCAGGAATTTTTCCTGGGGGGTAAACGCGGCCGGTGCATATGGCTGACAACCTACCACCTTCATGTACCGATTGTCTAGAAATCTGGGAGTGTCGACCTCCTGGAACCCTCTGGGCCTGTCCAGGCCTGTAATGGGACTGCTTTATACACGGAACGCTGGTGTTACTCAGAGCTGCTATTTGAGCACCGATGAGCCCGGCTGCACTTGAACTGACGTAAACCTCATGTAGAGTGTCGTGCAATTTACCAAGAATAGTAACAAAGTTGGCAAATGCTTCGTCTCCCTATGGCTAATATCTCTTAACCCTTGCGACTCTGGATTGAAGTAATTTTAACCAGACTTTCTTTTATAAGTTGAAGGTTTAATTGGATCCGGTACTTCTCCAGTTTTTTTGGCCATGAGATCAATTTAAGGTCTATACCATCATCAATCGCCATCATAAAAAGACGTAACTGGTGAGGACAATCATTAATATAGATTCAAGCAGAAACTTCCCCCGTGCAGTTCATTATAGAAAGAACAGCGGAACATGGTCCATGGGCTTCGAATGGTTTTCGCCTTCAGGCAGTCTCCTTTTCTGCAGTTTTTGGAAGCTTCGTGATGTCCGTCCTTCTGTCAGCATGGAATAACAGGGCTCCCGCCAAATGGACTTTTGTCGACACATTCGATTTTGGTTAATTTCTTTCTTAGTCGGAGTTCCTTTTCGAAAACAATTAAAACTCATAAATTGTTTTTCTTTCTTTCTTTCTTTCTTTCTTTCTTTCTTTCTTTCTTTCTTTCTTTCTTTCTTTCTTTCTTTCTTTCTTTGATCTAGTCTGCCTACTCACTGTAGGTGTTGAAGGTTATCGTTGCGCTTGATCACACTCAATGACGTTCAGACACACTCGGTCGGACCCCCTGGACGAGNTCTTTCTTTCTTTCTTTCTTTCTTTCTTTCTTTCTTTCTTTCTTTCTTTCTTTCTTTCTTTCTTTCTTTCTTTGATCTAGTCTGCCTACTCACTGTAGGTGTTGAAGGTTATCGTTGCGCTTGATCACACTCAATGACGTTCAGACACACTCGGTCGGACCCCCTGGACGAGGGATCGGCCCGTCGCTGAGGCCTCTACCTGCACAACACGTAACATTGAAAAGAGACAAACATCCGTGCCCCCGGTGGGATTAGAACCCTTAATCCTAGCAAGCGAGCGGCCGCAGTCCTACGCCTTAGACCGTCCGGCTATCGACATCGGCTCGATTTGGTTTAATATCAGACAAAAATAACAGGCACTTTACATGAAGACCTACCTGTGTTATGTAACTGGTCATCGTGGCGGCAGACCGTGGCCTCTGGGGGGAATGAACTGAGGCCTAACAAACAAAGAACGGTCTGAACAAGCCTCCCATTTACGAAGTACACGAAATATTGTATCTGCCTTTACGAGATAAGTGCAAGAAACCCGATACCTCCCCTTTACCAGAAAATCACGCGACACACAGCACTCTATCTGCACCTTTACAGAAGAATCGGCTTTTGGGATTAGCGCGCAAAGCGGAATGAATATAGACAGATATTTTGAAGGGAACGAAAGCGCAAGAACTGTTACGCCCTGGGGAATTTCGTAACGTGTTGAACTGTACGTGTAGTCGTGGTATTGTAAAGGTTTGTTGAAAGTTTGACTTCTTACCTGCACGGGGTTCCTTTGCACTGTAAATATAAGCAATTCTGTATTTGTCTTTGGTAAAATAAGTATTTCTGTTTTTAAATGTTTATCGAGGTTGCGACTAATTCTTACTTGCGTTAAAGGGAAATAAAATCTTGTGGTACTTTATAAATACAGCACTTACCTCCTCATGAGGTGCAGTTTTCCATGAACAAAATCCACATAAACTCACCGTGCGACTTAACACCGGAAGCAAATTGTAGTGAGTTGGAAAAATACCTTGCTAATTGTAGCGTGAATCTTATCACTTTTAGCGTTTTATGAGGTGTGAAATACGGTAATTTCTTCTCTGTGTTCACACTTCTGCATTTTAGTGGTTTCTAAATAACCATTTAGCCATTCATACGTCCTCTAAAACAAGTAGTCCTTCTAACGCATCAAAGTAATTAGTCTCCATTTCTATGCCTAATCGTTGATTGCGTGACTTCAAGGAAGATTCTGCACCATGAAGTTAATCATTTCGAAAAGGATCTGAAGGAGTAAGAAAGTTGTGGAAATTAGTATCAAAATATGAAGTTTAATAAAATATGAAGTTTAATAAAATATGTAAACAGTCTGGTTTCAAATTATTAAACTTCGGTAGGATTCTTTCTTTCTTTCTCAGTCCTTCCCTCTTCTACCTACTTGTTCACAGTAGGTGTGGAGGGCTTTGGTAATTTCATTTGATCACACTCAAACACACACCTAAGTCAGTAGGACTTCTCTGGACGAGGGATCGGCCCGTGGCAGAGACCTCTACCTGACAACGAAAACACTGTACAAGAAACAAACATCCATTCCCCCGGTGGGATTCGAACCCGCAATCCCAACAAGCGGTCGGCCACAGACCTACGCCTTAGACCGCGTGGCCACTGAGATCGGCTTTGGTGGGATTACTGTACGAAATCATTCGTTATTAACTACGTACATATACTGATGACGTTGTAGTCAACAAGGTGAAAATGTGCTCGACATTTCTTTAACTGAATTTAAGAAAATGTTGCTTTAATAAGTGCAGAATAATAATAATAATAATAATAATAATAATAATAATGGTAGTTACACACAGCTCTTATCGTATAGAAGATATTTTATTGGTACAGCAGTGTCAAGGTATTTCGTTGATGTCAATAGGTTTATGTCAGTAGGTTATGTCAATAGGTTTATGTCAGTAGGTTATGTCAATAGGTCTATGCGTTAGGGTAACGTGATAGTCCATAGAAAAAAGTAGGGTTATGATTCAAATGAAATTTGCGTATAAATAAAACTGAATTGTCATTTCATTTTATACGACAGTGACCGACAGCCGTAGATTAACTAAATACAAATTT
This sequence comes from Coptotermes formosanus, assembly GCA_013340265.1. Classification (NCBI taxonomy): domain Eukaryota; kingdom Metazoa; phylum Arthropoda; class Insecta; order Blattodea; family Rhinotermitidae; genus Coptotermes; species Coptotermes formosanus. Next base: position 1,076,400 of record BLKM01000341.1, on the reverse strand, counting down.
TGGAAAATTTTACTTATAAATATGTTAAATTTCATAACTACATTTTTTGAATATTCAACAAACCGTAAATGACTTCAGACAATCATATCACAGCTCTATAAAATACACGTGTCAATTAACGGGCGTGCTTTTCACGGGACTGCTGTTTAAAAAGTAATGAAATTGTGCAGATATCGGTGTGTGTGTGTGTGCGCGCGCGCGCGCGCGCATTTGACTTGTTTCCCTTAATCACAGTGACACTGCCTGTCGTTGAAGAGGATACAATGTTTTGAACGTCACACTCAGTGAGTTAAGACAAGACAATTTCTTGTTTCTCTTGCATAATCTTGTCGCGAGAAATGTAAGGCATGTCTACGTAATTCAGTATTTACGTATGGATGATATGCAGATGGCTTTGTGCCGTGTGCTTTGCTTAAAAGCGGGAAAAGGGCATGGGTCGACACAGTAACGGGGAGCTGTGTTTCCTAAGGATGTGTGTACATCTGTAAGTGTCCTTCACGTTCAGCATTTTATAAGTCAACTTGTGCACCAGATATTCACTAGACTACGGACTGATATATGAGGAATCGTGGTTCGACTCCCACTAGTGCCAATTCTCCAAAACGCCCAGGCCGGCTCTGGGTCCAACACCAGTGGTTTCCGGTGGCGCTTTCCGCTAGGGGTAAGGTGGCTGAGGCGTGAAGCTGACCACTTCCTTCTAGTGCCGAGGTTAAGAATAAGTGGAGGTGTACGTTTGCTGGCCCATATGACTTAACGGCGTAATAGGGGCCAATTCAACTTCACCTTCACCCTCACGTTGCCCTTTCCCAGGCTGCGTAATTCTAGTGGAACGAGCTGCCTTATATTTGTTATGGTGAAAGGGATAGTGCGATCAAAGCTCGTGCCAACTCGAACTGATTCCTTCTTCTATAAACATGTGTTAGTGTTTTTCGGCCTTTCTCTGTATCCGTCACTGTGAAGAAACTCGGGTCTGGATGAACCAAGTTTCACTGAATTGAATACTTAAAATTGTACTAAACAGAGTTTCTTTTCTTCTTCTTCTTCTTCTTCTTCTTCTTCTTCTTCTCCTCCTCCTCCTCCTCCTCCTCCTCCTCTTTTTCTTCTTCTCCTCCTCCTCCTACTTCTTCTCCTCCCCTCCTCCTCATTCGCCTTCTCCTCCTCCTCCTCCTCCTTCTCATTCTTCTCCTCCTCCTACTTCTCCTCCTCCTTCTCCTTCGCCTTCTCCTCCTCCTCCTCCTCCTCCTCCTATTCCTTCTTCTCATTCTTCTTCTCCTCCTTCTCCTTTTTCTTCATCTTCTTGAGGAGCCGGTATGGCGTAGTCCGTACAGTGGCTAGACTACGGGAGGATGATCTGGGTTCGAACTCTGACAATGGCAAGGGATATTTTCCTCTTAAGAGTATCTAGACAAGCGCTGTAGGGCCCACCCTTATTAAGTGGGTACCGAAACCTCTTTCCCTGGGGGTAAAACGGCCGGGGTGTGAACCTGGCCACTCAGCTTCGTCTAGTGCCGACGTTCGTGAGTGGAGCTGTACCTTCATTCCCCCCATATACCTCCAAGGTGTGCACAAGAATACCTTTATATTTCCTTATTTACCTCAATCTGACCCTCCTGATTAAAACCCGTGATGCTATTTATTTCGCTCTATTTTTTGTCGCGTGATGGTAAATTACTGTTATATTATTTGTAATTGTGTGTTAAGATTTAGTAACTATTTCGTTGGTTCATTCATTTCCGACGCCAGTACTGATTACAGTAGTTTATAACGTGAAGAAAATTAAATTTAATACATAACGGGATAATCAGTTTAAAGTACATGTGTTTTTCCACATTCTACGACATGACAGTTTCCTTATTCCCTTTCGGCAATATATGGTTAGGCCAAATTGGTGTTGAGATTCGTTGAGGGTGCTGGCTGGCTGAGCATGTGCTTGGCATGACAGTCAGAAGTACATATCCATACCTTTCCTGTCGAAGGACATGATTGGCCTATATCGGTGGCTTAGTTTACATGGAGCAGTGAGCAAGGGCTTTGGAATCGTTGTCCTCGCGCCCACCGCGATGGCGGCACCAGTTGCGTGACGTCACGCCATCTTTGTTGAACAGCACACGGCCACAGCAATTCTTACAGCCACGCTAACAATGGCTGCATTTACAGATGAATTGGTACACACGGTGTGAATAAAATTGGGAGCTGTTAGAGGAACGGACCAAGGACCTTAACTGATAAACTGGATGTCCACTATTTTGTGGGCTAGCTTAATCCAATCCACACATACACATTGCTTTAATGTTCTGTTGTGTGTTTTTACGCTGTGTCGGCTGGTAGTTACAGACGTTTCGTATATCGTAATGCTTTCATCGTTAGCGTCAAGCAGTCAACTGCTTGTCACTCTGTTTCAACTGACTGACCTTTAAGTTTGAGGCACTACAACCCATCGAAAAGTCGGTGCGGCCTAACGTGTCACAGAAACTGTTAATGTCAAGTCTCGCGTATGTTTTAACGTTAACATCCTATATACAACTAAATTTCTCCAAAATGGTCTCGTTTCTTTATGGTTTTGAGCTAGAACTTCTTGCACATTTGTCATCACCCTTCATTTAATCTAACTTCCTGGAGCACTGTCCTTTCTCAGAAGTTGAAACTTCCTCAAGCAGTCAAGAAATCTCCCACACTGTATGGAACCCGAAGGTTTGTTATGGCGTTCACAAGAGCCTACTTCTTGTCTCTATCCTGAGTCAGATAAATCCAGTCCACGCCCTCTTATCCAATTGCGTTCATATGCATTTTAATATTATCCTTCCACCTATTCCTAGGTCTTCGAAGTGGTTTTCCTTTTTAACTTTTCCCACCGAAATACTATATCCATCTAACTTCCAGTATACTTGCCACACACCCCGCTCGTCCCACTTACCTTGATTTGATCATCTGAATAGAATTTTGTGGGTGGTACAAATCATGAAATCTTCATTGTAGAAATTCTGCTTCCTCCCTCTTTGGCCCAGATATTCTCTTCGTCGCCCTATTCTCGCTGTTTAATCATCCTAATAATATTTTGTTGGGTATAAAATTATGAAACTTCGTGTTATGTAACTTTTTTCACTCTTTTTTGCCTGCTGTTTCACAAGACAGATCGGCTACCCTTCACAGCACTTTGACCTCAGGAATCCTGATATAAATTCTTTCTTGAGAATGAGAGACCACACTTTACACACGCGGAAAACAACAGGTAAAGCAGTGTTCATACTCACAGGTAGCAAACCATTTCCCTGATACCTCAAGATAATCTTTTTTATATTTGTTATTCTTCTCTTTGAAGGAAAGTTTTAACTGAATTTGAGTTAGCAGCTGGTTATTGCAGGTTCGATACCATGTTGCGTCATGGCTGCCAATAGGAAATCCAATATCCGATGCTACAGTCACACGCACGAGTGACAGAGTTTCATTCAGTTTATATCCACTGTTATGTAGGTCGATGTGGTCGAACATTACCCACTCAAATAAAATCGCCGCGTGTTGTAACTGACCAACATACTTACCTTTAAGTTGTTTATTTTTATGCACACAAAATCATTTACTGTGGCCGATATTATTTTTTTATCCTATGAGTGTCGACCTATTTCTTCTCAAAAGCAATAAACTTCTCTATGTCTGTTAGAAAATAATTACGTATGCACAGTCGCTATATTAACGTTTCTTAATTTTTTATTCTGTGAATTTATTTTATCATCGGTAACTTTATTTTACATTTTCTTCGTAATTGGTATTTAAACGGATCAGAAATACCAGGAAAGTTCTGAAATTTGGTGCTGGAGAAGGGTCGAGAAAAGCAATAGGACCGATCGTGTGAGAAGAAGTATTACAAAAAGCCAAGGAGGAGAGGGGTATCATATAAACAATAAAAAGAAGGAATGCTAGCTGGATTGGTCACTTCTGGCCTAGAAACTGCCTTCTAAAACGCGTTATTGAACGAAAGATAGGGAGAAGGATAGAAGTTACGGGAAGAGGAGGAAGAAGATGTAAACAGTTACTAGATGACCTTAAGGAAAGAGAGGAATCACACTCTTTGAAGACCTCGCTTCGGAAGAGGCTATGGACCAGTCGTAAATTGAGACTACAAAATGAACGGTAATGAATTCGTATTTGTGTGGTTCTAAACGAACTGCAATAGACGAGGGACTTGTTTTCGTCCATTTGTCAATTCGAGCCTTAGCCGATGGGATTGTCTTGACGATATTTATGGTTTTCCCAATCCGTCCTGGAATATATCATGTTACAACCCTGGAGGAGACAGCTTCCCCCTTCTGTCACAGGAGTGTTAGTGCCCGATACATAATGTTTATCAGGAGTGCAGAGATCCCAGGCGCCATGTCGCCCAGGCTAATAAATTTTGTTCGGTAGCGTCTAATATTGTGTGTCCTCAGTATGGAACATTCATTATATCAGCCTTCTGGCGCCTAGAATTTTGAGGTGGCGTCTAGATTTCTGGCAAATTTGTGGACACCTGAGGTACGTGTTACATGTCGAACAGGAATTTAAGGCTTGTTCTTTTGTGGAATAAAATATCTGATTTGGCCTTCATGCTTTCCTGATGGTATCATATTATTTTTACGGCAGTTTTTATGGCACTTTCATCAGCTATGTGTAACACGAACTTCCCAAGCAGCGAATCAAAGCCGTGCTTTGGTACTGCAGAGACTTCTGGTCTTACAGATCGGTGCTATTGTCATTATAAATCTTGTAAAGAACTTAACTACCGAAGTACAGATTCCCTTTAATTTTTTCTAACATAACCAAAAACTTTACATAATGGCCATATTTTTACTGGCTTGATAACAGTGTTCCATAAATGATATGTAGGTATATATATGCCAGATATCGCCTGCCTTTCTTTAATAGTCGCTGGACTATCGCCACCAAACTGAAAGCTAACGGAATATGTTCGCGCTGCCACCATCTTACTTCACATGTTTGAAATAATTTCCGCCTTATGTTTTGCTTTTTTTTTAAGATCTATTGCCGTGCTTTATTGTAGGTCCTTAAAATATGTGGCTGTATTGTTGCTGTCACCTCAGAGATTTGTGTGTCCGTCAAATGGTTGTTATTTTAATGGGAAATTAATTCTTAAAAGTGCTTTGATGGAACCCAGCAGCATAACGATTATACGATGTTTTGTGTAAATCGGTGACAGGAATCAAGTGTTGAAAGGCATGGCCAGACAGACAGGCTGGGGCCCTCATAGGCCTTACTCTTTCCCTTATGAGGGGAAAGTAGGCTAAAAAAGAATTTGCCCCTGTGCCTGAACACAAAGATATAAAGACCCGTAGGTAAACAGCACGCATCCTTAATTACAGGATTGAATTGCGTTAGGTGATAGCTGTGCGTATTAGAACAACCGTGCGGTACCTATTGAACAGGATCGTCTATGGACACAAGATTTAATCTGGACGTATTGCCAAAGAAAAAGAAGGCGCCTTTACGTGGAGTGGAGCGCCATTCATCTAATCCGCCTAATCACTTCATCGATTAAGCTGTCTGTTACACACTTGCTGTAGAGCAGGCTAAGTTCTTCGAATTGTAGAACCGCCTTTACACACTTCATGTCGTTTATTTCTCAGGCATACGCGTTTAGACGCATACACTAATCATCTCTAGTGTCTAGTTCTGCTGCCCTGGTGTCTGTGTGTTTAGCTTTGATAATACCATTGCTCGGTTGTATATGTAATTTTGTGTTTGTAGTTGTTTGTCGGGCCGTTTTTGTATATTTTAATTAAAATTGAAATTAATAATTTAAAAGCAGACTCTAATAGTTGTCATTAACTAAATAAGAAAGGCAATGTAGTAAACACAACTGTTTTTATTGCAAAATATTGTTTTTATAAAACGTTATGTATTTCGACCTATGTGGGCCATCACCAGGCATAGAAGTATAAAAGTATGGTGGTTAAATATTTAGAATTCCCATTCCTATGAAACAGACCTCTTCCTTACAGTTTATATGTATTACAATAATATTATTCTGTTAAAAATTCATTTAACACAGCCTTTACTACGGTAATATATAATGTGAAAGTATTTGTTGGATATATGTTTTTGTCATTATAAGATCAAGTGCACTTCAATACTGACTGTAAATTCTGAAATATACTTGATTTTATAACAGCGCTACTATATATGCGGTAACTTAACAACTAAATCTCCTAAAATAAATGAAGATACTTGTGTTTTAATTCTGAAATATTCCTCTTTTAGGATCATCCTGTACCTTGCAGTGCAAAGGTGTGAGTGATCTATACAAAGACAGCAAACATTCCCTGCTTATTCACAAAGAAATTCAGATAACTTGCAAACTTTCTCTATGCTGCAGTGATTTTTCCGATATACTCTTGTAAAAAACAAAGCGTCAAAGGGCAGACAGTGTATAATATATCTGTCAATAACCTGTCAAAACGATTGTTTCAGGGATATACACTGGGCTTTTCAGTTTTATTTATATCCTGTTCAAATATTATGATATTGAAAGAGAATTAACAGGTTTATAATGAATGCTAACTTGGAGGTTGGGACTAAAATTGAGCGGTACTTGTCTGTTAAACTATAGGGATTTCCTGGAGGAATCTAGGCTGGGTAAAGTATGTCCTAGACGTTATGTCGGTAAGCTGTTGTGTCTGTACATTTAATTCAAATTGGTAGATAGATACCGTCTTTTCGGAAGAAACTGCTGCCTCCATCTTCCACCCTGGAGATGGACGCTGCACGTTGCTCCGAAACTTTGATAACGATGAATTAAAGTACACGGCGTCACATTCCAGAATACGTCGTTATTATCCGACAGTTAGTTGCTTGACTTCCATCCTGTTCGGTAAATGCACTGTTCTGGAGACGGGTGAAACAGCCTAAGGGCGAATCTGATGGCGCATTTTCCGCTGATAACCGATTTATGGTATATATGTGTGAGTCATTACTTCCACTTCCTTATATGCCGTTTTTGAATTATGTTTCTCTGCTTAACTGTCTTCATGGAAAGATTGGTCTTTGTGAAGGTAGTACATAACCTTTAAAGTATGTTATGTGATTGTATGAAACACGAACTTTTCTTAACGCCTCGACAAAAATCTCCTCCTCCTTCTCCTCCTCCTTCTCCTCCTCCTTCTCCTCCACCTCCTCCTTCTCCTCCTCCTTCTCCTCCGCCTCCTCCTTCTCCTCCGCCTCCTCCTTCTCCTCCGCCTCCTCCTTCTTCTCCTCCTCCTTCTCCTTCTCCTCCACCTCCTTCTCCTCCTTCTCCTTCTCCTCCTCCTCCGCCTCCTCCTTCGTCTTCTTCTTCTTCTTCTGTGGTACTTTCCCCCGCTTTCGGGCCATGGTCTTGCTGTTGCCTGGGTTTCGAGACAGTTCAGTTCTACCGGGTCATCTCCGCGCCAGTCCTCAACCTGGAGGACCAGGGTATCTCCCTTTGTCCGGCACATCGCTGAAAACCTGTGTGGCGCCACCAGCAGCTAGGCTGCCGCCAGCATAGTTTCCGATTTCACTGGTGCACGCAAGCACTTTCGCTTAGCTAAATATGCCTTCGACAAGGTGGAGAAAAAAGAATAAGCCACTGGACATTATCCTGAGCCAGTTAAATGTAGTCAATAACGGTGTTTCTCAGTCGGGGGTTCGCGGGTTGTGTCTCACGGTCCGCGACTTAGGTCCTGCTCAGCAGAACACGTTTTCTGTACGTTTATACTAAGCTTTATTAATACTCCTTGCTCCTAGGAAAATTATCATCTCTGTAATCAATTTTGTGGGTTCACTTACTACTGGGCCTTAGATTCTACGTAACGACTCTTGGTCGAAAATATCCGAGCTTCAGTCTTACCCACGACTTGTGAGTAAGAGCTCCGCGTTTTGATGTGGACATGGGGAGGTACCCGCAGAACTGGTGAAGCTTTGTAGGGTAGCAGAACGGTTGAGAAACACCCGTCTGCAGACCTGCTCTCATAACCTAGTTTTTTTCTTATCTACTTTAAAATTTTCGTTCCATTTATGCTTAGGTCGAGTCTCTTCCTTTCAATTTTGCCGAATCAATTGGATAAGCTGTATTTATCTCTCCATTGCCTTACATATCAGGTTCAACCGAGAGTTGCTTTTAGCCTCAAGGTCAATTATAACTTCATTTTAATATAATTTACTAGAATTTAACCTTACAGATCGTGCTTTTGGATCCAAGATTTATGTCAAATAAAGACGCCAGGCGTACACAAAGCTTTGCTATTTTTGCAGAGGAAAAGGTAACATCATTTTGACACATTCTGGCATCTTGGTATGTGTCAAAGGATTGCTTGCCATCATGTAAATTCGTATCTCTTCACAGGTTTAGGGGAAGGATGGAGACGCTCTGTTTTTGTCACCACGCGCCACCCCCTCGCGCGTTAGTGTAACACATGCAGATCAACCTCTTGCTATGCGGGTCACAGGCATCCTAGAACCTGCTTTACAGTTGAACTTACATTTCTTTACCTTTTGCTGTGCTGCCTAAACAAGGCGTGCTTCCACTTCTTTATTTGCGTCCGTGAAGCTAGTGCCGCTCTCACTGACTTACAGCCAATATCGTTAGCCCTGCATTCACACTGCGGTAGGACGCTGCAGTAACATTCTGACGGACGATGATTGGCATTTCCAGCATCTGTGGAAATGTACAGGGGGGACCGGGGTAGCTGAGTCGGTATAGAAAGTGCGCTACGGCTAGATGACGGAAGAATCGAGATTAAATTCCCGACAGGGCAAGAAATTAATTTTTTTTTTCTTGTTAGCTTCCAGACCTGTTCTGGGGATATCCTAGCTTCCTGTGCGGTGGTACCGAGAGGTGTTTGGACGGGACAAAGCGGTCACTGGCATCCAAGTAGTATCGAGGTTAAGAATGAAGAAATCTGTACCTCTGAATCCCTTCCCACATGCCTTTCATGGTGTGTTTTTTAGTTAAGCGCACGGACGGCTTCACTTAAAACTTTACGAAAATGCGTCCACTTGCCGCGCATGATATGGCAGTTGCGTCTAATCTATTCGTCTGCAAAATGGTACGTAAATTATTACGGATAACAGAGACCGTCGAAGGAACTGCTACGTTTCCACTAGACAGTTAAACATTTCTGTTTTTTTTAACATGTTATTCTCTTGTACAGTTTTAAGTAACCGTGTGACTCAGTTGATGGTCTTCTTTGGGGTTTTTTTGCGCCGTGAAGTAGATGGATATCAACGTTTCGGAGGAAACTACTGCCTCGTTCTTCAAGGTGACATTCTGGTTTACGTTGATTTTGAAGTTGTTGAGGAGAAAGGTACGCTAACTTTCCAAAATAACTAACCTCAGCGTTCCCTTGAACTGGAATCAGTCACACGCAAGATGGCAGCAGTACGTTTCTCCGAAACGTCGGAACAGTCATCTACAATACGGCTCAAAATCAACTTATCAGCAACCTCCGTGAAATCCTGGAAACTTGTGTGCGTGTAATTGTTCGTGTTTAATTTCATGTGTTAGAAAACCGGTACGCATCCTTGAGTGGGGGAAGCGGTTGGCTTGCCCATCTCAAGGTCTTCACATATAGAATACAACGAGGAAAGCGACATATATACTAACGCATGCCCTCAGCGGGATTCGAACGCCATTTGTAACAGGAACAGATTACGGAACAAGATTCTCTGTAGACGAAAAGCAATAATTTCCTCAGCATTTTCCGAAATATCGATGTAAGTCGGTTTCGTTTTATACAGGTCGCCGTATACAAAATTCTCCGGTTAGCAATTTGCTGCTTAAGAGTATCTGTGCATTGTAATGGGGCTGTTACCTACCGTAATAGTTTGAATAATTCAGTAATGTGAAAGCCGGCTCATGAATACGAATACGGCGTCTCTCACCGGGGCTCCAATCACATAGTAACCTGTCAGCCCTCCTCTGGGTAACTACCCTTACGAACCTTCAGGATGATTGGACGACCCTGCGAACTGTTAATAGAAGCAAGGCTTTTAATTGCCTTACTCTCCAGAACTATCGTAGCTGCCCTCATACATTTCAAGGAAATTTACTCTGAGAAGTAGTAGGCATAGTTGCAAGTTTTACTAGAAATGAGTCTAAAGGAAAGCGCTCCAGAAGGTACCAGTGGCTCTAATGTCTACAACCCTCTGGAAGAGCCCCGCATCCCTCCTACATTATCTCCCGATGTGGTTTCTACCTTCTAGTTCTTCGCTAATTAAATGTGTTTCTGAAAGAAATACCACTTCCAGTAAAGAAATATTCAAGTACGTATTAAAAAGAATAATTTGTGATTTAGTTTGTTTTTTTATTGGTATTACAACATTGACGAGCTACATGGGGGAGAACTTTTATTGAAATACTAATATGTGACCCGTGAGTCAAGAACCCGACAATTTATTACCATGTTTACACGATATCACCATTGGTCCCTGTTATGTCCCAGAATAATCCACTCACAAATATCCACCCTGTTCCTCTGAGATCCATCTTAATATTAACCTCTCATATCTACGCGCAGGCCTCACCACTCCCATCTCTTCTTCATTTATTCGATCACACTAATAGTGTTTGGTGCGGAGTACAAACCATGAAGTTCTAATAAAGCTGTTTTCTCTACTTCCCTAGTACATTCTCCTCCCACTATTCTCCAGAGCATCATATTTGTAAAGACTCTTACTCTCTATTCATCCCTTAGGGTGAGCGGCCAACGTTTATATTCACAAAAACAATATTTTCCTTGCATTCGTTCTAAGTTCACCAGAATTAATTTCAGTTAAACGTTACGTAGACTGCCTTTGCCCGAATTTGCAACATAAGCACCGTTTGTAACAGTTCTGTAAGTCATAAACTTAAGAACGAAATTTGGTGCACAACCCTTTCGTAACTCGAGCACATTTTGTGTATAAAGTTCAAAATATTACGAAGCAGAATAATTAAAAATTTGCTCCAGAGAGCGAAAAATTTGCTCGAAACATTTTAGAACCTTTTAATATTATAGATGTCATCATGTTTTCATTGCACATATAACCTTCACATATTGCAATTTAACACTTTTTTTTTGCTTTATTCTCTTAAAAGTCGGCCACATTGTTTTCGTGTATTGCTCACTACATTTGTTTAAGTATGCGTACATACGGACGTGGTTTCGCTTTCAACGGCGCAGGTCAGCGCTTACTGTAAGCGGCTTATTAGTATGCCTCTAAACGCTCTGTAAAAGGTTTGTGGTCCGTTGAGATAGCAGTAAAATGGGGAGGTTCAGTACGTACAAAGTGTCGGGCGCACAACTTATGAACTATGCTGTTCATAAAATTTATTGGAAGTAATAAATTGAGTTAACAGTAAATGCAGTGCCCAAAAATTTCATCGTGCCGTACCCTACAATACATCTCAACATTATACCTTACAATACAGTACAATGTACTGTTATCATCACTCTCAATGCCCTTAACACAAGGATATGTTCGTGAAGAAGACTGTTTCTTGTGAAGCTGATGGTTACTCATCTGCTTTTGACGTAGCCTTTAAATTTATTGCCATATTCACAACAGCCTACTATTGAACTCTGTGCTGTGTCGCACATCGGCACTCACTACGTCGCTAAGAACCATTTTAATATTATTTCTACCTACGCTCAGGTTTCCCAGTTAGTTTCGGCTGTTTAAGTTTTCCTACTGAAATCTTGTACTCACCTCCATCTAGCGCACATGTTAATAGCATAGCCGTATGTTACTCCCCATGTAGAACTCATGCCTAGACTGGGGTAACTTTATTTTGTTTATTTTAACCGCCTCGTTTCTTTACATACCAAGAATTCAGGTTTTCGATGTATTAAGAATCCTTCTGAACGAAAATATCAATAATAATCGATATCGTGTCCAGAATATGAATAATTGTATTATCGTGAGGCTGAGTCAATAAATATTGTAGCGGACCTCTTACCGTATAGATAAATGCAAGTGCGTTGTTTTGAAACGTTTTCTGAACGTAGGTGAAATCTAACATCTGAGCAAATTAATTTTGTCCAAGTAGAGGAATTGTAAAGCATTTCAGTGTCCAGTGTGCCTGTTATTCTTGGAGACGGTAAACAAGAGTTGACTACATCACTCTATGGCACGTGTAGGGCGACAACCCTTCCTTCCTCTTTTGGCACGGAACTGCCGGAACTGAGCCCGAGGCTGTCTTGTCTCGTCTTGTCTTCTGATGATCCTCTGTTTTTGTGTGCGATTCCCAAGCCAATTACAAGAACCGCCTGTTAGCAATAAGCCCGTTACGTGCTTTGTGTTCACAATTCTAAAATAATTACTCGACAGACTCACGAAAAGTGCGTGTGTATTTCCAGACCAGGATTATACAAGCCAGTGTAACGCCCGAAGCCGAGAAGGCAAAAAGCTTTACAAAATGCCGAATCGAGTTCTGAGTAGTTCCGGGTATACAGTTGCAATATGGTTATTAACATGAATTCAGTTTGTGCCAGTTTATTTCTTGTGTATTTACGTGCCGGGTCAACGGCCTAATGGCTAATTACGAAATCGTCGGTAATACCCAAATATACCACCATACATACATGCATACATACATACATACACACATACATACATACATACATACACACACATACATACATACATACATACATACATACATACATACATACATACATACATACATACATACATACATACATAACAAAAGGAATGGAACAAGACAAAGCCTTGCAAATAATAATAATAATAATAATAATAATAATAATAATTCAGTTCTTTATTATTAGCTGACAGACAAAACAGTCAAAATGTCAGTTACAGAGAGAGCACAGGAATACGATAGAAATGTATGAAAGAACTAATCACAAACATAAACACATGAAAAACAATAAAGCGCCGAAAAATAACAACACTGGCATTACAAATGTTAGTAAATAATTCAATTCAGTTCAGCTCAATTCAATGGCGTTTATTAACGTGCAGGCTTAATAACACAAGCGCCAATTACAAAGCCAGCATAAGAACACAAATACAACAAAAAACAGTACAAATACACAAAAACTAAACACCAAACAGACAAAACAAAACCAATATTGCAGAAAGTAACTAACGTAAAAGTACTGGGCCAAAACCCCTATAAAGTGGAAAGGCACAGATAAATCAATTTAAAAATGTGACAGATTAACGCAGAGTCAGTTATAATAATAACAAATCATTAATTAAAACAAAACTACATTGAATATACAACTGTCCCTAATAATAATTACAATTCAATTTAATTGAATGCAGTTCAAAGGACGCAAACACAAAACACTAAAGAGAACAAAACAAAACCAATATTGCAGGAAAAAAGTAATGTAAAAGTACTGGAGCAAAACCCCTAAACCCTGAAACCTGGTGACAAATCGTTAATCAAAACTGGCCTACGATTGAATGTACAACTACCGCTAGTGATGCCATTAGCCGCCGATGCGCATCTAGCGGAAGGACAGTTCGACGGCTAAAGTCAACATGAAACAATTTAAAATCTCTGAAATTTCGGTTCCGCGCTTGAAGGCCGACAGTTTGCAAAAGGGTAGGGCGAAATTTTGAACCAATGAAAACGTTAAGTAAAAAAAAGGCGTCTAAGTGGCACCTACGATCATTTAAGGTATGAAATTTCAGGTAATTTAAAACATTAGTGTAATTGTACGGTAAGTGACTGAAGAAAACGACGGTAGCAGAGAAATGTAAACTTCCGCTGTATGCGCTTCAGCTTACTGGCATCAGTAGATGTAATGGAATTCCACGCAACAGAGGCATATTCTAACTAATAATAATAACAATAACAGTAATAGCCATAATATAAGGATCTTACAGTAGAAATGCAGCGTATGTGGAATGTAGAAACAAATTATACCGGGAACAATAGGGGCAACTGGAACCATCTCAAAATCATTCACAAAATACCTCAGCAGCATACCTGGGGAGCACGTCGTTAAGGTAGTAGAGAAAACAGCCGTACTGGGTTCTGCGCACTTACTTCTGAAAGTACTAATGTAAGGTACAAAACGTACATCATGAGAAGTAACATTACGTGTACCATATGTTGTAACCACAGAATATATGCAACACTGCAGACCTTAGAAACATGGTTTGTTTAATTGCTTCAAGTATGTAATCGTAAATATCTCGTGTAAAGGAAATTAATAATAATAATTAGTAGTAGTATTCAATTAATTCTCATTTATTAATGTGCTACCTTAACAGCATAATAATAATAATAATAATAATAAAGCAGAATGGACTCTGTCAGGGCAATAGTTTTCTAGCTACAATAAATGCAATGATATTTTTGCGACAGTATATGTGTTGACATTAGAAAAATTTTATTTTTGAAGAGTATTGTATTCATATAGTGTTTTGAGCAGTTTAACTTTTATATTGGGCACAATTATTCGCCATATTTGATTAAAATATTTTACGGTCCCTACCTTTTCGTTGACTTTGGGTGGTCAAGATAGAGTCGTATATAACTGCGAAAAATTAAAACTGCCCATTTCTTAGAATATACTTGTGAAAAAGTAAGCTACTTTATTCCTTATTTTACTGTAATATAATATCAGTGATCTACGTGAATTATATATTTAAGCCTACAACTCTTACCTGCTTTGGTAATGGCTGATTGTATAAAAGAAAAACTCACTTATTTCTCGCACGGAATCCAAAATTTATGTAATTGCCCATTATGGCACACATTTTGAAAGCTTTACTCAAGTTTCTTGTATGCCACGAACCGTGAAATTTTGCCAGATCTTTCAAGACTTGACCTTCAGTTGTGCTGTGAGAACTGACACTGCCTCTGGCAGCATTGTAAATACATAAAGAGCAAGAGAGTTTAGAGGGCAGTGGAACGCGTGTGGGCATGATGAAGTCAGTGCCTTATTTTGTGACTAGACCCGAGAGCCAAACTGTGGAATATTAACTAACTCCATGGAGCAGAGACCTTCTTGAGAATCTAACAGTTTCTCAGCTAGTCAAGAAATCCCTGCATTTTATGGAACCTGGAAGTTCATTACCGCATTCACAAGATCCTGCAACCTGTCCCTATCCTGAGTCAGTTGAATCCAGTCCATGCCCTCCATCCCACTTCTTGAAGATCCTTTTTAATATTATCCTCCCATCTACGCCTGGATCTCCCAAGTGGTCGCCTTCCCTCAGGTCTCCCCACCAAAATCCTGTGTGCACATCTCTTTTCGCCCATACGTGCTACATGCCCCGCCCATCTCATTCTTCTCGATTTGATTACCCGAATAATATTTGGCGATGAGTACAGGTCATTAAGTTGCTCGTTATGTCGTCTTCTCTCCACTCCCCTGTCGCCTCGTCCCTCGTAGGCTCACATATCCTCAGCACCCTATTCTCGAACACCCTCAGTCTTTGTTCCTTCCTCAGTGTGAGAGACCAAACTGTGGAATATTCACGTCCGTATTTTGGCGCAAATCAGCGCAACTTAGAAAATCTAGCAAGCAGTTCAGGCGGCACAATTTTTCTGAAAACTAGCTCACGTACGTCTTTTTGCCACAGTTCTGTGGGTGTTTTTTGTCACAGGTTTTTCGTGTCATTTGGTAAGGTGTCCACAAGTTTCATGCGGTCATATGGACCTTTGCAAAAGCGCCATGAACATGATGCGAAACCACAATTTGAAAAAATTATGATAATTGTGATTTGTGGAATTTAGGCTATCGCGGCGGATAATGTCTTTGGTAAGTGACGTCGTGTAGTCTGATAGAAATTTATAGATATTCGAAGGAAGGTTCTGCTTCCATCTTCAGGGTAGAAATGTGATGAAGAAGAAGGCAGAACGTTTCTTTAAATTTGACAAATTTCCAATAGGCTACACGGCGTCACATCCGGAAGGACAGTATTCTTTATACTTAATCAGTTTTATGATCGAAAAGCACCATGACTAGCCTGAAACGTTTATCGATTTCTTCCTAAAATAGTCTTTGTTCTGTAACATAGTGTATACTTTTCCTAACTCATATTTTTAAATTTAAAATTTTTCCCACCCCAAAATAAATTTTGCACTTGTACCAGCGGAAGATCTGGAAACTTCTTCGAATGTAACGAAGGTCTCTGACCCTTTTGAATATTTAATTTAATGGTTCTGGGTCATAAGGTCACGGTGGGCAAAACGTGCACGAAGCTGAATGCTACGTTATTTTTGCAGCAAGTCAAACAACAGTCATTCTGTTTCTGTGGTATGCCCCTCACGCTTCAAAGGCGTCGCTTCTGTGTGATAAATTGACGTTCGATATAGCTATCTCCGTATTCCTAGGAGAAAGCAACACCCTTATCAAGATACGCTACTAAACAAATGACAACTTCGTCTGCAATGCTAAAATTGAGTTAAAAGCTCCAGTGTTGCTGCTCATTGTTCCTCAAATTGTTCTAGAAAAAGCACAGAACTGTAAAAGAATATTGCTCACTGTATTGGCTGCTTTAAGGTCACTGTGGCCGGAAATCCATTCCAGGCGCGGTCAGGAATTTTTGTTTCCACCACTGCGTCCAGACCGGCTTCCACGGCCTCATAACTATTGTGTAAATTCGGGGTGGGAAATTGATCATTGACCCATTGATCGCCGAGGTTATCAGTGCTTGGAGCTGTACTTCCCCTCCCCGTACATCTTTGTGGCGAGATGCTTAACCATTAAAAACAAACAAAAAATTGATTTGTAATGAATATTTAGTTCGTACCGCGCAGTAAACACTTTCCTACCGGTTATAAACACCAGTCACCTAAAGAGAAATACACGCTGGTTTGAGAACCATACAAATCACATAAATGCACTGTGTGGGCAGCTCGTAGAACATTTTAATGTTCTAGCTGGTGACACATAAATTAACCACTGAGTCGTAAGGGTTAATTAAGTTCAGGGGTATGTGTTGAGGGTATGGTGGTTAATTAACCCTTTAAAGACGAAGCGTGTCTGTTTTATATAAGGACTCAGTGCGTACCGCGCTGTAAACGCTCTCCACTTCTGTTATAAAAACCAATCTCTTAATGTTTTATAAGGCAAAAGTTGCTGTTTGTTCTGAGATCCGTACAAAACACATAAACGCAATGTGGGCACCACGTAGAATTTTTTAATGTTAAACCTGGTGGTATGTAAAGTTACCGCTAGGCTTTAAAAGTTTAAATACAAGGAAAAATGTATTGCATTTCTGTGTGTGGACCGAGAACCCAGTACCTCGCCAACTGTGTCGGACACTGCCATATAATTTTCTAGATGGATTTCTTTACAAAATTTCGAAAAGCCTTACTGCTATATACGTCACTATGTTAATATATTCGCGTGACAAGTACGCCAGAGACCCAAGTGCTAGTTCTTGCCGCATTTCATACCTAGCCGTCATATCCACTTTACAAATT
Organism: Coptotermes formosanus; assembly: GCA_013340265.1. Classification (NCBI taxonomy): domain Eukaryota; kingdom Metazoa; phylum Arthropoda; class Insecta; order Blattodea; family Rhinotermitidae; genus Coptotermes; species Coptotermes formosanus. The sequence goes on along the minus strand of BLKM01000341.1, from coordinate 1,058,996 downwards.
AGACCTGCGGATTCCATGCAGTACTTGTGTGGTATTTAGGTAATTTGCTGTTAACATGCAGGCGGGGAATCCCAGTGGTAGCAGTGAGCCTGCATTCTACATTTGAGTCAGCTAAATGTGGTTACTTTGTGTTTGGTAATTCATGGGCCTATGTAGAACCATGATGCACCAGGACTCTGGTAGTGGTTGCATAGCTTTACACACCAGTTAGTGCTGATCATGAGCAAAGCAAATTAACTTCTTACTAAAGCGAATTTCTCGCCGTCAGAATGTGTTTGATTATATGCGTAGATTCAAACACCGGAACACAAGCCAATGTAATATTTTATTTTGGAGACTTAAAAATTAAATTAATGTAGTTTACCTTTATTACTGGGAGATACATGATATCTGCATTTCAACGTAACATTTAATGCATTCCTCGTTGTTAAACGTTTTAGCACATGCATTAGAATCTGAACACTTTATATCACTGCGGTTAGGGTTCCAGAAATTCAACTTCAAAGTGTCAGCCATTTGAAAAAAAATCAAATATCCCGTAATCTTGCAGTGTGCTTCATGAATTATACAATCATACATTTAAAAGTAAAGTTCAGTGGTTAATCAGCAATGGTAACGATGTCTACCACCCGCGTGAACATAAATTCTCTGCAGTTTAACTGCAGAATTTGTGTATCGTGTGATTATCGCAAAAAATAGCCATCATTTACATAAATAGCACTAACCGGTTTGTGTTTGTAATGGAGACGCATTCTTTATTTTAACCATTTAAAGCCTAGCGGTAACTATACATATCACCAGGTTTAACAGTAAAAAATTCACGTGGTGCCCACATTGCCTTTATATGTTTTGTACGGATCTCAGAACAAACAGCAACTTTTGCCTTATAAAACATTAAGAGACTGGTTTTTATAACGGAAGTGGAGAGTGTTTACAGCGCGGTACGCACTGAGTCCTTATATAAAACAGATACGCTTCGTCTTTAAAGGGTTAAGCTTGGAGCTGAATTTTTGTGCATTATTCGCGTTAAATTGCCGATCCCAGTGGCCGCGCGGTCTAAGGCGTAGGTCTCCGGCTGAGTGCTTGCTGGGATCGTGGGTTCAAATCCCACTGGGGGCATGAATATTTGTCTCTTGTGCAGTGTTTGTGTTGTCAGGTAGAGGTCTCTGCGACGGGCCGATCCCTCGTCCAGAAGAGTCCTACTGACTGTGGTGTGTGTCTGAGTGTGATCAAGTGAAAATAAACAACTTCGACACCTACTGTGAGTAGGTAGAAGAGGGAACGACTACGAAACGAAACGAATTACGGAAAAACATCATCTACGTAATTGGATTTTTACAAACAAACAGCAGGATTGGTTGTCACACGAGAAAGGCACCAAAGATAGATGACGGCCGATCCCAGTGGCCGCGCGGTCTAAGGCGTAGGTCTGCGGCCGAGCGCTTGTTGAGATTGTGGGTTCGAATCTCATGGGGGGCATGGATGTTTGTCTTGTACAGTGTTTGTGTTGTCAAGTAGAGGTCTCTGCGACGGGTCAATCCCTCTTCCAGAGGAGTCCTGCCGACTGTGGTGTGTGTCTGAGTGTGATCAAGTGAAAATAAAAGCCCTCGACACCTGCTGTGAACAAGTAAGTAGAAGAGGGAAGGACTGCGAAACGATTTGCGTTAAATTTATGCATCGGGTAACTTCAGTGTACGAAAGTTTTGCGTTCTGTTACGTCCTTCCTGCACTTCGAGTCACAATAAAGTATCTGTTTATGAAACGTGTGGCATTTTGCATCAAAGCGGGTAAATTACTCGTTATAAGATTAAGTTAATTTGCCCAGGCCCCCACGTCGCGGGCACTTCAAGGAATTCAGAAGTTGTTAATTTATTTATTAATTAATACACGGAATTACCCACTGTACGGTGGTTTTCCTCCAGCCAAGACTAACTTTCTCCACGTGCCCATTTCTCTAATATCTTCTGTCCTTCTGTGGTTAGTCAACTCCATCCATCCATCTTTCCTTCACCTTCCCTCCCTTCGTGTTCCCTCTGATTCCCATTTTCTGTGGCTACGATTTTCCGTGGCAATTTAGTTCCTGGCATTCTCTTCACCTGTCCCAGCCATCGTACTGTTTTTTCTTCAATAACTTTCAGTTTTCTTAATTCCGTTCTAAATATATGATATTATTTCTGTTTTCGGCGGTTACCCAAGATTCTTCAGGAACATTCTAGGCAAATTAACCCTTTAAAGACGAAGCGTATCTGTTTTATATAAGGACTCAGTGCGTACCGCGCTGTAAACACTCTCCACTTCGGTTATAAAAACCGATCTGTTAATATTTTATAAGGCAAAAGTTGCTGTTTGTTCTGAGATCCGTACAGAACACATAAACGCAATGTGGGCACCACGTAGATTTTTTTAATATTAAACCTGGTCATATCTAAAGTTACCGCTAGGCTTTAAAAGGTCAAGTACCTAACATGCTGTAAGTCGAAATTACTCTCATGTTATCAGGTAACGCCTTACAGTCTGACTTAGGCGTTAGTTAAATAGACTACAAAACAGCATATTCAACACAAATGTTCTCCACTTTATTCTGCCTCAAATCACTTCAGTTATATTCTACAACAAAATTTATCTTATATCCATCTCAAAATATTTTGTTTAAAAATTTTAGTCATGTTTCTGAATTCCTTTAGCCCGTACGGAGGTGCGTACTGCTTCTACGCCTTTGACAGACATTCAGCAAACCTGACAAAAATTTCCTCCTACTATACATTGTAAATCCGTACCTCTAATTATGAAAAAATGACGGATGTACGCAGAGCTGAGGTGGAGTGGAATCTTATTTAGTTTGGTATTATCAAATTGTATGGATCTAGTAATAGGCCTATTGACATTTTGCGATGTGAATTACATTTTGCTTGTAATATTGAAAATTAAAAATGTTGGCATCGTTTGAAATATCGCCTCATTACTGACATTAACCAGTGAAGCATTTAAGATGGAGTGATCAAGGATTACAGACGTGTCTACAACATTTTCGTGCAATACCCCTACGAGCTGTGTGCTGTAAATCGTGTGTGTCCTTGAAAGATGCTGTGGCTACATTACATATGTGGGCTAGCGTTGCTGTCACAGAATTTAATTCTTTTCAATTTTAACCCTTTAAAGACGAAGCTTATCTGTTTTATATAAGGACTCAGTGTGTACCGCGCTGTAAACACTCTCCACTTCGGTTATAAAAACCAGTCTCTTAATGTTTTATAAGGCAAAAGTTGCTGTTTGTTCTGAGATCCGTACAAAACACATAAACGCATTGTGGGCACCACGTAGAATTTTTTAATTTTAAACCTGGTCGTATGTAAAGTTACCGCCAGGCTTTAAAAGGTTAAATCACTTATGTTTGAGTCGTTGCCTTTTTTTTTATTTTCGATCCGACCAATTCCCCTAATTACCATTTTTGTTAATATTTTCGAACAGTTTTATTGATATACCTATCCCGGCGGCCGTGCGGTGTAAGGCGTGGGTATGCGGCCGTTAGCTTGCTTGAACTGCGAGTTCGAATCCCACCGGCGACATGCACGTCTTGTCTGTTGTGAGTGTTTGTGTTGTCAGGTAGAGGTCTCTGCGACCGGCCGATCACTCGTCCAGAGCAGTCCTACCGAGTGTTGTGTGTGAGTGTGATCGTGAAGCCTCGATAGTGAGGAGCCCCTGGCCCACTGCGGCTGTCGACCCACGGAAAAGAGTACTGTTCTACACAGCCTGAGGGTTTGCAATACCCTTTGTTTTGTTTAGCATCCTTGTTGCAAGAATAATATTATATAATCTGAATATGAGTCATCCCTGTTGTGTTTACCGTGCAACCAGAAGTCCAATATGCCCATTCGATACATAACTTTTATTTGTCAAATATAACCAGCTGATTGTATTTGATAAATAAAATTATGTTTGGACTGAGTTTATTATACTTCTAGTTATAAGTGTAATATAGCTGCTAGGGCACAATTAAAATCGGATGCTGTAATGTGCTTTTTCAGATTTATCTCTGAATTTGCATTTCTATATATTTCGGCCACCACTAGCATAACAGCCCCATTTAAATATAACATAATTGCCCCGGCGGCCCCTCTGAATTCTCTTTTCAGAAATATTCTTTTTACCAAGACAACGAGGTTCGTCCTATGGCCAGTTACTGGCTGTAGACTGCTTGCAGCTGAGGTTTCTCTTGTCTCTTTTATGGGTAACTTTTTTAGATGTTTTCTTTATAAGAGGATGGTGAGATGTTAGAAGGTCAATTTCGATTTCCGTTCTCGTAAATGTATTGGATTTCTGTTAAATCATTTTCGTCGGATCCAGCCGAAGCTTCCTGTCCAGTACAAGTGACTGGTGGCTGGCAAAGCGATGTGAGGGATTTTTTTTTAAATTTGTCGCGGTGTTTGTAGTATTTTCTCTTATGTCTTTCAAAATATCTGCTGCATCTCGTTTTCCTAATACTCAAAAAACATTTTGAACCGACAACTATCTCGTCAGAATGGCTTTAGATCTGAAGTTTTATTCGCATCTATTTGCCTCTAGCACTACATTCGACGAACAGTTTTTGTGACTCTTTCCTTATCTAAGCGTATTTGTGGTAAAGTCTCTTCATTTTGACGGGGTGCTGAAGACTCATACGCCGTTTCTGAAAGCTTTAGGTCTTTATTCAACCAATCATAATATCTGTAGAGAAAAGAGTCTTATTTCAGCGGTGTTACTTCCGGCGTTTATTAACCTTTTAAAGCCTAGCGGTAACTTTACGTACCACCAGGTTTAACATTAAAAAAGTCTACGTGGTGCCCACATTGCGTTTATGTGTTTTGTACGGATCTCAGAACAGACAGCAACTTTTGCCTTATAAAGCATTAAGAGACTGGTTTTTATAACCGAAGTGGAGAGTGTTTACAGCGCGGTACGCACTGAGTCCTTATATAAAACAGATACGCTTCGTCTTTAAAGGGTTAAAATCGCATTGGAATATGAAGCAGTTCCCATTATCTTCACTGCGTTCTTGCATAGCAGGTTTTCCCATTACGTATCTACTCAGAAGGACTTTGCGACTATTTGCGTCCTCAGTGGTAGCGATATGGCATCAGTGACACTGTGTCACTGGCTATTTAGTTCCTTGACGTTTCGATACAGCGTAATGGTCTCATCTTCAAACGCCGAAACGTCCAATAAGAGTCTGCTTGGACCACTCAGCCCGTCTTAACATTTATCTATGCCGCTGATTATACGTTTCATAAGCCTGTAGACAAGAGTAGGCGTCATATAATTATGCAGACGGACGTGAGCTCTTATATGTAGACACAGAGCTATCAGTTCATGGCATGAGATGTCTGTAGTTGCCGATACGGGGGTACGATTTAATTAGCTCCATTCGAAGTACACTGCGGGACGAGACACTTGTGTACAGCTGCCGTACTGGAATGACAGATAAGCTGCTGATTTGTGCTACCCTGTGGGCTATTGCAGCACCAAGCGAAGCGGGTCATGCAGATTCGTGGGAACAGACTGGAAGGTGCTAAATCAAGAAGAATAGATAAGCGGGGCATTTGGCACGTATGGGGGCTAGAAGAGGTGCATACACGGTATTGATATGGGACACTTGAGGGAAAGAGACAATTTGAAAGACCTAAGCGTAGATGGGAGGTTAATATTAAGACGAATCTGCAAGAAGTTGTGTGGGGAGGCTGGACTGTATTGGTCTGCCTCAGGACAGGGACAGGTGCCGGGCGTTTGTGAATGCCGTAATGAACCTTAAGGTTCCATGAAATGCGGGGAATTTCTTGACTAGCTGAGAAGTTGTTGGCCTCTCAGGAAGGACTCTGCTCCATTGGTTTGGTTAATTAGATTGGAAGATATTACCAGTTCAATAAGCAGTAATCTTATCCATACAGCATTTTTCATGATTCATGGGTTTTAGCCACGTCACTTACGGGTTTGAATTAAACCCTCTCTTTTATGGTAACTGTACTGACGAACTTCCGTAGGCCTATGTTTGCCGAGCTCAGGCTGAGCTACATAGTATTATTATAGACCCTAATAGAAGGCGTCGCGATAAAGCTGTAGACGTCTAATCAGCAAGCACCCGTTTTGGATATAAGCCGCAACATCTGACATTCTGAGATATTTTCTGGTTTTCGTAAGTCCCTCTAAGGAATTTTGGGGACACTACATTAAGTGCGCCACAACCATCTTTTTCCAGTACATCTATCGCCAGCCATTCTACCATCGACATTGTATAGTCTGAGGTATTGACGCCATCATCAAAGAAACAACGAAAATGAAATATTATAAGGCCTCTGAATTGGGGCGAAATTCAAATAACTTTGCTCGGGAATGACAGTAGTCTTGAAGGCGCTAAGAGAAGATTAAATTCGGTGGAGTTTGCCACCCACCGTCCCGCCCCCTATGTAGAAACCCGAAGATTAAAGGTTGTAATCTGTTGTTTCGTGTGGCTGCGAGTCCCCTGCCTGTCGCTGTAAAGGAGAGCGACATAGACTGACATTTTGCAACGAACTGCTCTGAAGAACATTTTTCCCCAACAGAGAAACAGTGACGGTAACGCTGAGAGAATTTCACAGTAAGACGCTTCGTAATTTATTTTTATTAAAGCGTTTTAGAATTATGAAATCAAGGTTGTTCAGGGGACAGAAAATCCAGTTTTCTTTCAGTGTTTCACTTACACATTTGATTTAACATTCCCTCCACTAAAATATAAATAAATCATTTATTGCAGTCAGTTCTATAAACTTCGTTTTTGTTACATTTAGTCAGGGTCGAACTGCTATGTTCGTTCAAGCAATATATGTGATTGATATGTAAATAAATGTGAAATATGTAAAATGTTGGCCAAGCGAAGAGCATAGTCTCCTATGATAATTCCTGCATTCATCTGTTTCAAACTGATGAGTCCATTAGTGTTGAATCAGGCCAGCGTTGGATCAATAGCGGAAATCTCATAATGAGACGTGCTTTGGCGGGCGGACCGAACGCTCGTGAGGTTGCAGTGACTTTCAGAAGACATCAATCATGATGCCAGCGGCAATGTGCAACAGCAGTCTAACCCGAAACTCTAAATGAACTTGCTTCTTCCAGTCTAATTTTGATGTACTTGCTGGAAGATATTTCTACAAAAATTATTTCTTATATATTTTTCAATTTTAATCATAATTTAGTGCCGTATTTTGACTGCCATGGGGTTGTATAAGTTTATTAATGTTATGAAAGAATAGTTATTATCAGTGTCAGTTTCATGCATCCTTAAACCTAACTCCATCGAAAACGTCGTGTTTGAGGAGCTAACATTCGCTCGCCTAGTCAAGAAATTCCACGCCTTGTGCTTAAGTATCATCACCATTTTCAAAAGAACTCTTCTCTGGTCCCTGCCTTGGGTCAGATCAATCAGTTCCTCATTGTAACGCACTGCTTATTTAAGACGCATGGTAGGGTTAATCGCCTTTCTATGCTTAGCTCTCCCAAGTAGTCCTTTTATTTCAGGTTTTTCGACTACCTTTCATTCACATTTCTCGGTTGAAGGATCATTTAACTGTACCTCCTGACTCCATGTTTACAAAAGAATGTACACACATCGTACATGTTAAAAATTTGTAGACTACCATTGCAAATGAGATGGAAGTCTTAGTAGAATTAGGAAGCACAGACAGCGTGTCGGTCCAGAAAAACAGAGACCTTAAGTCCGCCAAACAGAAACGTGCAAGGGAAAATTTTAATGAAATTCCTGTGCCAGAAAATGATAAATTAATAATTTTAATTATAAAACAAAACATGCATGCTGGCATGCCCGCGCACGCACGCACGCACGCACGCACGCGCCGCTTTCTGTGAAGCCCTCGATCGGAAATTTGCTCAAAGCAATATTTCAGTTCAGCGTATTTCCGTCTAGTAATATATCTGCTACTTTTATCTTCCTGTGTTGTTAAGTTCGTCGGAATTATATAGGTGATTGTGACATAAACGTATGAAATGGGTTGGAAACCAATTTTAATTACAAATAAAGACTGGCCCACATAATGTATAAATGATTACTTTGTGTCTTGGAATTATACCGTATGCACAACAAACTTCATATTTCGCGGTTGGGTGCATTAGTTCTTTCGAAATGACTGTGATATGCTTCACATGCCTTCGTGCTAGTAGGTTGGGGATGAAGTCAGTGTGTGGAATTGGCTGGCAAGAGTCGGCTTACTGTGGAATGGAGCGAAACTATTAGGTTTTTTTTTTGTGGAAACAAAGAGTGTTATGGCAACACAAAGACATTTTCTTATGTATTTCGGTGCCACTTGGTCTCCTGCTAAAATTCTATCTGAATATTCACATTGCACTTCGTAGAGTAAGGTTAAGTTTTGGAACAGAAACGCCAGCGCTCTTGAAGGGTTTCGGCCGAAGGACAAAGTGGGAGCTTTGAAAGTGGCCCTGTAGTTGCCATGCCCGAGGCGGGATTCGAACCCGCAACCCCAGCAAGCGAACGGCCGCAGACCCACACCTTAGACCGCGCGACCACTGGGATCGGCAATCAAATGTTATTAGGGTGACGAAATAAAGAAGGGCAAGTGGGCTAAACTTGTAGCATGAATTGAGAGATGTGAAACACGTACAAAATTTTGGTCATAATACTCGTACATGAATGGAAGAGATCACTTAAGAGGCATAGGGATAGATGCTTGGATAATATTAAAACAAATCTTTGTAATTTAGCTAGCGGATTTCACGAAAATAACAAAGGATGAGTATCAATAGCTGGTTGTTTTTTTTTAACTTAAAGATTAGGGAACTTACAGGTTCCATAAAAGATAAAACAAATTTCTTGATCAGCTGAGTAACGTCAGCTTCTCAGGAAATATCCTGTGCCACGTAATTAGAGAAAACCAGCCTGGAGTTGCATATGTTCCCCTCTTACATTGAGGTTAGACCTATCAGTGTGTGCAAAATACGAATGGTCTGATTCTTTGCTGTGAGCGTCATTTGCATAACATCGAACGTTTATAGAATCTGGTTGTTCCAGTACCAGGAACTGGAAGTGAATAGGCAATGACGTTTAAAGCGTGCATTTGAACAGTTAAATTAACGGGATATTTGTTGTTTGCTATAGTGGCGCTGAACAGGCAACAATATGGGACAGTTAGTTTAAAAGCCTTTCAAACAGATCCTTCCCAAGCCTTGATTTGTGAATCGTCTTTTACCTTACCCATTCGCAGTTATCACCGACATAATGTAGAAGTTTGTACGCGCTGTAAAAATCCATAGTGTTTTGTTGCTTGTATTAATGTGCCACGAATTCAACTGACGGATCGACCGACCAGTTTTGTGGTAACAATAATCCAGAAATATCGACATCACTAAACAGAAGAATGACAATAGGCCTACTTATTTCACTAGTTTCACATTTTTCAGCCCGTGTGTGTGTCCTGCTCACATCTCCTATTCTCTAATCCATTACGGTACAAATCTGAACTATTGCGCGAGGGGTTAGGACACAGTTTCTTTGTCCGATGGTGACTTCAATCTCCACGGTATCTAGTGCGGAAATGAAAGCTTTCAGGTATTACATTCAGTTGCTGCAGAGACCAAATGCAGTTTTCGATTGTGTTTTACTTATTTCGTTCAAATCCAAATCTCCTCTCTATCTTTTGCTATTATTCTCACGGGCTCGATCAGATTTGTCTTTCTTTCTTTCTTTCTTTCTTTCTTTCTTTCTTTCTTTCTTTCTTTCTTTCTTTCTTTCTTTCTTTCTTTCTTTCTTTCTTTCTTTCTTTCTTTCTTTCTTTCTTTCTTTCTTTCTTTCCCTCCATTCGTAAGACGACTTGGTTACTTGGTTGCGTGATTTCAGGCTTCCGCCGTGCTGTAAATGAGATCTGCGCTCTTCTTGGGATGTTACGGGGTTAGATTCGTCTTTAGTTACCGACGTTTCGAGAGAACCTATCCGTCCCATCTTCAAGGGTGAAGCAGTCAGAAAGGCGAAGACCTCCTTGTTTAAAAAAGTCCTTTCCTTCTCCATAGTTACACGTGCGCATACTTACTCCGTAATTGACTCTTTCTCCATATATTCCGCTTCTGTCACGCACTTATTTCCGCACGCAACACGTGCCATTCTCCGTAAGGGACGGGAGTTGAACGTACGCAAAAGATAAATAGTAACCGGACGGGATCTGTTGTCGCTGTGGTAACAGTAATCTGCCAGTTAGGATCAAATAACAGGGTCGCTGATTCCAAGATACAACCTCTTCAGTGCATAATAACTACCGACCTGGCAAACACATTTATTATCTGTGATATAATTCAAAGGCTTCAGTAGCACAATACATGAATCCCGTCATTTTCATTTCAGTTCGCACCATCCAATCTTATTTCTCGCTATGTTTAACCTTTTAAAGTCTAGCAGTAACTTTACGTACCACCAGGTTTAACATTAAAAAATTCTACGTGGTGCCCACATTGCGTTTATGTGTTTTGTACGGATCTCAGAACAAACAGCAACTTTTGCCTTATAAAAAGTTAAGAGACCGGTTTTTATAACCGAAGTGGAGAGTGTTTACAGCGCGGTACGCACTGAGTCCTTATATAAAAGAAATACGCTTCGTCTTTAAAGGGTTAAATAATTCTCCATAGTGCTCAAATCGCCTTTATATATTTTGTACATATCTCGGAACAACTGCAACTTTTGCCGTAAACATCAGCAGCTCATTCGTTTTTTACAGCCGAGGTTGAAAGTGTTTACTGCGCGGTACGCAGAGAGTTTTTATATAAGCAGATCACGTTTCGTCTTTAAAGGGTTAATGTTCAAAGTGTTTTCCAGTTTTTGCTCGAGTATCTCGTGTGATTTTATTCCATAATATTTACCTGTCATTTTGCTTCACGTGTCTTACTTGGTCAGCAATTAATTCGATCATTGAACCTCTTGCTTATCAAAGACCCATTTTGTGTCGTCTTGACTTTCATTTATGCGCGCTTTCAATTCTTCGGTCGTAGAACATTCCTACATTACGTTGTTCCCTAAAAGCAGGAACGTTCCCAACCCTTAAGTTTGTTGTACATATTTATTAATGAAACCAACTACTGCACAATTTTTTTGTATAATCTCCGACATGTTTCGGCCGTGATTATTCGGCCGTCCTCAGGGAGAATGTTTTTTCATAACAAAGCAGCATGTGGTACATTAGTGCTTATTAATATCTATATATAACAATCATTGCCGTGTGTTAAAAGCTTATATGTTAAAACTATTGTTGGTATTACATAAAAAAGCAATTTCAAAATTCTCCCTGAGGATGGCCGAATAATTACGGCCGAAACATGTCGGAGATTATACAAATAAAATTGTGCAGTGGTTGGTTTTATTAATAAATTTGTATAATAAACAACTGCACGGAAAATGTACAACATTAAATACCTTAAATCTGTTATTTAATCCGTAGTACGCTCATACATTGTCACCCATTTTCAACTGAACTACCCACCCAGTATCCCTACTTAAAAAAAAGAATGTTCTGGACGTGATCACGCCAAGATCTCTCTCTTTCAGATAAACTTCTAACCAGGTACTGCATTAGACCCTAAACAGACTTCATTCCGGATGACTTATAATTTGAATAGGGTTGAAACAGAGCTTATGGATCTAAACACATAAATGTAATATATTTTAAAACAGCTGTAATTTAAAGGTAGCTCGCATTTAACGGTGGCTGACCTTGCACGGTTAAAATACTTTAATATGGTCGTAATAGCAGTCTATGAACATTAAAATCCTGCGGTTTGTTACGCAAGCCTCATGTGTTCCGCTTGACGTATAGTACACCGTGACCAACAGCAGGTGAAATAAACACTTTAGGGAATAATAGCAATTAGTGCCATATACACGTAGCAACACGTGAAATCCCACATGTGTGGTGTTGTGCCCGCACCTCGTGGCAAAGATTTAAACGTTGCCTCTTTGTAAATCCAAGTGGTCTTTTAATTATACTTATTGTACCCTATTTTGTGAGGCTTAAAACGTGTTTTTTTTTAATTTCACTGTTAGTGGTGTTAAACTTTTCCTGGGACCGTTAGACAGAGAGCCTTGTTTGGAAGGCATTTTAATTCAAAGGTCTATATAGACTATTTGGATCCAGTAGAATCAAAATAATATGTAAATAGAGACCGTGTATATTGAGAGAGCTAAACTGGCACAGAGTTAAGGGTTCTGGGTTCCACGTGGTACATGGCTAACTCGAAGACGCAGGGTCCTTATTAAAAAGCTTATAGTTGTTCAGTGACCGTTTAATTCCTGGACTTTCCGTTGTCATAACGGTCGCCATAGCATTCAAACTTTAACCAGAGTTATAGAATTCACATCCTCACATTCTATTGTCAGATCCATTTTAATACCGTACTCCAATCTGTGCCCAGTATTCTGAATGGTCTCTCTTGCTTTCGGGTTTTCTGTATGTGGTTTTCGTGCATACTGCTTTCGGATCTCGGTCGAAAGTCGACGGTATTTCTCGGTGTCTCCAAGGGTTATATTAAGAAGACAAGCTGCCTCTTAGAACTTATTTTCTGCTCGCTGCTGACGCACAAGTTCGTATGCAGTGGAAACTGTGTCGTCCTGTCATTCAGGAATCGATCGATACTTTTTAATGATGCCTGCTGCGTCCACTGACAGTGACGATGACGGACAACTAGTCGTCTACAAATAACGGTTTTTCTAAATAATACGGAGAGCGTAAATTTGTACATGGGCGGATTCCTGTTTAAAATATCAGGAATTCGTTCAAACCCGGTCATAAATGGGACCCTGTTTTGCAGTGTACATAATATTACACGATACACGAGATTAGTTGTTTCGTTTCGACAGTCGGCTATAAACACGTTCGCTCACAAGAAAGATGCAAAAAATACGGAACAGAATGAAATATATAGGCCTGCTAGGACAATATATAAATCATTTTGATTAATATAATATATTACAGAAAAATCTCTGAAGTTTCACTATTAATTTTTTCAAACAGTCTAACCTTGTTTAAAAAGAAACTGGCGCCGTTGTCCAGGTTAATATCATTGTTCTAAACAGTTTCGGTATTTAGTAAGCCATTATTGTCAAATACAGTTATTTTATGTTGAATTTATAAGCACTTTTCATATAATACTCTCTTCTGGAATGTGGAGCCGTATAGTTGTTCCAAAACGTTTGTAAATTTCGACCCAACTACAAAGTGCCATATACTAGAAACGATATTCTTAGTAGTCACCGCCATGAGGACCTCAGATCTCACAGTCATTATTTGCTACTTTTCACAGGAGAAGCGTCACTCATTTTCCCCATGTAAATTTAATTACAACCGTGCAAATTCACTTGAAAGCAACCGCATCTACACATCAGGTCTTGTTGAAAACAAAAGCGAGTCTTCTACGCGAGCTGGGTTGTTGAGCTACAGTGTCCGTATGGCAATATCCGTCATAATCCCTTGTTTCTGTGTCACAAATCGATCCGTTCATGGTAGCGTACGACGTCATCAATTGTTTGCGTAAGCCGATATCCTACCTTATAGGCTACTGCTGTACAACTATACTGTGATATTTGGGACACAGATGAGTGTGATTCAAATATTTTACTGTTGCGGGGTTACTCTTCGTCAGCAGCTTTATTCGACACATTTATTGATGATAAAAGTAGGAGTTAAAGTTGGTGCTATTCGTAATTAAGCACCGCGTCATGAAGAGTGTGGGGAGTGGATATACAGCCCTACGCATGAGTATTAGCCTTGGCATTAGGCGTAAGAGAGGACTCAGTTTCACCCCTCGGCCGCCTTACCACCGGAGACAGAACCCGTGGTACTTATTAGATAAGGAACTGTCTGTACCCCAGAGTCTGTCTGGACGCTTTGCAGGATAGAAAAGTCCCTTGATTCTGCAGGAATTCGAAAACAGATTCGACGGTCTTCCATTCCGTAGTCTATTGCATACAGGATTTTAGTGGGGAGACCTGAGGGAAGGCGACCACTTGGGAGACCCAGGCGTAGATGGGAGGATAATATTAAAATGGATCTTCAAGAAGTGGAATGGAGGGCATGGACTGGATTCAACTGGCTCAGGATAGGGACAAGTTGCAGAATCTTGTGAATGCGGTAATGAACTTCCAGGTTCCATAAAATGCAGGGAATTTCTTGACTAGCTGAGAAACTGTTAGCTTCTCAAGAAGGTCTCTGCTCCATGGAGTTATTTCTATACCGAGTGAGTTATTCTGGCTTCTGTTTTTGTTAATGTAGTGGGAAAATTAAATGGGTGTAACAGCATTTTCTTTGTAATGTTAAAGACACATGTGTGTGCCTTGCTTCCTACAGACGATCTGGCAGCTGTTGCAGTATTTAGAATAGGATTACAAAGAGGAATTGATTGCACCTGTGCTTGGTATTAGAAGTACAGCGGGAGGTGAAAATAAAGAGGAATATTATAAAATATTAAAATACGTCGGACCATATGATCAAATGTAGAAATAAATTCTAGAAGGTCGTATTGAAACGCGAGCACGAAACAGAAATATACCCACCTGACTTGTACAAATACAGATGATAGAAATAAAAAAAAATACGGAATAAAGTTGCCAGTATAATGAATACATTGTGTACAGTGGTCAGTAGTAATGTAGACAAGCTTGGGGAGGGTAGAACTTCTGCGCCCCAAGGTGTAAATTCCAATGTAACTCGTGAAACTGTACGTTTATTTATCCATTAAGTATTCAGGCGTACGGGTGTAGTTTGTTGGCAGGGAGGTATTAGACGAGGCTGCGAATCCTACATCGCTGGAAGCCGAGAGCTTATAAACAAGTTGAAGTATTTTGGACTCAGACATCTCGACCTACCCCAACTCAGACTGCCTTAGGCATTTGTTTTTAGTGTCATAAAGAGATAAAATACTCACTGAGAGAGAAAGAGAGAGAGGAATAGAAATAACTTTAAAAGTTATTTGCACGCATCAAAGAATGTTAAAATAGAAGAGAGGAAATCCAGTCCATTTATTTATTCGTCCGTCCCTCCATTCATCTGAAATTATGCAACTTATATATTTGAGAAGTGCTGTTAATGACGTGTAACTAGGAATCATTGTATGACTGTTTCAATGAACGAAAAAAGTCGCAGGACCCGATATTTCCGCGTGATGTCATTTTGGTACTCATGGAGGAGTTACTCAGCGGGGTCAGTAGGTTCGTAACTCAGGGTAATAAGGTCAAGTAACGCCGACTTTATTATGTCAGGTCACTAGGCGCGGCAGCAGCGCAAAGTTTGGTTGCTTTGATTTTGGCAGCCCGAGAAACGACTGAAAACTTGCAGTAGCTGAAATAATTTGTTTTGTTTTATTAATTCATCAGTTTCTTCCATTTTTTAAAATTATCAAATCCAGAAAAGGGTTACTTATTTTAATTACTAGAGGAACAGCAAGACACTTAGCCCACTAAGAATATTACACATCCACATTTTCATTCGCAAGGAATTCACAGTAACCGGGGAAAGTAGGGTGTGACTCAATCAGAAGCCAAGCTCTACCGTAACCGTGGAAACGTACAGTGACTCAAACACTCAGTCAACAACCAAGTGTATTGTATAAGTTGCATTACTATTGTCTGTATAGGGCTAATCATACTTTCTAGAAAATATAATTGTAGCTTTCGACAATATTGGGCTGATTTCCAGCAGCTAATAGCTACAAAGCACAAGAGGAGAGTGTTGTAAAATTTTTTTTTTATTTTAAAATTTTTATCGCAAGCTTACCGTTTGTGTAGCAATAAAGTAGGTCACAATATGTGAAAATATTCGGTACCTACCTGCAAGTTGAACTAAACAGATTGTGCCCCATTTATACCTTTATATTGTTCCGTACTCATTCGAACTTCTTGTTCATAAGCCGTCTAACAAAAGAGCATGGCGTAAACCTCCAGAGACAATAACAATGCAAGATCTGAAATTTTCAGAGCGCTGTTGGAGGATTCAGATCCTTCTGCGATATGACGCTATGTTAGTGGATTATTTTTTCCCGCCGTTCTTTCGAAACGTCTGGAACCACTCATCCAATGATACAGAGTCTTATTCCAGAAGACCTGACTGCTGAACAATAATGTAATTTCTGAGCCAGGTAAAAAGCTGAAGCCAGAAACACAGTACCTCAATCATTTTCATTTATGTCACAGCATTATTTCGAATGACGGTTGTTGCTGTCGGGAACCACGAATGATTTATTTCGAAAGAACTAGAGGACATCGCTCAGTGCTGCATGTAGGCTGTTTCTGAAGCAATGCTGCATTTTGGGTTCACAATTATCCGACTGAAGGGAATGGCATTATGTCTGTCGCCGATATTATTATTATTATTATATCAATAATTAATGGGTCTGACAGCTTATTTCACAAGGGATGAAGCGGCTGGAGCGTGAAGACTACCCACCCTCCCTCCGCCTCTGTAGTGCCGAAGTCAGAAATGAGTGGAGCTATATCCTCACTCCCACATACACCATGATGGCGCGCATAGGGACAACTTTTCGTTATTCTCTTTGCTGTTATTATTACTCGGAATCTCAAACACGTATTCATGTTTGGCGTGAGCTGTTCGTATAGAATCGACGGTCTGCTAGATACGTATCAGCTGCTGCGTATAAGCTGTCTGTGGAGACGTTGATATACGGATTTAAGACAAGTTCTTTTCTTCTTAGGCAGGTACTTTATTGGCTCACTATATATATATATATATATATATATATATATATATATATAAGCTGTTATACTTCCTGTATATTAAAATGCTTTTTAGGCGTGTAATTCAAATGAAATTTAGAAATCTTTGTTATAATTGTGTGAAATGCAATAATTTGTCCCACTTTTTACGCTTTGTTTTTTCTTCGTTCTGTTTTCATGCTTTCGGTATACTCTAAGCTGGCTTGTAATTGGCCCTTAGGCTGTTAAGTCAGCACGTAAATAAGTAAACAATTGATTTTCTGTTATCATCGCCTACATCATAGTCGTCACCCCCCACTACCACCAACACCAACACCTTGTAGTAGAGACATGCTTCTGTTCTCATCAACGTTGACAATCTTTGGTCGCCAGATGGTGTAGTTTCGAATCCCACCTAAGGGAAGATTATGGTGTTGATTTTCGATCACGTCACACATCATCCTATCCTATAGCCGCTGAAGGCTTACCTATTTTCGCAGCTATCGCCTGCACTCGGCGTGTTCCTATCTGCTGGCGTGTTGGTGACAGTCATGTGAATGTAAGGTAGGCCTCGTAAGGGCGGATACAGCGAAACTCTAATAAGGCTACCGTCTTTCCTGACACGTACTGGTTGTGCCAGGGACTGAAAAAGTTGACAGTGCATACATGAAATCTAATTCATTTCGATGGAGAATGCAGATGCTTCTGCCTGTGTTATAACTGCTATTTTGAAAGGACAAGTTGTTATTTTCCCAACGATTCGCATTTTCAACGTAATTCGGAATTTGACACAATGCCATAATTACACTATATCAGCTACAGAAGTTAGAAACATTGTAAGTTGTGAGACTGAATAAGTGGCCGTGGCCTGTTTCAATTATTATGCAGGGAAATTTGCTTACAGGCTGGAGAAAATTATAATTGTCCAGAAATTCCAGTTTTACCGTAAAATTTCCGGCAAGGACAACTTTTGTCCAAAGTGTCTATATCGGCTCTGGGGCCCACCCAGCCTCGTATTCAATGGTTATTGGGGGGCTCTTTTCACAGGGGGAAAGCAGCAGGGATGTGTAGCTGCCCAGTCACTTCCATCTCATGCCGAATTTAAGAATGACTGGAGCTATACATGCACTTCCCATATTCCTTCACTTTTAAAAGGAAAAAACAGTGACGTATAAATTATTAAAACTTTTTGACAAAAAGTAGCAAATTACTTGTGTTAATATCGTCCATACTGAATAACAACGTTGCTCTTTTTCCTTTCTTCATTATGCACAACTTAGCTCCTTTCTGCACAGCAGATGAAATGATCTTTAAGAAAAACATCTCTCTCTTTAGAATAAGGACAAATGCGTGTGAAAGGAAGAAAAATAATAAGCAGAACTGACACTTCTGGTATCAGATCCTCGCATCTAGTAAGCCGAGACTACACACCAACAACAGAACATCGGTTTTTCTCAAGTTCCCTTGGGTCCCCCACACCTTTTTTTAGCTTACCCGTTTCTGACGTCACAATTCACAGGGCAGAGTCGCTAAAATCGTCCCTATTGTGGCTTTTGTCAATATTACTTTTCAGAAGACCAGCTTGACAGCTTTGACTTCCACGTAAATGTGTTAACAGTACCTCCTTATAGTTTTTTCGTTTGGCATTCTACTTTATTGCTACCACTTACATTTGTAACTACAGGGTCATTTGTACTCCTTATGGCACAACTGCAGTTCCGTAAAGGCAGGTCGTTAATTGTGCGTCATTCTAAGCAATTTACACTTATATATGTCCGTTATACATAATTTAATGCTGCTCTATGTTTGTCGTAATGCAGAAAATCTCAGGACATGTTTTCGAGATAGAGTTACTGGAACGTTTCTTGTGTTTCCTGTGTAGGCAACACCCCCCAACCCGAAATACCTTTACTTTATATAGAGTTCGGTTTAATTTTCTTAATTAAACTGGAAGAGAGTAAAATTAACGAAGTCTCTCATTATATACTGAATATCTACCTGAGCTTTTATTGATTTGGTCGTCTGACCTGTTCTGAGTCAGAATTAATTGAGAAGGAACGCTTTAGATGTTTGTTAGGAATGTCTGAAAGATGGATCAGCCAATCGCTTGTTCTGCAACCGCACAGGGCAATACAGTACAGAAATATGGCAACTTAGCATCCATGCCTTCTTTCAGATTCTAATCTGTGATTCCAGTGATCGAGCAGTTCTAGACTGTAACACTGTACGTACCTTACACCTCGAAGCTGTTGTGTTGAACGAGGCTAAATTTGTTCTCATAATTTCCCATAACGTCTGTTGAAGTGGAATCGGATCTTATATGGCGACATAATGTTAGCAGTTTTAGCAGAATTTTCCTCGTCTGTTACTAGACGAGCAGAAATCTGTCTTTCAATACACATATTCCGAAATAACAAAAATTTCAGTTGTGGAACAGACCTGGCACATGTATTCTTGTAGGATGATATGATTAAATTGTGCATTCGATTTCAAATCTTTCGTTTAGCGTTTTCGAGAATGACGCACAATAGAATTCGGTTGTTGCTCTCAACTTGTCGTGTGCGCATTTTGCTGTTTCTCATTTGTGTATTTTAATAAATCTTTAGATTTTTTTTCCTTGCTTACAGTCGTGTTCGTTCGTGTATTTATTGAAAGTTTTTGCATTTTAGTGACTTATTCTTGCTGCATCTACTCTATTGAATGTGTCCGATCGCACTGACCCAGCATAAGAGCGGTCTTTCTCTAAAACCCCTCCTATGTCCTTCTGCGTCAGTGATTCATGGAGTTGCGTAGCCCCCAGGGATTTTTAGGGGACTCAATGGATGGGTCAGGGGTGCCAAGTAGTAGACAAATATTAAATTGCCGTGTTTTGTCATCTTCATATATAAAGTACTAGAATCTGCCCATGTTGGCTTTACGCTACATCTAACAGTTCACAACGGTAATAATAATAATAATAATAATAATAATAATAATAGTTCAATTCGTGTTTATTAATGTGTTGAGTCACCAGCCAGATGGCCAATTACTGAAACAGCACAACATACAGACACAAAAAGCAAAGGACAATAAACAAGGCACAAAAGAAACAGACACAGACAAAATAAACGAAGTATATTTAATTAATTAAGAAACCTTATAATAATTAGCTAATAATAATATAAAATCCAACTAAGTGTGACAGTTTGCCTTCTGAACACATCTGAATCACCACAAACTGAATTTGCCGCAGTGGCACACCTGGCGGTGGGACAATTTTTGAAGGCTGGACTGACATGAAAGTAAAGGAAACTCCAAAATAAGAGACCAGTAGGAAGACGTAGGAATAGATGGGAGAAAATTAAAATTTGTGTAGAAGAACATAACGAAATATGAGCTTCCCATACGTGATGCTTGTGAAAAATACTATCTTCTGGTATGGGACACCGTGTAGTTTGGTAGAGATTTACCGACGTTACAGAGAAGTCGACTGTCTATTCTGAAGATGCAGAAAGTATTTTCCTCCGAAAGATCCACAAATCTGTACCATACTGTGGTCATTACATCACAGAAGAAGAAAATCTCCTTGGTAAAAAATACTGAATGTTTGAAGTAGACTGAACTCGGTCATGTGGGATCCGTTGAAGGAATCTAGTCATTTTCACACAGAACACAGCGGTTTTGGATCTAACAGACCTTTCTCTTAATAATATGATTTTCTGCATATGTGCTGTACGTTGTTTTATGAAACTGCATGAATTTCAACTTTACGTGTTCCTATTTAATAGTAAGGAAGGATAATTAGTAGCAGTAAATATAAAACAGAAGGATAGTTTACGTGAAACCTGTTACATCCATCTTCGGGGTATTACCTTGAAGATACAGTAACAGACTTCCTATAAATTCGACACTTACCAACCAAGCTACACGGCTTCACATCGCGGAAGGCAAAGTTCATAATCACTGCGACGACAACCTCAAATGTCATAATATAATTTCTTCCGATGCTATACTTTGGGCTCGGAGTTGTTAAATACGAAACCAATCATCGTCCATTCCGTACTCAGCCATCAGTTTTCTTCGTGTAACTGTTCATCAAGAATCAGAGCGATCACTGCATGGCCCTTTCTGCTTTGTCGCCTCTTTGTTGGTCACCCCTCGCCGAAACTTCTGGGAACACTGAGCTCTCGGGTGAGACTTCTGCGACGCGTCTCCGTGAACGTGCTTCCCTTGCCGAGGGGAGTCGCAGGTCGAAGATCACTTCCTAGGCGCGGCACATGCTTCGTAGTATCTCTTTAGCCAGGTTCTTATCAGCTGCCTCGCGAAGACACTTTATTTTATGCGCCGAGAAGACCTTTTGGTTTAGGGCTTTTCATTTGCGCTCAGTGGGTTAATGTTATATAGGAAATTCAAAATGCCAAGGAACATCAACATAAAAACTTACTTATATCTGCTTATACTCTTTGACCTACCAGCTTACTGGTCTGTAGTAGGGATTCAGTACGTCCATTCAGGATTTAGTTTCCTCCAGGAAGTTAATAACTCCAGTTTAGAACTTTACCGCGACTGGTTATTAGCACGGACGCTGAGCAAACACTGAACGCTTAGCTGTAAGCTGAAACGCCCGCGTTCTCTGAAATATATTATTCATCGTTCATGTTTCATGTTTTTCGTGATCACTCCAATCGCATGACACCATCTGTTGTGCAGTTTTTTAGTTGTGGGAGCCATGCACACCATGTTGTCGGAAACAGCCGAAAGGGCCTGTAATTTATGCGAGTAATATCGCCGTTATTAGAGGACTGACTATGAAAAGGTGCTTTCATCCCCGCAGATGGCGTAATCTTGTGAAGTTTTCTCTTCGTGTCGCTTTTAAACATGTACACTAAACCAGAATTAAATACGCAGAGTGAAAAGGGTGCATGGAGGCACGTGATTCCAATGTTGACAGAAGTTTACCGAACAAGTTTGCTTCCGACTTGTATTCCCGGGGGGGGGGGGGGGGGGGGGGAGGGGATTTTTTATTATTTTTTAAAATAAAAAAAAAATAAATGGGGGG